>OZ012695.1:37756681-37771681 GCA_963942565.1 Maea johnstoni
TAAGTGGTGAAGGTAGTTTGATTGTGTTTTGTTTTATTCTCTGCCTCTTTACTCACTGCGCATGATTGAGTATGACTGAGAATCCAAAACCGTGCAGCGCACGGGGAGCTGCTAGTATATATATATATATATTGGTTTAAAGAGCAGCAGCAGTGTTATAGCATCAGTAGTAAGAACCTTAATAGTAGTAGTAGTAGTAGTAGTAGTAGTAGTAGTAGTAGTAGTAGTAGTAGTAGTAGTAGTAGTAGTAGTAGTAGTAGATTTTAGCTGAAACTAGCCCTACCAAGCAAGTGGAAGTATTTGGTCAATGTCTTACACTGGTAAAATAATAAATGTGCAGCTTTGGTGCGACCCCATATGGCAACAGCCTCTGAAAGAAGTCATGTGATCTCTAGTAGAACCCCACGTCGAACACTCTTTTGGTAAGGGGGGGGGGGGGGGGCAGGGTAGTGTGGGGATGGAGTTTGAAATGACCTTTAAGTGATTCCGATACCAATTCTGCTTCTTTGCATTGTTTTTAGACTAAATTGGCTAACACTAACTTCCTGCTTCAGGCCTCAACGCTAACTCAAAAGGATACTGGCTTTGTAGGACCAGTAACACCTAGCATCTACTGGTCCTGCAAAATGTTTACAGGCCCTACATTTTTCTTTAACATAAGAAGAAAGAACATTGCATAAGATTCACCACAACACTTTTCTTTATAAATTTTATCTTCATTTATTTCAAAAACAATTGGGGACATTCTCAGGGGGAAACGTCTTAACAAGAGTGTCTCCAAATGTTTACTGGCCCTGTAGGACCAGTTCATGTCTTTTTTTACAGGCCCGAAGCTGTTTTTGGGAATTTTTACTGGCCTGGGGCCATAGGTTTACCCTTAGCATCGAGCCCTGTGCTTTATGGTTTTAATATCATGATACAACTAGATGTAGCCAAACACATATTATCCTCATGCCTCCTAATAGGTGTTTTGTCCTTGCACAACATTGAGATATGCAGTATTTGATCAAAGGTTAAGAAAACCCTCTTCTAGGGTAAAGCATTAGGTATACTGCTATAAGTTGGACCTTAAATGTCAACATTTTTTGAGGGAAATCATGGGATCTCTACAGACAACTCTGTGTGTGTGTGTGTGTGCGTGCGTATTTATATATATATATATATATATATATATATAAATATATATATATATATATATATATATATATATATATATACTTGACCGTTTAAATGATAAGAAGTTCGAACCTAACAAAACCTTCTGCAAGTATACATTTATATATATATATATATATATATATATATATATATATAAATATATATATATATATATATATATATATATAAATATATATATATATATATATATATATATATATATATATATATATATATATATATATACACACACACACACACACATATATATATATATATATATATATATTCCTAACATTCATATCAGGAGAACTATCTTCATTCCATTTAGTTAAGATATAGGGGTCAATTCAAATGAATGAATGAATGAATAAATAAATGGATGAATGACTGAATGAATATATCAATAAAATAAAGGAATGAATAAAAAAACAATATAAAATAAAAGTTTATTTCAATATTAGCGTAGTATGGGGATATTTCTAAACCTAAAAAATGAAATAAATAGTAAAGTCTGAACATTCTATGTTTTTCTTATCTAACTTAGCTTAGGGTTAAAGCTCAAGAGAAAATAATCATAAAGATTTTACATTCTTTTTCTTATTTCATTTAGCTTAACTCAGGGGGTAACTTTTAAAGTTTCAAAAATTAACAAAAAAGTCTATGTTTAATTCATTTAGTGTAACGCAGGGTTAATTTTCAATCTGGTAAATATCAAGATTAAGTCTGAATATACTTTAGTCTGTCTGACTCAAGTTTGGCAATCACTTTTTCCATTATTTTGTGACAAAACGTTTGAGTTTACTATCCAAACTTGGCAAACATCTAAGGAGCAGTACTACGTGTTTGTATTAACATACTTTTTGTCTCAATTCCGCAAAATGTTGATTTTGCTCATTAGGTCCAATAGTAAAATTTGCCCATTGCCAACAATGCAAACACTCAAGATTTGTATTGTCGGCATTGGGCAAATTTTACAATGGGATCTAATGAGCAAAATCAACATTTTGCGGAGTTGAGACAAAAAGTATGTTAATACAAACATGTAGTTCTGCTCCTAACATGTTTGCCAAGTTTGGATAGCAAACTCGAACGTTTTGTAACAAAAACATGGAAAAAGTGATTGCCAAACTTGAGTCAGACAGACTATGTGTTCAATTCATTTGTTTACTCCTGGAGCATTCACAGCCTGTGACGCATACATGAATACCTTGATAAAAAAAGTCATAATCTGGGAAAGAGTTGGCTGAAAATTGTTGATGCTAGTGGACTCAACATTTATTGCTCTATTTGATAAGATGTTGAAGATGACTTGGCTAAGAAGGTTAATAAATAACAAGGAAGGATGGGGCATTTTTCTAAAGCATTACAAATTTAATGTAATAAAGTATTATGATGACATATGGACAGAATAAAGAATACACGTGACAACATATTTTAGAGGGATACAACAGAAGCTTGAAATCTCTTTTCAATAACTCTGGAAACATACATTCACTTAGTGCACATTCCCTTCCAATTTGGTACAACTCTCAGATTTGTGACAGTGTATCTAAAGATAGGTTTCACTCAAGTACAAGAGAGACCTTATTACAAATGGTTCTACGGCTACGTTACAATATCAAGAAACCACAAAGGTGAAATATGTTTCTAACATGAAAATAAATTGCCCACTCTGATACTTAACAATTTTCCGAATTGTTACCTCGTCCTTCTTAACCCTTTCAATGCTGAGACTACTTTCGTCTAAGGCACAAGAAGTCAACAAAAATTGGAAAATCATCTAAATCCTGTCATGTTGGTATTCATTAGAAAGCTCTCATTGAGTGCTATCATATGAATACCCATTTGCCAGTGCTTCAGTCATGTTTCAGCCTTTTTCACAGTATACTGTATTGACCAAATTAGCCACCAGCAGCTAAAGGGTTAATCAGTTTATATATCAATACAATCATGTATTTGTACTCTTGTTGAATCTTTATGAATATTTTGACAAGGTTTTCCTCTACCTTCCCTTTATTTTGCTATCCAGCTTATACAAAGTATACATAACATGAAAGGTCCTCTAAAGGGGATTGAATAACTCATCATAAAAGTACCCTCCCTGCAGGGTGTAAAATTCGCGTGATAAAAAAACTGGTCAGGAGAACACACTTTTTTCAAACCGAGCTTCTCCCTACAATCATTTACCATAGGCTTATGGATTCCAAAATGTGGAGAAAAGAACACCACAGAAAAGATCTTATTTTATCTAACTTAAGCTACATGCAAATTCTATATACAAAGGTACACTTTCCCGAAGATCTGCAGGTAAAAATCTGCAGTTCCCTTCTGAGGCCCTGCCTTAGAAAGGCAAATTTCAACAATTGCCTGTCATATGGACTGTTGGCAATGTATGTACTTTACACAATTAAAAAGATCTAAAAAACTATATTAATAGAGATGTCCTTTGGACAATCTCTAAAAATCATCGTCCTAATACAACAGATAATTTCCTTATAATGAAAGCAGAAGTAAAATCTCTCTCTCTCTGTTTTCTCTCTATGGCACACAGATCCTGGTCAGAGCTGAATACTCATTAGCCTAACAGAGCAGGAGTAAAACAAAACTCACCCTCCCTGTTTCTCTTTGACACACAGGTCCTGGTCATAGCTATGTGCCCATTGTCCCAGGAAAAAAAGTTTCCTCCTTGGAGAAAAGGCAGAAGTATAACAGAACTCAATGTCTCTACTGTTTCTCTTTGACACACACATCATGTCATAACCATGTCCCCATTTTCCTAGCAGAACATTATTTCCCCATTGAATAAAAGCAAAAGTAAAATGGAACTCTATCTCCCTCTCTTTCTGTTTCTCTTTGGCACAAAGGTCCTGGTCATAGCTGTGTATCCTATGCACCTATAGAACAGATGGTTTCTTTTTAGAATAAAAGCAATAAAAGTAACATGGAACTCTCTTCGTTTCTCTTTGACACACAGATCCATGTCATAGCCGCATTGCCATTATCCTAGCAGAACAGATAATTTCCCCATAGAATAAAAGCATAAGTAAAATGGAACTCTCTTTGTTTCTCTTTGACACACAGATCCACGTCACAGCTGTGTTGCCATTGTCCTAGCAGAACAGATAATTTCCCATAGAATAAAAGCAGAACTCCCTCTCTCTCTGTTTCTCTTTGATACACAGATCCTGGTCATAGCTCCATTCCCATTGTCCTAGCAGAACAGATAATTCCTTAAAATAAAGGAAGACCGTAGAAGTAAAACAAACAGAACTCTCCCACTCTGTTGATTAAGAACACTAGACCTGTACTCAGTGCATTATAAAGAAAACACACTTAACACTTTTTTATTCACTACCTATAGGAGCTGTATTACTGTACTAATTGAATACATAATATGCTTGCTTATTTTTTTAAGCATTAATAAGTACTAGAAGTCATATATGTGAATATGAGCGTTTGTGCCGACCGCAAGTGTTTCTCCTCTCATTGATATTGACATAGGATAGTGCAACCCATCCTCCTCTGTCAGTAGCTCCTGCAGCATCTCACCTTCAGGAGAGAGCAGGAGAACTCGGTCGTTATCACAGTCAGCAATGAGAATCCTGCCCTGACTGTCTGTAGCCAAATCACCGTACCAGTAGATCATGTATTTCTGACCACTATACCTCCACTGACAGGTGTATTCACCTTCTCCTCCTACAGTGAAGGCATAGATTGCAGTGACGTGCACGTCAGCCACAATCATACCATTCTCACCATGAGCTGTGACACACATAGGATACTTAAATACCTGCTCCTCTGGCTTACCCTGCTCATCCTGCTGCTCAGTTCCCTTAAGTGCAAAATTCTGGATGACTGACACAACCTTACTGTCCCTTAGAATATTACCGCTGAAGACTTTAACACATTTCTCATAGGGGTAACAGACAGCTAGAGCACCATTGTTTAGCAGAGCCATCCTATAGGGGCTTCCTTGACCTTCAGCCAGCGTGTTGACATGAGTCCCACTTCTGCTATAGACCTTAATGGCTGCATCGCCAGGGAAACTGATGGCTATATTACCATCTGGCAACTCAATAACACTGCATGGACCAGTACCTCGGTTAATTGTACCTGTGTGTTCACCAGTTCCTGAGTACATATACAACCTGTCAATGTCACGAAATTTGGCGATGATACTTTCATCTTTACACACAGTTACATCTTCCACATCGTGTCTTTCTGGACACACAATTGAGTGCCTGAGTACAGGCATCTTCACAGGGCTCCCCTTCTCCTTTTCCAGGACAGTTGATGTTGGGTTATGAGCACATTTTATGAATGCTGTCTTCAGTTCCCCAAATATCTGCTGTATGGCTTTAGCGTCCAGTTTTCCAGGAGTGAAGGTCCACTGAATTGTTTCTTCGAATCCAGTATCAATGTTGATATTGGTCAGCTCTTCAATCACAGGCTCCAGTTTTCGTTTCTCTTCCATGACAATCAGGGTGTTGTCACTCTTCAGTAGCTCATCATGTTTTTCTATACAGCTTTTCAGTCTAGTAGACAGTACAGCACCGTCTTCTATCTTTGAATCAAGCAGCGCATCCCTTTCAGCACATTGCTCCTTTACGAGAGTAGTACGTCTTTCAAAGACCCTGATCAGTTCATGACCAAGCTCATCACACTGCTCCTTAAATTCTGCCTTGACCCTATCAGCTGCATTTGTCATTTCCACCTTCTCTTTGACACAAGCATCGATCATATTGTTCTGGCGTAGACTCACTAGTTTTACTAACTCTCTAGTCTTGGCGAGAGAGGTTTTGTCAAGAGCACCCTTTTTGTCAAGATCAATTACACAGTGCCCTTTATGACCACCTACACATTTTGTACAGATAGCCTCCTCACACCTTTCACAGTACATGGCTAAGTTTTGGTTGGGATGCTTCTTGCAGGATATATTTTCCAGTATAGGATTTTCCTTTCCGCCAGTGGCGCCCCCTTGGGAAGCAGCGCTGCTGATCTTTGCCATAATTATTTTTAAGTCTAGGTTTTGAGGAAATCCAGACACGCCCTCCTCAGGAATGGCAATTTCTTGTCCACAACATGGACAGCTAAATTTTCCTCCTGGCTGGGAATTCCGTTTGGCATACTGATGCAGGCAGTCCTCACAGAAACTATGGCCACAGGATAAAATCCTCGGCTGCTTGTATTCGCCCTTGCATAGCGAACATTCTAGCAGGTGATGTAGTGAACTCCCTTCCATTGCCATGACTGTAATACTCAACTGTCCCCTTGCTCAATGCCCCTCAGTAGTGCGATGCTATTCTTATAAGTCTAGACTTTAACCCATTTGTGCTAGGCGACCTACTTGACAAGTGTCATCTAGACCTGTCATACTTTTAAAACTGAATGAAACATTAATTCCCAAACTATGTGAAGAGTAGTAGAGTTACATTGAACAACATTCCTTCAAATATTTTCTAAATATTGCATTTGTGTGAGACATATCACCAAAATAGTCAGGATATTATGGCTGCTACAGGCATGAAAGGGTTAAGTGGATGGAATTTGTAGGATGGAAAGCGAGTAACCTATTTACAACTTAAACGTAAAGCCTAAAAGAGTGATAAAATAACTGCCATGAAACAGCTTGTTTTAGATAAGGTTCACTATAAAACATGTTCCTATTGATGAAACAAACAACTTTCATTTGAATAGTTCACAATATCCATTAAAATACAGAAGTCAGACATTAAGGAACGCAGGGGTTTAGTTGGTTATCATTTCTACACATGGGTGGGAAGCGAAACTGAAACTTGCTAGCTGAGTAATAAGGTGACCTGATAACCTGTTGTACGTGTGAACACTGCTGTTCATGATGGAGACTTGAATATGAAGCAAACTTAGTGCACCAAATAAAATTATAAACTTAATTCCATATAACTTTCCTAGCACTTTTCCTTTAAGAAATAATTGAGAATCTTCAGTAATCATTTATCTTTTTCAGTTACTACCATACCCTGTATTTTTGTTGATACTATTGTTATTATTGAAATTTTGTACTTTCACATCATTTTAAAGTAAAATAGTGCTATTTTCTACATTCATTATCATAATCATTATAATTACTATTTTTGTGATATTATCATTGTTATTACTATTGTTATAATTATTATGGTGATCATTATTATAATCATTATTATTAATATTATTATTATTTTCATTATCATAATAATAATAATTACAATAATGATCACCATATAAATTATAACAATAATAACTTTTATCATCTTCATAATTATTATATTTATCATTGATATATATTATCATCATTATAATTGTTTTTGTCGATACTATTGTTATTATACTGCAATTCTGTACTTTCACATCATTTTTAAGTAAAACTGATTGCAGGGCACTTTCGTCAATAGGGCTATCTATCTGTGCCGAGCCCTGCTTCAATCGGGGAATTTTCATGATGCCGACTAAAAAAATACCTATCATAAATAAACCGTGATTATCTCGAATGATATCTTTATGATGCTGACCCAGAAATACTGAATATGACTTGTCCTGGGTAATGCCAGACAGGGAATTTTCGTGACCTAGAAATACCTATCATGACTTATCCAAGATAGTGAGAAACAGGGTTGTTTTGTGATGCTGACCTAGAAATACCTATCATGACTTATCCAAGATAGTGAGAAACAGGGTGTTTTTGTGATGCTGACCTAAAGCTACCTATAATGACTTATCCAAGATAGTGAGAAAAGGGGTTTTTTGTGACGCTGACCTAGAAATACCTATCATGACTCATCCAAGATAGTGAGAAACAGGGTGTTTTTGTGATGCTGACCTAAAGCTACCTATAATGACTTATCCAAGATAGTGAGAAAAGGGGTTTTTTTGTGACGCTGACCTAGAAATACCTAGAATGACTCATCCAAGATAGTGAGAAACAGGGTGTTTTTGTGATGCTGACCTAGAAATAGCTATCATGACTCATCCTAGATAGTACGAAGCAGTGTATTTTCATAAGGCTTGGCTGCAGATACACATAGGACTAAGCTTTGGTTATTATTACTAAAGAAACGTTTACCGTTAAAAGAAGTTAAATAAACTAATCGACCTTGCTTCAGATTTTTATATGAAAATGTCAGTCATCTTCTTTCGTAAACCTTGCCTTAGCTGGTACTTCATTCATAAAGGAAATACTTGAAATGGTTCACAGAATAGTGTTTCATTCATGTACCGACTTTCTCTCTCTCTCTCTCTCTCTCTCTCTCTCTCTCTCTCTCTCTCTCTCTCTCTCTCTCTCTCTCTCTCTCTCTCTCTCTCTCTCTCTCTCTCTCTCCACAAATTTAAAATTCACTTGTGGTGTGATCTTTTGTTCTTACTCTGTCTCATATTTCTCCAGTGCTTTGAATTAACCCTTATGGTGCAGGTGGCTAATTTAGCCAGAACAAAATGATGCAAAAAACCTGAAAAATGATGGAAATCCTGGCACATGGGTACTCATCTGAGAGTACTCAGCGAGAGATATCCATTGAATACAAGCATGACAGGATTTAAATGGTTTTCAAAAGTCTTAGCGTCCTTGTGCTTTGGATGAAAGTAGCCTCAGCATTGGAAGGGTTAACCCTTATGCTGCTGGTGGCTTATTTGCCCAATACAAAATGATGCAAAAATTCTGTAAAATGACCGAAAACCTGGCAAATGGGTACTCATTTGAAAGTACATGGGGAGAGCTTTCCAATGAATACCAACATGACTAGGTTTAGACGATTTTATGTCATCGTGATTCGGACAAAAGTAGCCTCAGCATTGGAAGGGTTAAGCCTCATCATAAATGGATGAAGGGGTAATCCCAGAGTCCCTAGGAGAGCAATATTTAGTGATGTATAGTGGTGAGTGGTTTAATCCCTCACAATCAATCCTTGACTCTAGTAGCCCCAACCTCCTGTGGTAACTGAGCCCCTTATATACTATAGAATATGAAATGATTCTGAGCATGTGATTTATCCGAATTTACCAAATTAGAAAATCTCGTTATAATTGAATTTGGATTAAAATTTGCCCCCCATCTGTGTTGATGTGTGAACTGACTGTTCGGCAAGATAAAATGCGGAAAGGTCATTTTTTTTGTGTCAAATTTGGTATATTTGCACCCCAGATTAATTTCCTATTCTACAGTACTATAGTAAAACTTAGTTCGCAAACACATGCCTTCACATACAATGATATGTCAGATAACTTCACTTTCGTCCATAAGTACAAGCTGGGTCTTAGGCACGATTTAGAAACTGGGTGCCTAAAATTGACAATTGGAAAGTGTTTGGGCGTCCTCTTTTTCGAGGCAGACCACAATATACTGTAGAGAGGTAAATTAGTCCGGGGTGCAAATATACCGAATTTGACCAAAAATTACCTTTCCGAATTGAATTTTACCGAACAGTCAGTTCACACATTAACACAGATGGAGGGCAGATTTAATCCGAATTCAATTATCCCAAGATGCAGGGACTTAGCTAGGACCCGTCCTACCTACAGGTACTTTCCTAAAAAACCTCCTATTTGGACAGGCAAAAATTTCTTTGAAGACTTTTCAATTTTGACTTTTGGGGGATAAAACCAAAAAATCCCCCCCCCCCCCAAAGACCCTGGGGAGGGGGGGGGGGATACTTAGGACGATAAACAGAAAGTGGTGTGGCCATCCGGGGACAGCTGAAGTGATGACTAGTGAAATGAACAAAATTCCAAGCCCTACCTTTTCTTCTCTTGCTCCGTGACCGTGCGAATCTCCTCCAGGATGCTGCTGCTGGCGCGAGACTGCGTTGGAATGTCCTCCGTGATGGAGCTTTCGCTTCCGCTGCGATGGTGCTTTTTATCCGTGGATACCGATTCTACCTTTGAAACGATGTCTTCCGGCACCGAGCTTTCGCTGCCGCTGCGATGGTGCTTTTTATCCGTGGATACCGATTCTATCTTGGAAACGATGTCTTCCTGCACCGAGCTTTCGCTGCCGCTGCGAACATAGGCTTTTGATTGGCTACGGGACGGTAACTCCTCAGCGATGGAACTCTCGCTGCCCCCGCTATGGTGATGCTGTCGGGACAAGTCGCTTAATTGTGAAGGCGGCTCTTTGGACATCGAGGCCTCCCGGACATTAGGACCTTTCTTCTCGATCAGACTTTCCATCTCTTCCGAACGTGAACTGGTGCTTCCAAGATGGCCGCCATCTTTGGCGGCCATTTTCACCGTCTCTGGTCCCTTGAGGTTTTTTTCCGTGCTCGCTTCTGTTTCGGTCTTCTTCGTCTTTCCCTTTTCTTTCTTTCCTGATTCGCCGTCCCACACGTGGAGAGCCTCCTTCTCAAGCTGCGATACGCGAGCCTCTTCTTCGTCCAGACGCTTCTTCCAGCTGAGTAATTCCTCAGCATGCCGACGTCTCGAACGTAGCTTCTGCTCGCGAGCGGTCAGGTTTCTGAATGGAGGCAAAATAAATCCCAAATCAGCAATCTTATCTGTACAGTTTATAATGGAGCAGTTTGAGCCAAAAAAAAAAAAAGGTACAGAAGACTCACAATTGTTTCATCATCCAAATTTATCATACATACATTTCGGCTGAACTCATTGGAGACCAAAAGTTATACAGAAGATTAATTAATAATAGTGATAATAATAATAATGAAGCAGTTCGAGCCCAAAAAATGACAGAATATTTCACCACTTATCATCCAACTTTATCATACATAGATATTGGCTCACTCATTCTAGACTAAAAATGATACAGACGACCAAATATTGGACCACTTATAGTACAACTTTATCATACATACATTCTGGTTGAACTCATTCGAGACCAAAAATGGTACAGAAGACTCACAATTATCTGTAGACTCACAATTATCAGAAGACTCAAAATTATCCATGTACTAATAATCTATAGAGTGTGTTTTCACAAAATCTAGGGCTTACACCGATAACCGAGTGGTCTAAGGCACTGGCAATGACTGCTGGCTGTAAGATATCATGCTGATACAACGTCAAGGTATTTTCAGAAAAAATGGGCCACCCTGAGCCCATGAAAATCATGATTATTTACAAGTGTCCCAAATTACTGAGAATTTATGGTAGACTTACCGGGCATCAAACTTCATTCTTTTGAGTTTTTGCAGAGCTTTGGCGCCATCTGGTGTCGATGGGGATGGTGTTCGAGGGACGAGTCTATTTTCGACTGTTTCCGTCACATAAATCTCAGAATCCGACTTGGAATCTGAAACAGGTGTTGACAACTTGATGCATGGTGGAATAAAAAACTTTGACCAAAGAACGTGGTGAAAATTTCTTCAGACATAAAACTAGCTTATTCATATTGTCATTCCGATCAATCGGATATCTCACTTTTTTGCAATTTTGATGATCAGTCCCAATTTTTGAAGATAAATTTTTTCCTGATTTTCCCAATTTTTCTAACTATGTTTGATTAAAAGATACACTTTCTGGGTTTCCATTAGTATTTCTACATTGTCATTAGGTATTATCCCGAAATTTCATGAAAAATGCACAACACATGATGAGTGATGCACATGGGGAAGAGTCAATGTGCACAAAAAAAAATCTCCAAATAAAAACTGATCATCGATCACTCTGGTGGAATGATTATCAGTCTTCAAAATTTGTACCGCTTCCCACAATACTTAGTCATATATGCATCTGTAGGTATTAAGCATCAAGAAAATACCTTTTGGTAAAAATGCCATTTATCATTAGCCAGTTTTTGTCATAACAGGTCTTTTTATGTCAGCATCATAAAAATGTACTGCTCAAAATCATCTAGGTTTAGTCACAGTGATTTAGCCAGAGCCTGTTCAGCCTGTCTTTATGACCTGCATTTTCATGACAAACTTCTTTTTAGCACGCAATATGACCTTAAAATTGAATCAAAGATTACCAAAATCTAATTAGTTCATGGGAGTGCCAAAGGAAAGGACCACTGAAAATTTGGAAAGATTTCAACAAACCTTTTTATGAGATATCTTGCAGGTAAGTTAGTCAGAACCAGCATAGGGATTTTTGATTGAAATATCCTAAATACGACCATAAAAAATACATCAAAGGTTCACAAAATCTTAGACTTAGAACTTAACCCTTCCACTGCTGGTGCTACATTCAACCAAAGAACAAGGATGCAAAGATTTTTTTTTGATAACCATCTAAACCTTGTCATGTTGGTATTCATTGGATAGCTCTCACTGAGTACTGTAAGATGAGTACCCATGTGACAGGGTTGCAGTCATGTTTTTAGTTTTTTTGCATCATTCTGTATTGGCCAAATTAGTCACCAGCAGCACAAAGGTTAAAAGAAAATGACAGAAAAAAGTGACAAAATCAAAATTTTTTAATTTCATTCGTTTCATGTCAGACTGTGTGTATGCTTGAAATTAGGTTTAGAGATCTTACCCTTACGAAGGGGTGACGTCCCCAGAATATCATCGGGGATGTCAGACATATCATCAAGCTGAAACAAGAGAAAAGAAAAATAAGAATGGATAAAACATCAAAACACAGAAAACCGCTAATCTCGCCTCGTGACCATTTGTTAAAATACCCCAAAAATCTTAAAATTTGATACTCTTGCTGTGTTTCTTTCAAACAATGGAATCTGTTTATTCTTGGACCCCGTTTTCCCAATTCCATCTCTTGCTTTTAGTAGTGTTGGGACGATCATCGATTATAATCGATAATCAATCGTTTACCACTCTGATTCTGATTAATCGATTACAAAACTGGCAATCGATAATAATCAGAAAAGGTGACACTAGTGGCAAAATATAGAACTAAATGACAGACATGTTGTCAGCTTTCTTGCTATGAAACTAAGCCCCAAAAACACTTCAAAACGAAGTTAAGGTAGGTACTAATAGCAAGTAATTGTCATAGACTATAACTTATTATTAGGCTCTAGACCTCTAATACCCAATTACGGCAAAAGTGCGATGAACTGATTATAATCGATAATCGATCGGTTGGCTGTAACTGATTATCAATCATGAAATTGCAACCGATTCCCAACCCTAGCTCTAAGACTATTCTAAAGCTTAAATGGCTCCCTTTTTCTTGAACATGTGGAATACCCACTTGCTGCCACTGTAAACAAAAGCCTTAATGAGTTAAACCCCCAATATATTACCAAAATTTTCTCATATACACAACAAAATAGTACTCGAAATGCAACCTCCTTACTATTAGCTGTTTCTAAGTGCAACACATCAATTGGCCAAAATTGCATTTTATTTTCAGAGGCCAAAGTTTGCAATGGCTTAACTAAAGCTATCGGATGGGCACTATCTCTACATTCCTTCAAGTCTCAAAAAGCTATGTACTCTACTATGTTGTAACCCTGGGCCCTTAATCCTTCAATGCTAAGGCCACTTTCGTCCAAAGAACAAGAATACAAAGATTTTTGAAAACCATCTAAACCCTGTCATGCTGGTATTCATTGGAAAGCTCTCGCTGAGTACTCTCAAATGAGTACCCATTTGCCAGGGTTTCAGTAATCTTTTTAGTTTTTTTGCATCATTTTGTCTATTGGCCAAATTAGCCACCAGCAGCATAAGGGTTAAGCTACTTGTCCACATGCTAGAGGCAGTCTTATCGCTAGGGTTTCAAAAATGCCGGTCAAAAACAGCATTCACAAAACTTCTAATGTCCAAATTTAGCTATTCAGTTTCTTAAAATACTCATACTAACTACATTTAATAGCCTTAAGTGTAAAAAAGGGCAATTTACACTCCAGATATGTCTTAGATGATGGTCTGTTAAGAAAATGTAAGGTAATTATCCCAGAAAGTAAAAATTGTAGTTTTTCAGGAAAGTACCTATCCAAAAGACAGGCTGGACGGGTCCTGGCCAAGTCACTGGTCAAAAGGATGCAGGGAAGATCCTTACCTTTGGACTTAAAATCAATTATGAATTCCCTTACCATTATCTAATACAAGGCCAAAGCAGCTACTTTCAAATTAGTCTGGCGACACAGGGGATATACCACACATTCACATGTGTGTGTGTGTGTGTGTGTTTGTGTATATATATATATATATATATATATATATATATATATATATATATATATATATATATATATATATATATATATATATATATATATACATATATATATATATATATATATATATATATATATATATATATATATATATGTGTGTGTGTGTGTGTGTGTGTGTGTGTGTATATATATGTATATGTATATATATATATATATATATATATATATATATATATATATATATATATATATATATATATATATATATATATATATTTATATATATATATATATATATATATATGTATATATATATATATATATATATATATATATATATATCTATATATATATATATATATATTTATATTTGTGTTTTATAACCAATATTTTATTTATAGTTTCTTGTTATTGTCTTATATAACCCATTGGTTATACCATATTGCAAGATATACCCCCCATGCAGCCGGACTAAATTTCGAGATAAAATAAGCTTACAAGCATCAGGGTATAAGCCAGGATTTAGAATCTGGTACCATTTTTTGGGCCATCCTTATTTTCAATTGAAACCGCAATATCCTCGGATTACAACCATAAACGTGTATTTATTTATTGAAATAAGGCATAGCATCCTTATAAAATTATATAGGAATTATCATGTCGTGGTAAAAAAAAGGCAATTTGGTGCTTATAATTGACATTGTAAGAAATTCCTCACAAAAATATTTGGGTGTCCTGAAAGATGATTTTTGTGGGTTTGGGTGTCCAAATGGTGCCCAGACGCCCTACTGGAT
>OZ012695.1:37776681-37881681 GCA_963942565.1 Maea johnstoni
ATACATAAATCATAGCCTTAGCCAGCAGGGCGTCGGGGCATCATTGGGACACAAACATGAACCCACAGAAAACCCGATTTCTTTTGTGAGTATTTCTTAAAAAGTCCATTCCCATGACTTTCGTCCAAAGAACAAGGACGCAAAGATTTTTGAAAACCATCTAAACCCTGTCATGTTGGTTTTCATTGGAAAGCTTTCCCCGAGTACTATCAGTCGAGTACCCATATGCCAGGGTTTCAGTATTTTTTCAGGGTCTTTTGCATCATCTTGTAATGGCCAAATTAGCCACCACCCGCATTTGGTTTAAGAAAATAAATTCAGACTTAAACAAGATTTTAAAACTTTGACATTCCCTTTTTTACAATAACAAATACCTCGATAGGAGAATGGCTTTCCTCGATGAGAGACAAAAATGGGTTGAATTGATGACTCTTTATTAAAAAAAAAACCTGACTTTTGTAGGAATTTGGAACTTTGACATTATCGATTTTATCATAACAAATACCTTGATGGGAGAATGTTTTTCCGCTGGTCAGGTGCAGATCGTCCGACGAGAGCGAGCCATGATCGGACTGGGTGTCCTGCTTCTTGGCTCGCTGACGATGGCCTTCAGAGGGCAGCACCATACGAAACGATCTCTCCTCAATCTCGTCCTCCGTGTACGACTCGTCAAACTGCATCGAGTAATCCACCGAACCTAAAATATGTAAGACAACTTATGAGTCTATAAGGGATTGACTATAAGACTGGTATTTAAATCTCCGATCGCGTATTCCTTGAACGACGCGTCAAACTGCATAGAGTAATCCATCGAACCTGAAATATTCAAGACAACATAGTCTAACGGGGATTGACTATAAGACCTGCATCTCAAACCTTTCAATGCTGACGCTACTTTCATCCAAAAAACAAGGAGGCAAGATTTTTGGAAAACCATCTTAACCCTGTCTTGTTGATATTCATTGGTGAGCTCTCTCTGAGTACTCTCAGATGAGTTCCCATATGGCAGGGTTTCAGTCATTTTTCAGGTTTTTTGCATCATTTTGTATAGGCAAAATTAGCTACCAGCAGCATAAGGGTTAAATCTTCAATCTTGTCGTTTGTGAGCATCTCTTCAAACTGCATAGAGTGATCCACCGAACCTAAAATATTCAAGACAACATAGTCTAACAGGGATTGACTATAAGACTGGCATCTTAAATCTCCGATCGCAAATTCCTTGAACGACTCGTCAAACTGCATTGTGTAATCCACCTAACCTAAAATATTTATGACTGGCATCTTTAATCACCAATCTTGAACTTTATGAAAGTCTCCCAAATTTTCAAAAATCGCCCCTCAGCACACCCAATTTTTTACAGATGATTTAAAAAAAGTAAATTACAAGAATTTGATTGTATTTTTCACCTCAAGAAAAAAATCGCAAATATATTTGTATGAGAAAATTGCCTAGCTTCTTTTTGCCGCTCTGCTCATTAATGGGTGCATGCAATATGCATTGCCAGCTAGAGCTGTAGGTCATAGTCTTAGCCAGCAGGGCTTCTGGACCAAAACACCCCCAACATCACCCCTGAGAACACCCGAACATTTTGGAAAGTAATTTCTTAAAATGTCAATTTCAGTTATATGATTAAAGTTTCTCTAGCTCAATACAATTCCCATGACATTATGCCACATTTTAATGAGAAAATACATGTTTATGGTTGTTACCTCAGTACATGGTTGTCTACCTTGAGAAAAATAGGACGCCCAAAATTATACAATTGCCAATTTTGAGCACCCTACAAGACAAGCATTATGAAAATATTTGAAGAAGAAAATTGCTAGGCTGCTTTTGGCTGCTGAATGCATTAATTGGGTGAATATAATGTGCATTGCAAACTAGACCTGTAGGGGACTCACCTTTGTCACTGGCGATCTCTTCAGCGATGCTTAAGCTCTTATCGTGAACGGGACTGGATATTTCCTCCGTGATACCGCTGAGACTGTCTCTCTGAGCGGGGCTTGCAATCTCCTCGGCGATACTCTCGCTCCGGGAACCGTCCCCGCGTCCGTCACGAGCCTCACTCTCAGTTCTGATGGACGCCGAGGACATGTACGACATCGACTTCTCGGTGTTGAGCTCCGAGGCGGTTCGAATGGAGGCAGCAGTGGTCTTGGAGGAGGAGGAGGAGTTTTTATTCAGGGACGCGTTGGAGATGGTCTTGATATGATCTTGGCTGAAAAAAAAAAACCATAAAGAAATGTACAATCAACCATATCGACGAAGACCACATTGAAATAGAAAGAAACATAAGAGACTCCCTATGTGCTAGAATGGTAGTAAAAAAGGAAGGAAGGGCGGAATGGGTAATAGAAACACATACGAAATGTGCAATCAAATATATCGACGAACACCACATTGAAATAGAAAGAAACATAAGAGACTCCTCACTACTATTTTATAGGTATTTTTTCATCAGGGGATACATACAGTGCTAGAATGGTGGTAAAATTGGAAGGAAGGAATGGGTTGCTTTCAACAGCTTAGGTCATATCGCGACGAGATAGAAACCCCAGGTGGAATTTCCCTTCTCTTCACGAAAAGTTCCAACTTCCAAGGGGTCTTTCTGTTGCAGAGGCACCATAGACGGCCCTCCACAATGCCACACATTTATATGTAGCGTAGCAGTGATATGACTTACCTCTCAGATTTCCCTTCTCTTCACCAAAAGTTCCAACTTCCAAGGGGTCTTTCTGTTGCAGAGGGACCATAGCCGGCCCTCCACAATGCCACACATTTATAAAGCGTAGCAGTGCTATGACTTACCTCTCAGATTTCCCTTCTCTTCACCAAAAGTTCCAACTTCCAAGGGGTCTTTCTGTTGCAGAGGGACCATAGCCGGCCCTCCACAATGCCACACATTAATAAAGCGTAGCAGTGCTATGACTTACCTCTCAGATTTCGTCGTCTCTGCGGTGGTCGTCTGGAAGCTGTCCATACTGTAGCTAGCAGAAGGGGCGGTGCTTGCTGTATGATCCTGACTGACACGACTAACGTTGGCCTGCACACCCTGTTCTAGTGTAGCATTCTGACGAGCCTGCAAAGGAAGTAGTGCAGCGTTCCATAAATGGCAATCTTTACCAAATATGGCCATAAAATCATTCCCAATAGCCATTGAGAATGCCCATTGGGGATGGACTTTCTTCAATGGGTATTTCAGCCCCATAGTGGTAAATACATGATTTCTAGTTCCTAGAGATTGCTCATTAAAAAAAACATTCTGACGTGTCTGCAAAGTCAAATAGCTGAAACATGATTTCTAGTTCCTAGAGCTTGCTCATTAAAAGAACCATTCTTACAAGCCTGAAAATTCATATTGAAAAAAAGAATCCAAAAAAAGGTATTTTACCTACCTACCTACTCTATTTTTTTCAGACCATTATGGGAAACAAACAATCATTTATTTATGCCCTATTACATGCAGTGTCTTAGCTAGGATTTAGAAACTGGGGCCCAAAATTGACAATTATAAAAAAATTCGGCGTTTTTTTTTTCGTTTTTTTCTGACCATTACCGGAAACAAACGATCATTTTCTAGGCCCTATGACATGCGTCCTTACATTTTGCCAGAAGTTGGCCTGGTCCTGTCGCTGCTGGTCGAGGACTGCCGTGACAGCCGCCGTAGCCGCTGCCGTCGCTGTCTCCGTCGCCATGAGAGTGGCGTCGCGGGCCTGCATGGCCGCCGTCTGATTGATGGCCGCCACCTTGGCCTGCAACAATGGAGGAAACAATAGCAGAAACAATGGCAGGCCAATAATAGACAATAAGAAATTATCAACAATTGAGTTACCTACGGCAGAGTTCAATGCAAGTAAACAATAGATGATATCATAAATGTGAAGAAAGAGCAGTGATGATTGTGGATAAGTAAAAAATAGAAAATGATATCTATATAAAAATACATTTACAGATATAAAGAAGCTGATCGTGCTCTCTTAAAATATCACCCGAAGCACTAAGTTCTACTTGTTACAGTACTGCTCGATTTAATCAATATGTTGCGGACATAAGTGGAGTTTCTCAATTGACCAATAGGCTAATTCAAAATATATTCATTTTATTCACAAACTTGAAAAGTAACTAATCTTATAAAATTGTAATCGCTCATCAAAATCAGAGGTTGAATGAGCGATTAATTGGTATGTGCTATTAATCCGACATCCCTAACTTAAACCCTTATGCTGCTGGCAGCTAATTTGGGCAATACAAAATGATGCAAAAAACCTAAAAAAATAACTGAAACCCTGGCATATGGGTAGTCATCTGAAAGTACTCCAATGAATATCAACACACACAACAGGGTTGAGATGTTTTTCAAAAATCTTTGCATCCTTTTTCTTTGCAGAAAAGTAGCCTCAGAATTAGAAGGGTTACCGCTAATTCTCGCATAGGAGTGATATGCTCCTCGCTCTCAGCCCCAGTAATGAAGTATGTTAAAAATAAATATGCAATTGAATTTAAATGGTTTTGTTATATTGGCGAAATTTACTGGGTGGCCGACATTTGGTGTAATGTGTCCTCTGGTTGATCGAGGGTGGCCAAGATTCCCCAGTAATTATTTTGTGAAATAATTATAGTGGCCGAGATTTCTAGGGCGGCCGAGATTTGCGAGAATTTACGGTAAGTGAACTTTTGTTGCACTACCTCGGCCAGTTGTTTTGCGGCCTCGGCCGTGGCTCGCGCCGCGTCTGTTTGGCTCTCCAGAAGTTTTTTGGTGGTTTCCTGCATGGTTTTCGACTGCGCCGCTTTCTCGGCCTCCTCCACCGCCCGACGGCGCACCGCCTCCAACTGCTGGTCCACTGCCAGCGATTCCTGACGCGCCTTGAACTGAAGCTGCTGCATCTGAAGGTCGTGCTCCTGCTGACGTGCCTAGGAAAGGTCAAGGGTCAAAGGGTGTTTTACTTAACCACGTTTCAAGGTCACCATATACAATGTCTTGTTGTTTACTGAACCAGGTGTGGCAATCTTCAAATGACAACTGAAAACACATCTGTACAAAGGTGTATATATAAAATAACCATATGGATACCAACATCTTTGTAATGTGCCTTTGAGCATGTTTATATGGAAAGGGTGCAATATTAAATGACAATATTATTATTATCATATTATTATCATAATTTTCCCTCAAAAAGGTCACTGCATGCAACGTTTGGTACAAGGGATGCTTAGCATCCTGGGCCTGATAAAGCAAATTTTGCGCCCGGCTTTACTCCGGGGCCTGATCTCCAGACTCTTATGAGCCCAAAAGTTCGGACCACTTTTCAGTCTTTGTGGGTGCAGAAATTTCAACCTCAGGCCTTCACTTGGTTAGTTTAACTCATTCTTTTGACCAGCGTCTTCTGGACTGGTGATGCTTCTGAGAATAACTATGAAATGTGGATTGGGCCTTGATGAGCATTTTCCATTCCTTACCTTGAGGACCTGTGCGAGGGAGACAGACTCCTGCTGAGCCAATGAGATTCCTCTGGTACGCTCCACATGGGAGAGTTGCCGCACCGATTCCTCCATCCCCTCCAGCAGATTGAGCTCGGCCATCATGCGTCGCTCCAGGGCGTTCGGAGAAAGTCTGGCGGGGGCCGTTCCCGTTCCTGCAGCTGCCATCGAGGGGAGGTGCTCCTGGTAACCACCTCCTACAGGCTGTATAGTAATAATATATATGAATATGTATATATATATATATATATATATATATATATATATATATATATATATATATATATATATATATATATATAGTATATATATATATATATATATATATATATATATATATATATATATATATATATATATATATATATATATATATATATATATATATATATATATATATATATATATATATATATATATATATATATATATATATATATATATATATATATATATATATATATAATATATATATATATATATATATATATATATATATATATATATATATATATATATATATATATATATATATATATATATATATATATATATATATATATATATACATGTACACTGTACTTATAATGTGACAGCTTTATTAATGTGTTCTTTGCTCACCCCTTGAGTCCAAATTCAAGAAAATCGTTATCAGTGAAATATGACCATAACTATAAATAATTTTAGTAATCTTGGAAGGTGGCTAAAAATTCACAGGATGGTTTGAATTACCAACAATTTTTGGAATATATGGTATCTTAATACAATAAAGAAAACTTACTCTTGACGGGATACCCAGCGGATCCTGCTTTGAACGATGATCCTCATCAGCAAGACTAGATAAGTCAGACTCAAGGGACTCTGACAAGTAAGACTTTGTCTGACTCCTCACTAGCGAGCCTCTGCCAGGCCGAGAGAACTCTTCTTCACTAAAAAACACAAAAGCAGCTCTTCAGCAAAAAGAGATACAAAACCTGCAATGGTAAAGGCGCTTCAAAAAACGCATGTGTTAATTCCTCCCATTTCTCACTGGAAATAGAAAAGCAGCTCTCAGCAAAAAGAGGTACACAGCAGGTTGCAGCATTTTATATAAATGCTGGAAAGTGGCGTCTGTTATTCACTCTTTTTCACAAAAAATAGAAAAGCACTCATTTTGCAAACAGATACGCAAATGCTTAACCCTTGTGTGTCTTAATTGTAATTTTTCCAACAAATGTCTGATGCAAAATTGTAAAGGGGATCATATAATTGACCAAAATCATGTTTCACAATCTTATAAATTTGGTCCACCATCATAGTCTTAGCCAGCAGGGTGTCTGTTCAAACACCAATCAGGACGCCCAAAAATTTAGGGGAGTAATTTTTCAAAATGTCAATTTCAAGGATGAAATCTAATTTTTTCTACATCAATATAATTCCCTTGATATTGTGTAAGGACTTCAATGTGCCTAATTTCAACCTCTATGGACAATATATTTTATTCTCCCTTGAAAAATAGGACGCTCAAAGATTTTACAATTGCTAATTTTAGACACACAGTCTCTACATACTGGCCCATCATAGTCCGTACATATCATAATTAACCTTGAATTGAACACAACATTCCAACATCCAAACTACCAAACAAGTTTCAAACTACGCAGGCTCATAGCTGGCACATAGGTATTCATTTGAGAGTACTAAGCGAGAGCTATCCAATGAATACCAACATGGCAGGGTTTAGATAGTTTTCAAAAATCTTTGCTTGGATGAAAGTAGCCTCAGCATTGGAAGGGTTAAAGGCGAGACCTACCTTTCCAGTGTCTTGGAGAGCGAGTCTAGTGTATCATCTGAGGTCTCCAGAACTGCCGCCGAAACCGAAACCGAGACAGAGACAGATTTTGTTTTCCCCTCTTCACTCCTAAAAAACGTGAAAACAGAAAGTTAACATACTTACTGGAAAGTAAACATAAGGAAGTAGGGAAAGGAAATGTCTGTATTAACCCATTTACACTCAGAGCGCCCAAAACAGGCCTGTCGATTTTGAAAATATTTTACTTACAAAAGCATTTTTGGGAAAACATTTGAAGAAGTGTTGATCAGAGGCCACACAACAACTCTTGTTGGAATATTTTGCAAACTTTTGCTTAATTCCTAAGTAATTTACAAAAGTATTAGAGTAGCAGACGATACATTCAAAAGGAACTCTGCTCGTGAATGGGTTAACAATGTCTACCCGTGAGTGCCGTTTGAGTCACGAGACTAGAGCCTATGACGCTAAATTTGCGCTAAGGCGACCCAATATTAAATTGTAGTTTCCACGGTATATGCCAATCTAAAAATAACCTACCCGACAGGAAAATATAATCATTCTTATTTTTTTTTTATAATAAATGGCCGACCAACTTAACAGTATCTGATGAGGAATATATGTCAGATTTTTAAGTAAATAGATGAAATAATAGTTAAATATCAATAAAAACAACAACATGAAATAAACCATATGACCATGAAAAGAATATGTTTTAGTTGTCTAACTTTAACAATAGTTTTATTTCATTTCCCCACTCTATGATGCTTGAGTTCAGAAAAAAACAAATATTTTCATTTTAGTTGTGTGGCAAATGGGTACTCATCTGAGAGTACTCCGCGAGAACTACCTAATGAATACCAAAATGACAGGATTTAGATGTTTTTCAAAAATCTTTGTGTCCTTGTGCTTTGGACGAAAGGAGTCTCAGTATTGGAAGGGCTAATAATGTTTACCTGTGAGTTGCCGGTTGTGTTCCGCTCCTTGTGGCACCAGGACCAGAACCTACGACACTTCTCTTGCTGTTCTCGCCTGCCCTCGTACTAAGCTCCTCCCTCTGGCTCCTCCCAGCTCTCATTGGCTGAGACACCGACACAGGCTTCTCCGCCTCTTTCTGATTGGCCAGTCGCTCCGACTCCAAGCGGGACCTGACATTATTGCTTGGTGATCGGACACCGCTGTCCGCGTTTCTGGTATAGGACGCACGTGAGCGTGGTGGTGAAGTTGCGTTCGATAACGTCACCGAGCGTAAGGAGTTACGCGTATGCTCAGTGCCGGTGAAGTCATCTTCGTAAACTGGACTTGCAGATTTAGGCGGCTCTGCGGCGGCCGATCTTCGCACTGAAGATAAATAGGAACATAATTATGTCCAGCCTTTAAAACACACTGCAAATCATTTTCATGTACGTGACTTTTTGGGTAATGCTGCCCTGTGGCCGATCTTTAGACTGATGAACGGAAAGAAGATTAATATGACGGTACATTATGACCTGCCTTAAAAGCACAATGTAAATCATACATACATATAAACAAACATGTAAATATATACATATACATATATATATATACATATATATATATATATATATATATATATATATATATATATATATATATATATATATAAATATATATATATATATATATATATATATATATATATATATATATATATATATACATACATATATATATATATACATATATATATACATATATATATATATATATATATATATATATATATATATATATATATATATATATATATATATATATATATATACATATATATATATATATATATATATATATATATATATATATATATATATATATATATATATATATATATATATATATATATATATATATATATATACATATATATATGATGGAAGGGTATGAATGGGTGGTAAGATTGCGCTACCTGGGTCGTCCAGTAGTAGGTTCCTGGCATACACACTAGCGAAGCTGTAGGGATCTGGTTCTGGCTCCTCCCAGGAATACTTGGGTCTCGTCAGCGTAATGTTGGGGTGGTGGTCAGTGCTGTCCAGTAACCCTGGCGTCCCATGACCAGTTGGCACAGAAACGGCCGATGTCCCTTGGACTGATCGGTACCGCCGATAGGAGGATTGGTTCCTAGCACTGGGTACTGGAGTCTTACTATTGGATAGGCCTGTGGCGCCCCCTATGTGAAAGTCAGAGACACCGATGGCACCAGCCATCTAAAAAAGGAGAGAAATGAGGGGCAAGTTAGAACATACTAATGCGAAACACTGAGGCAATCGATTTTTAGGGCATTTTAACACTTATGCTTCTTGAGGCTAATTGGCCAATGAAAAAATGATGCAAAAAAACATTTTATAATGACTGAAACCCTGGCACATGGGTACTCATCTGAGAGTACTCAGCATGAGCTTTCAAATGTATACCCACATGATAGGGTTAAGATGATTTTCATATTTTTTTTGTGTTCTTGTACTTTGGACGAAAGTAGCCTCAGTATGGAAGGTGTAAAATTAATTGTATAGCAGAAAATCGAGGCATATGAAATGAGGGGCATGTTAGAAAATATTCAGAAAATCAAGGCAAATAATATCATAAGCATATCAAAACTAACTACAGTCGAAAATCAAGTGATATCAGGGGCATCGTAAAACTAGCTACAGAAGAACATCAAGAAAGGTGATATTAGGGGCATAGTAAAACTAGTTACAGAAGAAAATTCTGGCATGAAATTTGGGGCGTGTTGGGAAATACTCAAGTAGAAAATCAAGGCACGTGATACTAGGGGCATTTTAAAATCAACTACAGTAGAAAATCAGGACAAATTGAATGAGGGGCATTTAGAACATACTACAGTACCTTTTTGGAAGTGGTGTGAAAGTCTGCATCAGATTCCTCTGTTGTCATGGTGAGGTCACTAAGCAACGAGCTATCAGAGTCATCCTCAATCTAGAAAGAAAAAGAACTATGTGGAATTTTGGAATTTGAAATTTTGATTTTTGTCACTTTTTTGCCATATTAGGGCTAGGTGTGACTAGATGTGAACGTGGAGGAAAGTACCCCGGAAAACCACCGCCTAAACCCAAGTCACTGGCAACTTTCTCACATGCTGCGGCCGGAATCCTAACCCAGGCAGTGGAGAATGACAGCAAGCATGCAGTCAGTGGCAACGCCTAAGACCACATGGCCATCAGGACAGCTCTAGGATAAAGAACAACACTAACATGAGCTCTCAAGATGTTGATAAGTGTTGACATCCGAATCAGGGTCTCAGCCAGCAGGGTGTCAGGGTGTCTTTTTGGCACCCTGGTCCACAAAAAATACCTATTTTTGGGGGGAAAAGACGCCCCATCTTTTGGTCTGATCTTTTTGAAAATACTAATTACAAGTAGATATTTTTAAAGGTTTAATTCTTAAATGATAACTAAGACATTTGTTGAAGAAATAAAGCATATAATTACTTGATTTGGTAATGTATACTTATTTTTTTTAAGTAAGAGGGTTTGGACACCCTGTCTTCTCAAAACCCCATTTTGGACAACCTGTTATGAAAATCTTCACCATGACCATTTAACCTTGACCCTTTGACCTTTAGCATGACCCTATTAACCTATTAATCCTCACAGCGGCCAAAAGATGCCTCAAAATTTTGATGATATTTTGCAGGCAAAAACATAATTAGGAAAACATTTGATGGAGAAATGTCAATCAGGACATTACCTTCAACTCTCCTTCAAATATTTTGTAAAATTATTCTGAATTCCAAAATCATTGCTATAAGTATCAAAATCCCAGACGACAATTTCTAGAGGAACGCCTAAGCATTAATGGGTTAAGGCTGTGATGCTGGTGACACTCTCAAAATATGACAACTCCTAGATTAGCACTCCTGTACCCTTTCTAACAATAATTATCTAATCCCTGAGGTCTTGGTGTTTCAAATATAAGTTTTCTTTAACTTACCTGCTTGAGCTGACCTCAATAAAAACACAATTTCAATTTTACAGTGTTTTACCTCAAATGAGGTTTTCTTGGTCAATAAAGGTTCATTTGATTTATAAATACCATACATGTCTGCTTAATATACTAGGCTAGGGCAACTGAAAGGCAAATTTGGAGTTTCTGCAAGAGAATACCTTACAGCACGGGATTTTGGTGGAAATTTTTTACCTACATAAGTAGGTCAATGGACAGCCATTCTCTCACAATGGACAACGTGCTCTCTAACAGGTTGACCTACTTTCGTTACTAAAATTTCCACCAAAATCGCGTGCTGTAAGGTATTCTCTTGCAGGAAATCCAAATTTGCCTTTCAGTTGCCCTAGCCTAGTATATTAAGCAGACATGTATGGTATTTATAAATCAAATGAACCTTTATTGACCAAGAAAACCTCATTTGAGGTAAAACACTGTAAAATTGAAATTGTGTTTTTATTGAGGTCAGCTCAAGCAGGTAAGTTAAAGAAAACTTATATTTGAAACACCAAGACCTCAGGGATTAGATATTTATTATTAGAAAGGGTACAGGAGTGCTAAACTAGGAGTTGTCTTATTTTGAGTGTGTCACCAGCATCACAGCCTTAACTGAGGCTTCTCACCTGTTTGCGGTAGTGTCTGTTTCTGAGGTGGGCGCCCATGGATCTGCCCGAGGGCAGCCTCCAGTTCATGGTCTGCCGGACCGTGTGCCCACGGTAGGCCGCCTGGATGGTTGTGGCCGCGTTGAACTGCGTCTTCCTCTCGTCCACCTCCTTCGCAAGACCAGAAATGCTTCCAACACCTAAAAACAAAGCACAATATTTGATACATCCCAAAGGGTTCAAATACTAGAGGTGTAATGAAAGTTGGCAACTGAAAAAACTACATGGTTACCTTAAATTTGGAATGTAGTTAGTTCAGATGAAAGTTGGATAATGAAAAAAATATATAGTAACCTGTAATTTGGGATGGAATTAGTTGAAATGGAAGTTTTAAATATAAAAAATATATGGTAACCTGTAATTTGGGATAGAATTAGTTGAAATGAAAGTCATATAATGAAAAAGATATATGGTAACCTGTAAGTTGGGATAGAATTAGTTGAAATGAAAGTCGTATATTGAAAAAAATATATGGTAACCTGTAATTTGGGATAGAATTAGTTGAAAAGAAAGTTGTAAAATGAAAAAAATATATGGTAACCTGTAATTTGGGATAGAATTAGTTGAAATGAAAGTTGTATAATGAAAAAAATATATGGTAACCTGTAATTTGGGATAGAATTAGTTGAAAAGAACGTTGTAAAATGAAAAAAATATATCGTAACCTGTAATTTGGGATAGAATTAGTTGAAATGAAAGTCGTATAATGAAAAAAATATATGGTAACCTGTAATTTGGGGTGTAATAAGTTTAAATGAAAGTCGTATAATAAAAGACACAACAACATATGTTTACCTGGCAACTCTGATGTGAAGACATTATTCTCCTCCCTCCCACCTGTAATTCTGTCCAGCCTCGTTAAGACAGGTGTGTCATCATCATCCTCCCTGTCCCTGTCGCCTGGAAGGTGTACGTCCACCTGGTCCGTGAGTCGCGGGTAGGCCCACCTCTCCCCGCTGAGGCCCAGAGGGACCGCGGAGGAGGAGGGCTTGAAGGGATAGCTCGTAGACCCAGACCCTGAAGTAGGTGCACCAGCGTCTACTTCTCGCATATTCCGCGTCTCGGTCTGCAGGCGCGATTGTAGCGATGCAGCGGTGTCGCGGATGGCCTGGATGCGCTCGGCACGACTCCTGGGCTCCGTTGGCTGGCTCTGGGAATGCGATGCATAGCTGGCTGTTTTATAAAAATGAAATAAATAAATAATCGAGTCAATTGTTGTCAGGTTCTATACTTTATATCTGGTTAATTTGTCATGTCCAAAAATTGGAGATCTAGCCTTTTTCAAAATTTGCGGAATCTTAATTTACCGATTGTGATTTGCAAATTAAAAACAGCAGTTAGATGTTATCACATTATAATATAATAATAATCATATTGTCATTTGATATTGCACTCTTTCCGTATAAACATGCTCAAAGGCGCATTACATTCCATTGTCAATGGATAGATGTTGGTAGTTACTTGATATATACATCTTTGAACAGATGTTTTCAGTTATCGTTTGAAGATTGCCACACTACCAGCTGCCTGGATACTATTTGATACTAATTGACTAACCTGACATTGGTGGACGGGTTCTGCCGGGTTCAGGGTGTCTAACCACAGGGGGCGCTGCAGCAGCAGGACCTGTGGCGCCACCTACTAAGGCGCTAGCCCCTGGAAAACTAGTGGCCGTCGGAGTCTCGCCGCGAGACATCTTGTACTTGCGAATCAGCTCTTCTACCTCTTCTTCCGCCCCTCGAGAGCCGTCCTTCCCCGAGCCAGACTTCTTGTACTTCTCTATTAGTTTCCCGACGCTACCGTCCGAGCTGCTTGACAGCGTCTTGGCAAGCTCGCTGCTCAAAGATCCAGTTTCATTCTCCCTGAAAAAATGTTAGTGTGTCTATATTTACTAGTGTTCTTCCGATTGTTTGAACATGCCGAACTGTGTTCTTTTGTGCCTCCAATTAAGATGAATGAATGCATTGTTCGAACAAAAAAACGAACATGTATAAAAATTCCATTCAAAAAAAGATGGACTTTCGGTTAATAATTCGGTAGTCCATCCGGTCAGAAAAAACTGTGAATAAAAAGTGTATTTACCTGTTTATGGCCCCACCAAACAGGAAACATTGTGGGCCCACTCTAGACAGCTGGATGAAGCCAGATTCACCTCTCTGAGCATTCAATGTAAACATGCCGCCATTCCTATTTATCTTGTTCATAGGGTATCGCAGCTTGACTATATAACATAAAGAGGTGTTTTAAATGCGGTACCTTATGACTCGAGGTAAATAGTAATGGCGGCATGCAAAACCAGGTGTGCACAACTTCGATTATCAATCGGTGGTTCAGATGGACCGGTGAGCGATCCTGAAAATTGTGACAGATTCTGAACACTAATAGGTACTGACCTGTCAGAGAGCGTAGGCGTGCCCCCGTCCAGACTCTTGCCAGTGAGCGTGGAACTCTCGCTGCTCAGGCTGCTATCCGATTGGTTCTCCTTATCAGATTCCGGGTTAGGCTGAAACAAAAATTGTGAAAATTGATAATTTCGAGACATTTTATATGACATAGGCATTATCTTTGGTGAGTGGACCTACCAGGCCAATAGAATGATAGTGTAAGCGTTGGAGAGAGGGTAGTGGAGAGATTTACCCATTTGTTGGTTTTGGTTCTGTCGCTCCCAGTCTTACTGGGGACTAGGGACCCTAGCAGGCTAATAGAATGATTGTGTAGGCATTGGGAGAGTGGAAAGTCTTAACTAAGTATTGAACTGATCTTGCCTGTCAAACACATGGTGTTACTGGGGACTATTAACCCTACCTGGCCAATAGAACGATCGCGTAGGCATTGGGAGGGTGGAAAGTCTTACCCGTGTAGTGAACTGATCTTGCCTGTCAAACACAGGGTGTTACTGAGGAAAATTAAACCTTCCCAGCCAATAGAATGATTGTGTAGGCATTGGGAGGGTGGAAAGTCTTACCCGCGTAGTGAACTGATCTTGTCGGTCGTGATGAGGTTTCGGACGTTCCTGTTGATTGGTTTCTTTGGAAAAGGTGGCATCCTTGTGTGGTTTTGGGGACGGACTAGACCGGCGCCCTCTCTTGGCCGATTCCTTTTGCTTGTTATACAAATCCTAGAAACAACACAGAATAAAACAGTGCTTATTTAATACACACCTCTGGTACCAAAAACCACCTGGCAAGTTCTGTGATATCTTTCGAATACTAGCAAGTTTCAGAGGACACTAGATTAAAACAAGTTCATCGGAAACTAGCTAATTAGTATTTGGTTTAAGAAAAATGAGTGGCATGAGTAGTCATAGCAGTACTCGTGATTTTACCTGATTTAAGATGATTTCATGATTTAATCTTAGCTTACATGAATTTTCCTGACCCTACATGGTTCCAAATGACCTAACAAGTATGCATCTTATTTCACCAAATTTCCCTGATTTTACATAAATTAAACTGATTCAATCATATCTTACATGATTTTAAATGATCTTATGAATATAAATTCCCTTTCAGGCAACCTATCTAATTTTACTTTATTTTACCTGAATTATATACACACATATACCTGATTCAACCTTATCTTACATGATTTTAAGCAATCTTACAAAAATTAACCCTATTTCAGGCAACCTACCTTATTTTACTTGATTTTATGTGTTATTTCATATTCTATGTTTTTTACTCATTTTTCATGGGTTTTACCTGATTTTGGATACTTTTACCTGTTTTTTTACTTGAATATACATACACAATCCTGTTTTTTTAATTTGATTTTGCATACTTTTACCTGGCTTTTACCTGATTTTACATACTTTTACCTGTCTTTTTACCTAATTTCTAATACTTTTACCTGGGTTTTACCTGATTTTACCTGGTTTTAACTTGATTTTACATAATCTTACCTGGAGTAACTTTCTTTTCTTCTCCTCGGCTTCTTTGGCAGCCTGTCTCTCCTCCATCTCTTTCTTGCGACGCTCGGCCTGTTTCTTCAGCATGTAGTTACGCACCTTGTCGCCGTCATAGTGACGCACCTTGGCAACCGGGAACTGCTTAACGACGTCTGAAATACAACAAAATTATTATTATTTTTTTTTATTTCACAATCTATACAAAAAAGCATTGTCCTAAACAAATATAAATCATCGTAACACACTTTGGCAATTGAGAAATGAAATATGCCAAAATTATTTTTGATTAAATTCTTTTATTTCATCATTTAAACAAAAAAGCATTGTTCCAAATATATACAAATCATTGTGTCACACCTTGGCAACCAACAACTGCTTCACAATGTCTGAAATATGCCAAAATTAGTTTTGACTTTCATCTTTTTTCACCATTTATACATAAAAGCATTGTTTCAAATATATAGAAATCACTGTGATGCATCTTGGCAACTGAGAATTGCTTTACAACATCAATAATAAACTAAATTTCAAAAAATTGTTTTTTTTTCATGCTCTATTTTGTGATGGCACCCCCGGTCACCTACCTTGCTTTGGGGCTTTTCTTTTCAATGACCGTGACCTTGACCTTTTCCTGACTTTATTTTCTTGACTAAGGTCATCCGCTGGTTCATCCTTTTCCTCCTGATTCTTTTCACACTCATCTTCTTCCTCGGAATCTACAATATATAAGGTTTTAATATACATGTATATCTTATAAAATATTTCAGGAAAATCCGATTTTTCGGTTTTTGGAGTGTGTTTTTATATCACGTGCGAGCGAGATCTACAGCGCCATCTATTGAACCAAACAGTAATAAAAAAATGCTATCGGCGGCCATAACTTGGCAGAAGTTTCCCCAAAATTTGACAGGTAAAGCTTCTTTAAAGCTTTATACCAACTACATTTAATAGCATGCTGTGTCAAAAAGGGTGTTTATCGATCACTACCCGTCCGAAAGACAGGTCCTTGCCAAGTCCTTAAGGCAAAGTCATTGTCAGGCCAGTGCTATTGTAGGACCCTACTGTCCCAGGAATCAAGGACTCACCAGACTGGAGGTCAGCCAGTACGTTTTTGGCCTCATGAGAGAGTGCCTTGGCGCGCGAAGGCTCCAGACTGTCTAGGAATTCATCGGAGGCTCCCAGGCCATTCACGGTGCTGGACGGATCAGCTTGAGGTTTCTCCCCACTCTCCTCCTCATCATCGTCATCAACTTTGTCATCATTATCTGTGTCCATCTTCTCCTCTTTCTCTTCCACTACTTCCTTTTCCTGCTCGATATCTGATTCTTCTTTCTCATGCGTTGATAGCTGGGACTCTGAGAGAACAATGGGGAATATATAACAATAGAAGGACATAACAATGGGGAAAAATGCAACAATTAAGAATGGTCATGCTTAGATGGAATCTATGGATAACAACAAGTTTTTTTTTAGATATTGCAGTTGTTACATCTGAATCTTCTTTCTCATGCGTTGATAGCTGGGACTCTGAGAGAACAATGGGGAATATATAACAATAGAAGGACATAACAATGGGGAAAATGCAACAATGAAGAATGGTCATGCGTAGATGGAATCTATGAATAACAACAAAGCTTTTTAGATATTACTACCAATAATTGCAGTTGTTACATCTGATTCTTCTTTCTCATGTGTGGATTGCTAGGACTCTGAGAGAACAATGGGGAATATATAACAATAGAAGGACATAACAATGGGGAAAAATGCAACAATTAAGAATGGTCATGCGTAGATGGAATCTATGGATAACAACAAGTTTTTTTTTAGATATTGCAGTTGTTACATCTGATTCTTCTTTCTCATGCATGGATGGCTAGGACTCTGAGAGAACAATGGGGAATATATAACAATAGAAGGACATAACAATGGGGAAAAATGCAACAATGAAGAATGGTCATGCGTAGATGGAATCTATAAATAACAACAAAGCTTTTTAGATATTACTACCAATAATTGCAGTTGTTACATCTGATTCTTCTTTCTCATGCGTGGATTGCTAGGACTCTGAGAGAACAATGGGGAATATATAACAATAGGTCATAACAATGGGGAAAATGCAACAATAAAAGATCATGCATAATTTGCAAAGCATCTAGATCATCAGTTTTCAGATATTACACCCAAATATTGCAGTGTTTTCAAATCTTTTGACTTGAAGGGTTATTTTTTTTGTTATAATGATATCATTATTCAATCTATTTACTTTTTTGATAAGGTTATAAATAGAAAGGTCATGTGAAGGTCGTACCTGATACCGTATCACTATCCCGTGTGGGTGGAGAGGAAGTTGTTCTGGGCAACTTATTCGGACCAAGCTCGCGCATGATGAGTTTCTGACCCTCTCGCCAGGAGCGTGCCGTAATAATGCCTGAAACAAGGAACACATCCATTCAAACACATACACAAACAAATAAATTACTATTGTGACATTTAACCCAGGGTCTGAGCCAGGATGTTGAGAGTGGGTGCCCAAAATTGGCAATTAGAAAATTTTGGGGCGTCCAAATTTTTAAGGGGGTCCACAATAAACCCAGATTTTAACCATAGACATGTATAAATTTGTTGAAATAAGGCATGATATCCTTCTACAATGTCATGGGTATTATATGGAGATGAAGTAATTCAAATATACACTTGAAATTGACATTTTCAAAAATTCTTCACAAAAACATTTGGGTGTCCTGAGGGGCGCTTTTTAAGGGTTTGGGTGTCCAAAAAGACACCCAGATGCCCTGCTGGCTAAGACCATTAGTTAACCCTTGTGCTGGTGGTGTTTAATTTGGCCAATACAAAATGACTCAAAATACCTAGAAAATGACTGAAAACCCCTGGCACATGGGTACACATCTGAAAGAACTCAGCAAGAGCTATCGAATGGATACCAACATGACAAGGTTTAGATGGGTTTTTTCAAGAATCTTTGCCTCCTTGTGCTCTGGACAAAAGTAGCCATAGCATCGGAAATGGTTAACGTTTAAATTCCAAATAGGAAACTAACTGCTTGGTTTCGTTTCCGGATGAACTTTAGATTTAAATGATTTTCAAAAAACTTTGCATCCTTTGTGCTTTGGACCAACTTATCCTCAGCATTGGAAGGGTTAACCCATTAATGCTTCAGAGTTCATCTAGTAAGCTTCGTATGGACTTTTGATACTTTCGATAATAACTTTGGAATCAAAAATTATTTCACAAAAAATTTGAAGAAGAGATGTTAATACTATTCTGGTTAACATTTCTCCTTCAAATATTTTCCTTACTATGCTTTCTGCTGAAAAATATCATCAAAATTGTTAGGCAGCTTTTGGCCGCTGCAAGTATCAATGGGTTAATCCATTCGTCTGGTACTCTCATATTTATGAAAATAACTTGAGAATAAAGCAAAAGTTCACAAAATATTTGAAGAAGATTTGTTGTTTGCCTTCTTATTAACATTTCTCCTTCAATTATTTTTCATAAAATACTATTGTTAGAATTTTTCAATCAAAATTGTCAAGCCTGTTTTGGCCGGGGTGAGCATGAATGGGTTAAATTACCTGTTGATCGTCTCTCTATCTTGTTTGGTTTTTGGGCAGCTACAACTCGGTGTGATTTAGTTGACTTCTCTTCCTTCTTGGATGGCACTACAAAAACAAGAGAAACGCCTATGGTGTTAAACGTCAATTTTAAAAATATCTTTGTTTAATAGTTTTTAATTTTTTTGGTTTGTTTTTAGATTGCTTTTTATTTTGTTTATTGAGTGTATCATGGAGGCTTTGTTTTTTGGTATTTTTCTTAAATATTTTTCATTTGGGATATTTACAAATCACTGGGATGCTTAATATAAATCAATCTTTAAATGCCTTTGTCGCCTCTAACTCATTAAATGTTTAAAATTACCTTTGAAATTGTTGTAAGAAAACTTTGGTGAAAATATTTCAATACTTAGAGGTTTGAAAAAACGTAGTTTTCCAAAAACCTGATGAAATCAGCAACAGAACATTTTGAATTTCTAAGAGTCATGAATCAGTTTATGTAAGAGTATTCTAAGAAACTCTTTCAAATATTCTACATAATCATGCTTAATTCTTAACCCTTAAGCTGCTGGTGGCTTACTCGGCCAATACAAAATGATGTGAAAATCCTGAAATATGCTCGAAACCCTGGCATATGGGTACTCATCTGAGAGTACTCAGCGAGAGCTTTCCAATGAGTACCAACATGGCAGGGTTTAGATATTTTTCAAAAATCTTTGCGTTTTTGTGCTTTGGACGAAAGTAGCCTCAGCATTGGAAGGTCTAAGTAATCTACAAAAATATTGTAGGGAAAGAAAAATAAAATTTGTGAAGGAGATCCCTATGCATGAATGGGTTAAGGTTTAAATTCCAAATAGGAAACTTACTGTCTGGTTTCTTCTCCGGACGAACTTTTGATTTTCGCTCTCTGCTACGCCCTCTTTTGTGCAACTCCGACACTTTAAAAACTTTTCCATCTGGCGTACGCACCTTAGTTTCCGCTTCACTAAAACCTAAGGGAATAAAACGGGTAAATTTGTGTCAAAAATATTTTCAAACAATACTGAAATGATAATGATAAAAAATATGATAAAAAGAATACTCGGATATGTTATTGCTTTTAAATAAAAGAAGCTTAAAAGAATTTATTTGCCACTTTAAAAATCCAACAAGTTCCTTGGTCTTTCCGAATCTTGTTATCTCTTTTAGTCGTAATCTGATCTCTCACCACATCCTGAGTTAGAATTATGTCCAGTGCAGGTGACTTGGGTTTAGCCAGGGATTTTTGGCGTTTCCTCCACCACTAAAATTTCCGAAAATCTCAATCTTACCTTTGTAGACAGGAAGTGGAGGGCCGGCGGCCACTTTCCTGATTTTGGGCTGTTTCTGCGCGTCGTAGATATCGTAGGCCTTGGCTGTGACAGGGTCGTCCTCCTGGTGGTGAACCCGGCTACCGATCTCCGCAACATCCGAACCATTCACTGAGAAAAAATAAAATCACAATTATGCTTCCACAAAGATGGTCTTAGCAAGCAGGGTCTCAAAAATCACTATCTCTGTGATATCAATATAATGCAAAAAAAAAATCACGAGCTTTTTGATATCAAAACCATTAACTGAGTAAAAATAGAAATCACAATCATGCTTCCCTTAAGGTGGTCTTAGCAAGCAATGTCTCAAAAATCACTATCTCTGTGATATTAATACCATGCAAAAAAATCACTAATCACTAGTTTTTTAATATCAGAACCATTAACTGCGAAAAAATAAAAATCACAATCGTGTTTCCACAAAGATGGTCTTAGCAAGCAGAGTCTCTCAAAAATCTCCTATCTCTATCTCTGCCATATCAGAACCATTCACTGAGAGAATATATGAAAATCACAAGCATGGTCTTAGCCAGCAGGGTGTCTGGGTGTCTTTTTAGACACCCAAACCTTTAAAAAGCACTGCTCAGGACACCCAAATTTTTTGTGAGGAATTTCTTAAAATGTCAATTTCAAGCATATAATTTGACTTTTTTCATCTCCATGTAATTCCCCATGATATAGGATATCATGCCTTATTCTAATAAATTTATACTATGTTTATGATTGAAATCTGAGAATATTGTGGTACCCTCTAAAAATGTGGACGCCCTAAAATTTAACAATTGCCAATTTTAGGCACCCATTTTCGAAATCCTGGCTTAGTCCCTGATCACAAGGCCAAAATAAATCTCCTGATTGTGGTCATCCGGCCATCGTCTTAGCCAGCAGGGCATCTGGGCACCATCTGGACATCCAAACCCTCAAAAATCACGTCTTTAGGCACCCAGTGTCTAAATCCTGGCTAAGATTAAGACCCTACATCCAATGCCACCAACTGTAATTTTTTACAGGCTAGGGCATTATCAAACATATAAAGCATTATCATCTTATAAAGTCAAGGGAACATATGAATTTCATAGCATCAAATTGATGAGATGAAAAAGCAAATCGAGAGGAAAATAACAAGGGGACAGCATTGAGCGATAATGGGGGATAACCAATGATCTTGCACATGGTCTTAGCCAGCAGGGCGCCTGTGTGTCTTTTTGGACACCCAAACCCTTAAAAAGCACCCATCAGGACACCAAAAATATTTCGAGAGCAATTTCTTAAAATGTCAATCAAAAGCATATAATTGAATTTTTTTATCTCCATATATTTCTGATGACATTGTATAAGGATATCATGCCTAATTTTGATATATATATTTAAACATGCTTATGGTTGAAATCTGAGTATGTTGTGTTCCCCCTTAAAAATTTAGACTCCCAAAAATTTTACAATTGCCAATTTTGGGCACCCAGTTTCTAAATCCTGGCTAAGACCCTGAATAGCAGGAATAGAGGTAAAATAACAAGAGATCAGCATTGAGCTATAACCAATGATCTTACACATTGATCTCACACCTTCATCAATTCTGATTTTCCCTGCATCGATGGAGCTGGTCAAGTTTGAGTGTATAAAAGAGTGACCTACCCTTGGGAGCAGCTGATTGCCTCTGACTCTTTATCCTTTCCTTTAGTTTAGCTAAGCCGTCTGAGTTCTGATCAATGTTCCTAAGGCTGGCCCGCAGACGGCCTCCGGGCACCCCACCGGAACCACTTGACGCCTGGGCATCGATTCCCACACCATGCTGCGACCCTCCTGGATAGGGGTCCACTCCGTTCATTTCCTCGGAACCTGGACGACCGCCACTCCTCACAAATTCCCTATCTTCACTATAGGTGGCAGCACTGGTCCCATAGGGGGCGCCACTTAGACGCTTACTAATACCAACCCTGCCTGCATCTGGTACGACAGTGTCAACATGAGTAAACCTAGAAGCTGCCTGATGGCTGAAGAGTCCTGGTTTAGACGTTACATTTTGACTACGATCGTTCAGAAACCGTATCTCGGTTTCTTGGATGGCACGCGGATCGGTCATGTTCGATTGACTAGTTTGATCTAGGCTGCCGCGATACTGGTTCTCGTTGGCCTCGTAGCTTGGATTATAGGGCCGCACGTGCCGATCATATTGGATATCCGATCTGGACTCGATTTTGCGATATTGTGGACGGTTGTCGAAGTCGACCACTTTGCGGGCCGATGAAGTGATGTTCTTGTCTTCCCTCTGTGCTACGGTTTTTCTCACCGGACTCCGTGGACGGTGTGATACTTCAGGCTTCTCCAGGTACTTGTCAGCTGAAGACAAAAAAATTTTCATGAAATTAAGTAGTATGCAAAATGCTTATTTTGGCAACATTTTATGACCACATCATCTTTTTTTTTTTAAATATCTGAGCGAAACAAGTTAATCAAAACTCAATTGGATCCAGAATTCATCCTTTAAGAGAGGTTACACCAGTCAGTCAGAAAGAAACTGTAAACATCTTACTGTGGGCCAACCATTAAGCAATTTAAGAACGAAATCAGGATAGACTCAGTTTTAAGTTTGTATAGTTTTCATGTCAAACATAAAGGGATAAAATTTCTTGGCTGAGGACGAGACTATCCCTGTTCCTGACCAAAATATCTGGATGTACTGGTGTGCACTTAGGCCTAAAAAATATTGTTTGTTTCCTGTAACCCTACCCTAACAAGTTTTTAATCAAAAAGATCATCCCTACCCTAAAGTTTTTTCCGCCCTCCCAACTCCAAATCAACGTAAAACAAGCATAAAACACACATTTTTGACAAAAAAACTGTCCAAATTTTTTTACCCACCTACCTACCCTATTTTTTCGGACCGTTACAGGAAACTAACAATTTTTTCCTAGGCCTTACCAATGGGTTCAGTGACCCAATCACATCCAGATACCTGGCTAGCTGCGGCCCAGCTCTGGAAAATAATAAGGAGGGTCTTACCCAGCCAGAATAAGACTTACCAAGCCGACTAACTTTTCTTGTTGTGCCACCAACTTTTGATTTCATGTACTGCGACCGTCCTTGGTTGTCAACAACATCCTAGAGGGAAATTGAAAGTAATTTATTAAGTAGAACAGATATTAATGATAAGGGGCAGATGGAGCGGAATTGTTGATGAAAAGCTTTAATCACTTAAAAGAATTAACCCTTCCATTATTTTCACTTGCCCGACATAATTTCTGACTTGCCCAAAATAAGTTATAACATATCATATCATACGCTAGAAAGGCATGTATTGTTTATCATGGATTTAATGATTTGAAAAACATTTTCTTTTCAGTTTTGTTTGCATATTTCTGAGTATTTGGGCCATTCAATGTAAAAATGTGTTTTGTGTTCAGGAAATCAGCTTGCCCATTCAGCAAGTGAAACTAAAATGTACTTGCCCGAAAGCCCTTTTTTCAAAAATTCACTTGCCGGGGCAAGTACTTATGTCGGTGTCTGTATTATAAAGCAGTAAATCCTGCCTTTGACCTCTTTTCTTATCAAGAGTTCTTTCTGGACACCTAACCCGAAATCTAAGTGTCAGACCCTGAATGTGTTCAAACAAACAACATTCACTTACAATGGGGTACTGTCTGCCTGAGTCCCTTATCTCGAAGCTAGGCACCCGGTCAATGCTCACGCTGTGCTCAGACACCCCGGAAAGGGTGCTCTCATTCAGGGATACCAGACCGGGGTGCTCCGCTTCTCCCAGACGAAACTCTGCCCTGCGCAGCTGAAAAACAAGGGGAAAGCAACATAAGAATTATAGTGATGGGAATCTTGGCTAATTGTTGGCCGAGAGCTTCAAGACTAATAAACCTACATGTAATAACAACTTTTGAGTTGGCTTGGGTTTCCTACACTTCTGTAGTCTGTGCATACGTATCCAGGTACAGAAGTTTGTAAACCTTGAAAAAGACTTCAATAATTTAGTGTGAACAACTTTTAAGTTGGCTTGGGTTTCCTACATTTCTCAGGGCTCAACATTAAGAAAAAACTTCATAAGCCCAGCAGGGTAGTTACTGAAACTTTTACTAGCCCTGAAACCTTTTTGCTAGCCCAGATATTATTGACAACTCTTTTCAAATAGTGACCTCTGTTGATATCATAGCCTCTATTGATAACATGAAAGGAATACTGTGTATTGTGGTTAATTGAGTTATATTATCATCCAGGTATGCACAGCCAGAGGTGGGCTTCATACTTTTTTAAGCGCTGATATTCTAATTCTATCTAGCCCCTCAGGGCTACTCACATGTAGAATTTACTAGCCCTGACTTATGATACCTAGCCAAGGACTACGGGGCTAGCCTTAACGTCGAGCCCAGCTTCTGTAGTCTGTGCATACGTATCCAGGTACAGAAGTTTTTAAACCTTGAAAAAGACTTCAATAATATGCATTCTTACTCGCACAAAATCCATAAACATGTATAAATTTATCAAAATAAGGCATGATATCCTTATACAATGTCATGGGAATTATATTGAGATGAAAATATTTAATTTATATGCTTGAGATTGACATTTGAAGAAACTCCTCTCAAAAAAAATTGGGTGTCCTGAGGGGTGCTTTCTAAGGGTTTGGGTGTCCAAAAAGACACCCAGACGCCCTGCTGGCTAAGACCCTGGCAGGGTCTTAGCAAAGATTTAGAAATCGGGTGCCAAAAACTTGCAAAATTTTGTCATATGTTTGGGCGTCCATTTTTTTAAGGGGGACCACAATACTCAGATTTCAACCATACAATTGTGTAAAATTTATCAAATTAAGGCATAATATCCTTTTATAATGGCATGGGAATAACATGGAGATGAAAATTTTCAATTATATGCTTGAGATTGACAATTAAAGAAATTCCTCACAACAAAACTGGGTGTCCTGAGGGATGGTTTTAAAGGGTTTGGGTGTTCAAAAGACCCCCTGCTGGCTAAGACGATGTTCCCCAGATAAAAAATGAATACTCGTAGTTGCAAATTTCAGAATAGATTTACATTTTGGGTCCAACATGTACTTCCATAATTCAGAATCTTCATTGTGGGTCAAGCTGCTTTGAATTTTTTTAATTAGATATATTATCTGATTTAAAAGGCTGAAGAGGATCAACTTACCACAGTTTTAGCCTTTCCAACAGCATCCCAAGCACTCTGCAGCTCTGAAAACACAGCAAAAATACAATATTTATTTTTGGGGACAGGGTTTGACTTTCCCAGGGGCATATGCCCCTAGATTTTGCTGTGGGCCCAGAGATTTTTCAGGCTAAGGGCCCAAAATTGTATGTATAATAACCAGAAATCCTGTTTTTGACCACTTATTCTTATCAAAAGACCTTTTCGGGCCTAGCCTAAAAATTAAGTGTCAGACCCTTGGGGATCCAGCTAGCCACTAGCCATATGGCATAAGGCTACGGAAAATATAATGTTCATCGAAAAGATAGCTTAAAACTTCAAAATTTGTTTTAGGGAAGGACTACAATGGGACAGCAGGATTTCGAAAAGCTAGGGCTATGAGATCTTGTGTAGGGCTATGGCACTTTGAGATCCTGAAGTACTGCAGTCTGCCAGAATTTTGAACCAAAGACAGACCCCTGATTCTAGGACTCTCATCATAGCCATTTTTGAAGTTTGTGTTTGACATGATTTTTTAATCATCCAGATACTTACTTGTTATGTAAATGAAGCTAATTACTTCCTGTGCTTATCAGCTGGGTATATATTTCCTGGAAATAATCCCTAACAGTTAGAAGAACAGTAACTTGATATGATATATGTACAGGAACTGAGGTGCAATTACAAACAGGAAATGCAGAGAGAAGTATATGCCCTGTATTAGATTGTTGTTCTCCAAGGAGGTCATCATCTAGCTGAAACCTAATGAATCATACCAAAAGCTTATATGTCTGTCTAACTACTTTCACGTTGTATTAGGCCTAGAATTTCCTTTGTTTGTTTCCTGTAACGATCCGAAAAAATAGGGTAGGTAGGTCCATAAAAAATATTTTTTTTGCTTATTATTTTGGTCAAAAATGTAATGTGTGTTCTATGCATGTTTTGCGCTAATTGGGAGTTGGTAGGGTGGTAAAAACTTTAGGGTAGGGATTATTTTGAATAAAAGTGTTAGGGTAGGGTTACAGGAAACAAACAACTTTTTAAGGCCTTATTTGGTTGCAAAATGGCTTGTAAAATACCCCCAGAAGGACAAATTCTGGTACTAGTTAGACTTTCCAGTTTCCAAGGAACCTTTCCAAGCACACAGCTGTTCAAGGCTTCAAGCACTTCAGATTTTGTGGGGTGTCAAGTGAAAAGACTGGCAAAGAAGTAATAGGACCCAGGGACTTAAAAGCCAGGATTTTTATAACAGGGTGTCCAAATTGGGATTTGAAGAATTTAGGCTGTCCAAAATCCCTGATTGAAAAAGTAAAAATCATTACTCTGATTATGTACATAAACAACAATTTAAGTAATTATAGGCTTAATTCTTCAAAATGTCTTTGTTATTTTGAAGTTAAACCTTTTAGAAATTTAACTTGGAATTAATATTTACAAAAAACACATGTATATACCAAAATATAGGGTGTCTTTTTACCTAAAATCAGGTATTTTTCATGAACCAGGGCTCAGTCCAAAGGACACCCAGACACCCTGCTGGCTAAGACCCTGGCAGGACCTGCAGGATCCATAAACAGGCAGCCTTCTGGACGGGCAAATCTCTACTTACCAGTGAGGGATGTATCATAATCCTTGCTTGTCCCGGTGCCTCGCAGGATTGGAACCGGGTCGAAAACGTGCCGCCCTCTGATATTGCTCATGGTGAAGAAAGACACTCAACCTGTAAATGCTGAAAGTTTAAATATATCTGATATATATTAATACTTAATAAAAATGGTGGACTGTTCGTGGACATATTACAACCACATGATTAGCTTACACTTTCCAATTACCATTATTATTTTTTAGTTATCCAACTAATGAGACAAACTTGTTCCCATTGCAACATTGAGCAAAGACATACTTACTCATCTATAATGCTTTAATAAAAATCTGAATAGATTAGGTAAACTTATTGTAACTCTACTTAATAATAATAATACTTAAATGTAGGTTTTAATGTACAAACAATTGTGTATTGAAAAATTTATACTTGGATGTTCTTCAGATTTGTTTGCCACTTTTTCTACGTTAGGAAAGGGGTGTCTGGTCAAAATGGCCAATCCCAGAAAGTCTGTCTGCATGAGGGCCCTGCCTATTAAAATCATTTTACCAAAGGAATTCAAATGGTTTTTGAGGTAAACATTGACAATTTATGCTTGATTAAATGGTGTAGGAGTACAGTAGGACAGCATGCAATTCAATCAAAATATGGTTGCTTCACATCACAGATACATGTTTTAAGCCAGATATATATTCAATCCAGGTCTGATGGTGTCAACAACATTTCTACAGCTGGTAAAAATAAAAACAACTAGCGTGACAGGAGGGTTTGAATCCCGGTGGGGGCACGGAAAAAGGAAATTCATTTCCAGTGCTTCAGAGGGCACTTTAAGCCGTCGGTCCAGTCGGCCAAGTGCCTTGGTAGCTTGTGTTCATGGTCTTAGCTAGCAGGGCGCCTGGGTGTCTTTTTGGTCACCCAAACACTTAAAAAGTCTCCCTCAGGACACCCAAAAATGTTGTGAGGAGTTTCTTAAAATGTCAATCTAAAGTGCTCATATAATTGATTTTTGTTATCTCCATGACCAAAAACCTTACAATTGCCCATTTTGTGCACCCAGTTTCTAAATCCTGGCTAAGACCCTGCTCGTGTTTCTTGAAATTGATATACCAACTTAAAATAAAGATTTCTTTTCTTTTTTTTATCGGGGGGGGGGGGGGGGGGGGGGGATCGCGGCATACAATCAAGTGCTTGAACTGAATTACGTGCCTTAACGTGGATCAATTTAAATGCATTAAAGATCGTTAGAACCGCCAGAATTCATTCTACTTGTTGCTTAGTTCTATTTTGAATTTGTTGCGATTTGAGTGGGGTGTTTTTCGTACTTTTTGACGTAATCGTCTGTATTCAAATCAATGGTCCTTGAGGTGAACACCCTTTCTGGGATCGACATTCCATTCATATACAAATTCTGGTGTAGTTACTAGTTGGTATCGGCTCAGCAAAATACTCTTTAAACTAAACGTATTTTGTAGAACGTCATTACGAATGTAGTCATGACTTTGAAAAAATTTAATTCAAGTTTGAAATTAATTGGAGGTATCTTTTTGAATAATGACGTGTGGACTATTAGTCTATTACCCGAAGCTACGTTTCAACAAACGGCTTAGATATATTCTTCATATACTCTTCATGCAAATAAGCAACGCGACTAAAATAAATGTTTCTTAATCCACAACCTGACTCACAATGGTTGTGACATTGGAGGTGATTCATTCATTCCTTCACAGGTAAACAAACGAAAAGAAGAAAAACTTATTTCTAAAATCTTACAACTATTCGGTTACTTTATTCAAGATTTCTACAGGACGTGAAGAAGATTCGCTTACCAGTACGGATCTGTAAGTGGTCCATTATCAACAGTGTCTTGTATGGATTGAATTATTCCACGCATTCGTTCTTAATTTGATGTAAACGTGACCAAAACAAGTTTCACGCAACGGCTCGAAAGGCCGCCATTTTAATGTTGCAGTGCATTGTGGGTATATCGTACGCCCTCTATTGCCATGTGGCCTAACTATTTAGACAGACTGGCGTCAGTCGCACACATGCACAGTGTCAGTGATTGTCGCTGTGTGACAACCAGCTGATTCTCAACAGACCACCTGCTGCGTTTTATTATTGCTGTTCCAATACCACCCTGATGGCGGATAAAGCAAAATGCCTCCAAGTGCTTCGGAGGTATAAGTACCCAGCATACGTTCTCATAGTGCTGATGCTTGCCAATCTACTCAATCAACTGAATAGGTAAACAAACTGTATAGATCTATAGATATACAAAGTTTTTTTTTATTATTATTTTTTTTTAAATGTATCTATTTCATTATTGGAATGTATCGTTTTGTTACACTGTCTGGGAGTCAAAGTTAAGAACAATGACTCACGTTTAAAGCTACGTCTTTAGCAACTTTTTTCGAACTTTGAATGTTGTAGGTTCGTGGAATTATGTCATCTTCCGTCATCTCTTTAAACTGTTGAAGCACAGGTATTTGTTAAAGACACACTCGCTTATTTGAGGCGCCCCTGGTGGCGAGCGGAGCAACTATAAACGCGCTTCTTGACTTCGGCAGTCTTTATAACATTACATTTTGAAAATGGGCCCCATTCATTTGTTTGGCTTTTAAAATGATTGATTTTAGAGTTAAAAAAATATTATTATGTAAAAGAAGACCTCTGACCTTTGAAGTGCATACTTGTGAACATGAGTATTTGTTATATATTCAGTTATATCCAGAGCATGTTATTCATGACAGATAGCACATTTTAATGAGCTGTATCGTTATGTGCTACTTGGCATTATTTTAGCCTAAAAGTGACATTTGTTATAAGGCCTGAAAAAAGTTGTTTGTTTCCTGTAACCCTACCCTAACAAGTTTTCATTCAAAAAAATCCCTACCCTTCAATTTTTTCCGCCCTCCCATTCTCCCAACTCCCAAACAACGTAAAACATGCATAAAACACATTTTGACCAAAAAAAAAAATGCCAAAAAAAAAAAAAAATTACCGACCTACCTACCCAATTTTTTTTCGGACCGTTTCAGGAAACAAACAATTTCTTTTTTTAGGCCTAAATAAGCACCAGTGTAATAAACAAGCATATGTAAACCCCATTTCTTACCGGGGTTGAGTACAATTACATATTTCCTGTCTGCACCCTGAAACCATCTTAAAATACTATGGATCAATATCTGGCTGCTCTAATAATTGCAAAGTCTATCTAGAGGGTTTGGCAGTTATTATTATTTATTTTTTTGAGTGGGGGGGGGGGGGGGGGACTTAGCCAGGATTCGTCAAGCCTGTCTTTTGGACAGGCAGTTTCCTGCAAACCTCCTTTTTGGACAGGCTAAAAAAGTAGAAGTAATAGTAACATCAGCGGCAGCAGTGGTAGTAGTAGTAGTAGTAGTAGTAATAGTAGTAGTAGTGGCAGTAGTAATAGTAGCAGCAGCAGCAGCAGTAATGCAGTAATCATGTAAATAATTGCCCTATCCAAATTTGCTTTAGGTTTGTGTTGGTTGCCACAAATGTTAGCATGTCCAGTGAGCTGCGGTTTGGAGACAGGGTGTTGGAGGCTGCCAACACTTCTGCCATGGAGATTTACCTTGCAGACCCAGCGAGGAATGCCAGTGATGATGACTTTTGTGATCACCTGCATACCAGGTAGGAAGAGTTTCGTAGGCCGCAGGGTCCGACGCTAAGGCTTGCCCTATTGCCCAGGGCAAGTTTGACATTGTAAAACATGGTTTCAGGCAAGTTCATGGCCTAATCTAAAAGCCTGAACAGGCAAGTCAGTATTCCCACTTTAATACCCCATACAAAAGTAAGACCAAGATTATTGTCGTTATTTCATCAAAAAAATGCCCTTCACAGTGAGATTGTCATTCTAAATTGTATGCCTCTATAGAGTTTATTCTCATAAAGATGCTAAAGAGGCAGCCAAAATAGGATGTCACTGTGTTAATAATGAACAAAGTGCAAAATAATATTCTGGGGGGCAAGTTGAATTTTTTTTCGGGCAAGCAAAACTTTGCTCTGCCCGAATGGGCAAGTGCCTTCAAAAGTTAACGTCAGTCCCTGCAGGCCTCAGCTATATGGTATGTACTATACAAGACAATTTAAAATATTCAAGACAATATACTCTAACAGGGCAGCATGCACTGTCATAGTCTATAGCCAGCAGGGTGTCTAACTGTGCATCATTTGGATGCCCCACCCCTAAATAATTAAACCTGAGGATACCCAAAAGGGTTTGTGAGAATTAAAATAAAAAAATTACAAGCCTATAATTGATTTTTTTCGTCTCAATAGAATTCCCTCAATAAGGGAATTAAACATTATTTCAATAAGTGAATATATGGTTATGGTTGTAATTTGAGTTTATTGTTTATTGTGGTCTCCCTTTGAAAATTATGGCACCCCAAAATTTTACATTATCGATTTTTGGAACCCAGTTTTTAAATCCTGGCTCGGACCCTCCAAATTATACAAGACATTATATACAATATACGAGGCAAAAAAAAAAACAATATACAATATACAAGTTATGATATTGAATATATTTAAGACAATATATAAGGCAATATACAATAAACAAAACTATATAACATTCAAGACAATTGAGTTTTGGATACAAGCATGCAAGCACTATGTGTGGTAAAGTATGTGTTCTCTTGTATTATTACATTCAAGATATTTGCATATGTGATAGATCTTCTGTAGGCTCCAGATTTAATTGGGATAATTTAAAAGGATTTTAATTTCTTTATCTTCTAGGTATATATTACAAAACTTCTTTAGGTGACAAAAAATAGATTTTTTAAAATTTACAAAAAGATTTTTTTTAAATTGAAAAAAAGACTTGTAATAGAGTATACTATATACAAGACATTAGGGTTCTGGATGCTAGTGGTGCTTTTCCCTGATAATGAACTCCTCCACCATTTACAACTGGCTAATTTTAGCCCTAATATGGCAGAAAAAGTGACAATTCACAACATTCCTAGAGTCGAAATGCAACTCAATCTGTTTCTGTTAACTTATGCAGATGGAAGTTTACAACTTGTTAGTCATGATTTAGCCTTCACCCCTATGCTGCTGTTGGGTAATTTGGCCAATACAAAATGATGCAAAAAACCTAAAAAATGAGTGAAATGGTACATGGGTACTCATCTGAGAGTAGGTTTGACAAGGTTTTGACATTTTTCAAAAATCTTTGTGTCCTTGTTCTTCTGACAAAAGTAGCCTCAGCATTGAAAGGATTAATATGGCTGAAAAAGTGACATTTTACCGCTAGCATTTCCTTAACCCTTTTGCTGCTGGGCCAGGGGGCTTATTTCGCCTACACAAAATGATGCAAAAAACCTTAAAAATGACTGAAACCCTAGCATATGGGTACTCATCTGAGAGTACTCTGCGAGAGCTATCCAATAAATACCAACATGACAGCATTTAAAATGGTTTTCAAAATTCTTTGCATACCTGTGCTTTGGATATAAGCAGCCTTAGCATGGGAAGGGTTAAATCCGAATACAACTCTCTGTCTCCGTTATGTATTTCAGTGCAGATTTCAGAACAAATGGAAGTGCCTGCCAGTGGCGTTTTCTTGGTACTGGAATTGAGTATCAACTTCTTGTTGGTCCTCTCTTCATCATCCTCTTCAGCTTAAGTGGAATTCCGCTAGGTAAGGCCGAAAAAATGAATTAACATTCAACGTATCCACTTGCCCTGTTGCAAGTTGCAAGTGAATTTGCTAAAAAAAAACAGCAATCGGGAAAGCAGAACATGACCCTAACTTGCCCAGCCCGAAATTAATGTTTTGGGCAGAGTCCTTGCAATGTAACTCACCTTTGTTTAACAAAGTGGCGGGGCAAGTGGAAGTGTCTGCGGGGTAAGTAAACTTTAGGGGCAGCTTGCCCCACTCGACAAGTAATGTTTTGGATCCTATATGTTGCTCCCTGATAATATATCTAATTTTGAAAGTACTCAGTGTTGCATTGAAAATGAATATGATTGGAAGAAACTAAAGACCCATCCAACCAGGGTCTTAGCCAGGATTTAAAAATAGGGTGCCCAAAATTGGCAATTGTAAAATTTTGGGGTGTGCTATTTCTCAAGGGAGATAGATATTTTTCAACATACTGCGATTATAACCATAGATATGTGTTTGCCTATTGAAGTCAAGCATATTATCCTTATTCCATCTCATGGTAATTGTATTGAGGTGGAAAAACTTCAATTCTATGCTTGAAATCAACATTCTAAGAAATTCCTCACAAAATTTGTTGGGTGTCCTGAAGGGTGATTATGAGGGTTTGGGTGTCCAAATGGCACCCAGATGCCCTGCTGGCTAAGACTATGCTTCCAACTTCCCAGCATGATTATCATATACGTACCATGGCCAGTAGGGAGAGGTGCGGTGAATAGTTTATGTGTGCTTAATCGGAAGAATATGGTAATTGGAAAAAATATTATGTCGATTGTTATGTCTGTTAATCGATAAAAGAATCACCACAGTATTTCAGCCTTTGTCATGATTTGTTTGCCATTTTTTAGCCAACACAATTTGGAATAGCATTTTCACTCAAAAAAAACTGATGAGAAAACGTTAAGTGTCTTTGTATCTTTTTGAAGCTTAGGATCATAGCAACAAAATTGTAGTGTGATATATGTGAAAATGATAAATATTTCTTGCTTCATGCATTTCTCCAAAATCAAATAGAACGTCCTATTGGAATCGGATGAAATAAATGTCAATTATCAAATCGAAAAATAGATATCGATGGCAGCCCTGAGGGTAACCCTAAGTTTATTTGTTTGGTCTCCTTCAATATGATAAACATATTGGAAAATATGATGACCTTTAAACTTGTAGGCTGTTGCTTCCAACCTACTTTATATCACTTGTCTCATTATCATATAACATAAATGGCACTGCCATTCTTCCATTATCTACAGACTATTAGTCACTTATCTATCGTAAAAGTTATCAATTTGAAACGAGTTTTTCTTAAGCTATCTAGTCAGCCTGTCAAGAGATAGGAAACAGTCATAAAAATGACTTATGACTTTACATTGATATAAAGATATGTAATCTATTTGTAGAGCTGAAAATAAGGTCTGTCCAATATATATGCTCCTAATACTGTATAACTGGTTAATTTGGTGTGTACTTAAGTTGGCGTTTGTTTCAAAAAAGTATTTTCCCTGTATTTATTTTGGCGTCTGGAACAGTCACCACAACGCCATCTTTATGAAGACATATTTTTTAAGTGATCTTTAATTTGGCGTTGACGGGCATTCACCAAAAAACGCCAAATTAAAAACCACACCAAATTAACCAGTTATACAGTATTAAATGCATATTCTCAGGTGCTGAAAAGATATATAGGGCAGATGTAGGATTTTTGGGAAGGGGGCTGGTTAATTATGTACAAAGGGGGGCAGGCACCATCACCTTAAATACTTGCCCGCGGGCCCCTGGCTACTTCTCAAGGGACAGTGAATAGGTAGGGCAAGTGAATTTTGAATTTTGAATCTCACTTGCCATACTGGGCAAATCGTCTCAAAAGTTAATGTTGTGCCTTGAGTCGATCAGTACAAAATTAATTCAGTTGCTATGACCAGTTAGTGTCAGAATATTACTTTGTGATTTGATTCAATAATAAATGACCTAATTATGCAAATCTACGTATTCCTCCTCACGAGATGAGAGTACTTATACAGTACAAGGTGTGCTTCGGTTTCTTCCATCATTAACCATTTTCAACTAAGATAATTGTCGTCTGGATCTACGATACTTTTGACAATAGCTTTGGAATTGAGAGTGCTTTTACACAAGATTTGATGGAGAGTTGTTGGTAATGTTCTGAATAACATTTGTCTTTCAGATTTTTTCCACTTATGCTTTTGCCTGCAATATTTCGTCAAAATTGTCAGGCTGCTTTTGGCCGCAGCAAGCATCAATGAGTTTATAGATGGCTTATTCATGAAAAGCTTTAACACATTTGCATCTACAGAAGTTCTGGTTTGTTCTGTATTGGATTTTTCAGCTACCACATGAGCATGAATGGGTTTATTTAACTTATTCATGCTGGTAGTGATCAAATAAGTCCTACCGTAAATTCTCGGAAATCTCAGCCGCCCTAGGAATCTCTGCCACTATAATTATTTTACTAAATAGTTACTGGGGAATCTTGGCCACCCTCAATCAACCAGAGGACACATTTACACCAAATGTCGGCTACCTAGTGCAATTTCGCCGATATAGCAAACCCATTTCAATTCAATTGCATATTTATTTTTAAACAAATATTGCCAAAGCAACTTGAAGAACGTAGCGTATCTCTGTGTGGAGAGTGAAATACCATGGGTACTGCTTTAAAGTTATACCTCTGACAATAGTGCCAATTAGAAAATATTTCAAGGAAAAGTTTTTATAAGAGCTCTACCTACAAGTTTCTGAATCCATGACCAATTCCAAAGGTATACCTGGGCATGTGAGAAAGTTGCCAGTGACTTAGAGATAGGTGGTGGTTTTGCCAGGTACTCCACCAGTTACAACTGGCTAGTCACGACCTAACCACAAAACGGCAGAATTACATATACAAATTCCAAAGGTATACATTTTCAAAAGTATCATATGTCTCGACAACACTTTGCAACTTGAGCTGTAACCATTCATGGGTTAACCCATTCATGTCTGTTGCAGCCAAAACTGTCAGACAATTTTGGTGATATCTCTCTACCAAAAGCAAAATTTAGAAAATGTTTGAAGGAGAATTGTTGATTGCAACTCTATCTACAACTCCCCTTCAAATATTTTGTGAACTTATGCTTCATTCCAAAGTTATTTTCAAAGGTTTGACAGGTCCAGACAACAATGGTCAAGTAGATCACTAGAAAAGGGCAAAGAGCACAAGTTTAGCATGTGACTTATGTTGATAACTCGAAATGCGGTGTCAGCAAATCCAACTGTTGGTCATGAATGATTTTGACCCTTTTATTCCCGAAGGCTTCACTAGAAATTGTCCGGATACTATGTTAGATCCTATTCACAATGACTTGAGAATAAAAATAGCATAGGTTGAAAAGGATCAAGTTACTTGTTGGGATCTTATTCTATCATTATCATTTTCGAAGTGTCATCCAAAAGATTTGTTTGTAAAAAAACAAAAATAGTTTGCATGTTTTTCTTTGTTATTAAGGCATGGTTGTGGAGATGAAATGTGAAAGGTTTTAAATATATTATCGAAAATTCTTGCTTTTCTTTGTTTTTAAGGCATGTCGGTGGAGATAAAATATGTGAATAGAATGATTTTAAAGTTATTATCTAAAATGGATGTTTTCTTTAATCTAAAAGCATGGTTGCAGAGATGAAATGTGTGAATAGAAAGATTTCAAAGTTTTTATCAAAATTGAACGCTTTTTCTTTGTTCTAAATTAAGGCAAGGTTGTAGAAATGAAAGGAATGAAAAGAAAGGTTCGATGTTATTATCAAAAATTCATGTTTTTCCTATATTTTTAGGGCATAATTGCAGAGATGAATTGTGTGAATGGAAAGATTTCAAAGGAACTGTATCAAAAAAGCATATTTTTTATTTTTTTTTAAGGCATGATTGCCAAGATGAAATAAATGAACAAAAGTTTTTAAAATTTATCACCAAAAATTAACGTTTTTTCTTTGTTTTTAAGGCATGATTGTGGACAATAAAATGTGTGAATGGAAAGATTTCAAAGGAACTGTATCAAAAATGCATATTTTTGATTTGTTTTTAAGGTATGGTTGCCAAGCTGAAATAAATGAACAATAGTTTTTAAAATTTATCACCAAAAGTTTTTTTTTTTTTTTTTTTAAAGGCATGATTGCAGAGATGAAATGTTTGAATGTAAAGATTGCAAAGGAACTTTATCAAAAATGCATAATTTTTATTGGTTTTTAAGGCATGGTTGCCAAGATGAAATACTGTAGTCGCCCGATTAGTGCGGGTAGAGGTTGGGAAAATTTTTCTGGGGTGTTGTCAAACATCCGTATAACCGCACACCTCGCTGATTGCCGATCGGAGTGTAAAGACCGATATTGCACCTTGGCGCTCTCGCTGTTTGTTTTTAAGGCATGATTGCGGAGATGAAATGTGTGAATAGAAAGAACTTCCTCTCGGGCCTGGTCATCCTGTGGAGTTTGATGACCATCATATGCGGCTTATCCACTGCATACTGGCACGTGGCGGTGACTCGTCTAGCACTTGGTATACTGTGAGTAAACAAACAGACGGAAATTAGGCTAATGTAGTTTATGTATAATGATGATGATGATGGTGATGATGATAATAATAATTATAGTAATAATAATGATTATAATAATAATGATAATAATAATAATAATAATAATAATAATAATGATAATGATAATAATAATAGCAATAATAAATAATGATAATGATAATAATTATAATGATAACAATAATAATTATAATGATAACACTAATAATGATAATGATAATTTTGATGATGATGATATGATAATAACAATGATAATAATAATAATAATGATGATAATAATAGTAATAATAATAATAATAATAATAATAATAATAATAATAATATTAATAATAATCATAATACTAATTATGATAATAATAATAATAATAATAATAATAATAATAATAATAATAATAATAGAAATAATAATGATGATAGTAATAGTAATGATATAGTTATGATTATAATGATAATAATAATAAAAGTAATGATAATAACAATAATAATAATAATAATAATAATAATAATAATAATGATAACAATAATAATAATAAATAATAATAATAATAATAATAATAATAATGATAATAATAATAATAATAATGGTAATAATAATAATGATAATTGTAATGATATTGAATATAGTAATAATAATAATATAATAATAGTAATAATGAATGTAAAGAAAATAAGTTATTAATACTGTTAGTATTCATAGATAATGGTGAATGGCAATTGGTATACTTTCAGTGATGCAGGATGTGCCCCATTCGCTGCTAGCATCTTAGCTGACTACTTCTCACCTGTAAGTAATGAAGAAGGTAGGCAGAATTGATGGAATACAGCACACGGCTACTATAGTCATGGACCATGAATTGAGCACAACATTCTGACAACCAATACCTACTTTTCTATATAGGGGGTCTTTTGGATTCATGAGCCGGGCTTTTCTTTTGATGACTTTGATTATCTAGGTTATGTTACCACACAAATGCATGCATGCATGTGTGGCATTCGAAGGGTTAAGTTCTGTTCACCTATCTTCTAGATTAACTCTGAGCTAGGATGATTTTACTTTGGGAGCTTCCTTTAATATTGCTTTGGTTGTTAGTGACTCTATGGTTGTCTGTATTTTCAGGTTGTTAGTGACTCTATGGATGTCTGTATTTTCAGGCTGTTAGTGACTCTATGGTTGTCTGTATTTTCAGGTCCTAAGTGACGCTATGGATGTCTGTATTTTCAGGTTCTTAGTGACTCTATGGTTGTCTGTATTTTCAGGTTGTTAGTGACTCTATGGATGTTTGTATTTTCTGGTTGTTATTGACTCAATTGTTGTCTGTATTTTCAGGCTGTTAGTGACGCTATGGTTGTCTGTATTTTCAGACTGTTAGTGACTCTATGGATGTCAGTATTTTCAGGCTGTTAGTGACTCTATGGATGTTTGTATTTTCTGGTTGTTATTGACTCAATTGTTGTCTGTATTTTCAGGCTGTTAGTGACTCTATGGTTGTCTGTATTTTCAGGTCGTTAGTGACGCTATGGATGCCTGTATTTTCAGACTGTTAGTGACTCTATGGATGTCAGTATTTTCAGGCTGTTAGTGACTCTATGGTTGTCTGTATTTTCCGGTTGTTAGTGACTCTATGGTTGTCTGTATTTTCAGGCTGTTAGTGACTCTATGGTTGTCTGTATTTTCAGGTCGTTAGTGACGCTATGGATGTCTGTATTTTCAGGCTGTTAGTGACTCTATGGTTGTCTGTATTTTCAGGCTGTTAGTGACTCTATGGTTGTCTGTATTTTCAGGTTGTCAATCACTCAATTGTTGTCTGTATTTTCAGGTTGTTAGTGACTCTATGGATGTCTGTATTTTCAGGCTGTTAGTGACTCTATGGTTGTCTGTATTTTCAGGCTGTTAGTGACTCTATTGTTGCCTGTATTTCCAGGTTGTTAGTAACTCTATGGTTGTCTGTATTTTCAGGCTGTTAGTGACTCTCTGGTTGTCTGTATTTTCAGGCTGTTAGTGACTCTATGGTTGTCTGTATTTTCAGGCTGTTAGTGACTCCATGGTTGTCTGTATTTTCTGGTTGTTAGTGACTCTATGGATGTTTGTATTTTCTGGTTGTTATTGACTCAATTGTTGTCTGTATTTTCAGGCTGTTAGTGACTCTATGGTTGTCTGTATTTTCTGGTTGTTAGTGACTCTATGGATGTTTGTATTTTCTGGTTGTTATTGACTCAATTGTTGTCTGTATTTTCAGGCTGTTAGTGACTCTATGGTTGTCTGTATTTTCAGGTCGTTAGTGACGCTATGGATGCCTGTATTTTCAGACTGTTAGTGACTCTATGGATGTCAGTATTTTCAGGCTGTTAGTGACTCTATGGTTGTCTGTATTTTCCGGTTGTTAGTGACTCTATGGTTGTCTGTATTTTCAGGTCGTTAGTGACTCTATGGTTGTCTGTATTTTCAGGTCGTTAGTGACGCTATGGATGTCTGTATTTTCAGGCTGTTAGTGACTCCATGGTTGTCTGTATTTTCAGGCTGTAAGTGACTCTATGGTTGTCTGTATTTTCAGGCTGTTAGTGACTCTATGGTTGTCTGTATTTTCAGGCTGTTAGTGACTCTATGGTTGTCTGTATTTTCAGGCTGTTAGTGACTCTATGGTTGTCTGTATTTTCAGGCTGTTAGTGACTCTATGGTTGTCTGTATTTTCAGGCTGTTAGTGACTCTATGGTTGTCTGTATTTCCAGGTTGTTAGTGACTCTATGGTTGTCTGTATTTTCAGGCTGTTAGTGACTCTATGGTTGTCTGTATTTTCTGGTTGTTAGTGACTCTATGGATGTTTGTATTTTCTGGTTGTTATTGACTCAATTGTTGTCTGTATTTTCAGGCTGTTAGTGACTCTATGGTTGTCTGTATTTTCAGGTCGTTAGTGACGCTATGGATGCCTGTATTTTCAGACTGTTAGTGACTCTATGGATGTCAGTATTTTCAGGCTGTTAGTGACTCTATGGTTGTCTGTATTTTCCGGTTGTTAGTGACTCTATGGTTGTCTGTATTTTCAGGTCGTTAGTGACTCTATGGTTGTCTGTATTTTCAGGTCGTTAGTGACGCTATGGATGTCTGTATTTTCAGGCTGTTAGTGACTCCATGGTTGTCTGTATTTTCAGGCTGTAAGTGACTCTATGGTTGTCTGTATTTTCAGGCTGTTAGTAACTCTATGGTTGTCTGTATTTTCAGGTTGTTAGTGACTTTATAGTTGTCTGTATTTTCAGGAAGTTAGTAACTCTATGGTTGTCTGTATTTTCAGGTTGTTAGTGACTTTATAGTTGTCTGTATTTTCAGGAAGTTAGTGACTCTATGGTTGTCTGTATTATTTAGTTTGTGAGTGACTCTATGGTTGTCTGTATTTTCAGGAATTTAGTGACTCTATGGTTGTCTGTATTTTCAGGCTGTTAGTGACTCTATGGTTGTCTGTATTTTCAGGTTGTTAGTGACTCTATGGTTGTCTGTATTTTCAGGTTGTTTCTCTGGTAGTTTTTTCCATGTAATTAATGACTTTGGTTGTCTGTATTATTTAGGTTGCTAGTGACTCTATGATTGTCTGTATTTTTCAGGTTGTCAGAGGCTCTGCATTGGGCTTCTTTAACTGGGGGCTTTACCTTGGTTACAGTCTCTCTTTCGTCCTCATCCTAGCGGATCGTTCGATTGGCTGGAGATATGCGTACTTCATTACGGGATCTCCCGGCTTATTCCTCGGCTTTCTCATGCTCTTCACTGTTAGAGAGAAGGAAAGGAGGGGCACGAAGGTGAGAAAAAAAATTCCGCAGCTACCAAACTTCTGGAATTTCATCAATCTTCCCTTTTTTTGAACGTTTGGAATTTCGATTTTCGTCACTCTTTCTGCCATGTTGCGGTCCTGACTAGCCTGTTGTGAGTGTTGGAGGAAACCTGAGTACCCGGCGAAAAACACCATGCAGCTAACCCCAAGTCACTGGCAACTTTCTTTCTGGTCACAACTTGGCCGCAACATGTCAGAACAAGTGACGAAAGTCTAAATTCTTAATCCAACATCCCTTATATTTCAGAAAGAGGTCAATCGAGAAGCAAAGGTGGAAAACATTTCGCAATGGAGGAGATGTCTCGTCACTTTCTGCGATCCTGTTCTCATCTTTCTCTCACTAGGCGGCGCTCTTAGGAATGGAGCAGGCTACATATGGGCCTACAACATCAATAACTTCTTCTCAATATACCATCCAAATACCAAGGTAACTTAACCCATTAATGCTCACAGCAGCCAAAAGCAGCCTGACAATTTTGATGAAATCTCGCAGGCAAACGCACACGTAGAAAAATAGAATTGTTTATGAGAACATTGTAAACAACTCTCCTTCAAACATTTTGTAAAATTATTCTTAATTCCAATCTTATTGGAAAAAAGTATCATAGATCCAGACGAAAAGTGCTGAAGGAACTTCTAAGCATTAATGGATTAATTCCTTCTCTTAATTAACCCTTCCAATGCTGAGGCTACTTTCATCCAAAGCACAATGACGCAAAGATTTTTGGAAACCGTCTACATCGTGTCATGTTGGTATTCATTGGATAGCTCTCCCTGAGTATTCTCAGATGAGTACCCGTTTGCCAGGGTTTCAGTCATTTTTCAGGATTTTTGCATCATTTTGTTTTGGCCAAATTAGCCACCAGCAGCATGAGGGTTAAATTTTTATTGCTTTCAAAAGTAAGTGTTAAACATTGTGACAATATATTAGTCTGAAGCTTGGAATATTTTTCATACAACATCAATAACTTCTCAATATATCATCCGAATACGAAGATAACTTAAAAATAAATAACTTCTTTCTTTCAAAGGTGTTTGTTAAATATTAAAATGCATAACCCTCTTTGGCTTACCGCGTTTCAGATTGAGATGTTTATGTCGTGGATACCCTTGACCTTCGGTACTCTGAGCTCACTCCTAGGGGGCGCCCTGTCTGACTGGCAAAGCAGGACACGAGGGCCTGTTGCACGCTTAGTGGTCCTCGTGCTAAGTCAGGTGAGTCTGAAGGAATTGGCACCTGGCCAAATCTTTTGCAATACGCTACAATTTCAAAATTTCCTTTACAAAATACTATTCAAACAATATTTTGAACAATAATTTCTGCCTCCCCAGGGCCTAATTTTGTTTTCTGTAGCATGGTCATGAAAGGTCAAACAATTAAAGTATTTTTCATAAGTTACTTAGTATGAGGAGTCATGTTCTAAATAGTGCATGTGCACTCAAGATGAAAAAAAGTTAAAAACAGGGTCTTGGCTAGCAGGGTGTTTGGGCATCATTTGAATACCCAAAACCCTCAAAAACACATCCCCATCTCAGATTAACCATTTATAAGTGCAGAATTTATCCAAATGTCAATGTCAAGCAGATGATGAAATACTTTCTCTCATGTTTCATAATATGATTTCCATCACATTTCATAAGGATATTTTTCTCAATAAATAAATACATGATTATTATCTGAATTTATTGTGCCCAGGTTCCTTGAAAAATAGTACACCCAAAAGTTATAAGAATTCCAAATTTGGTCACCGTTATCCAATCCTGGCTAAGACCCCGGTCAACCCAATGCTAAGGCTACTTTTACCCAAAACACAAGGACGTAGACTTATTTGATAAAACCATTTAAACCCTGTCATGTTGGTATTCATTGGATAGCTCTTGTTGACTACTTTCAGATGAGTACCAGGGTGTCAGGGTTTCAATCACTTTTTGTTTTTTTTTGTATCATTTTGTATTGGCAAAATTAGCCACCAGCAGTATAAGTGTTGAAATCTCTCGTTTTCCTTTTTTTTTTAGGTGTTGGCCATTCCGTTTCAAGTGCTGTCCCTCTACAGTGAGCCGCTGGTGGCTTTACTGATGCAAATACCGGTACTTCTTTTCGGCGAGATGTGGATCGGAGTCAGCTTGGCTGTTCTTATAGATCTGGTGCCCACGGAGATACGTGGCACTGCCATTGGTGTCTACCTCTTCGTCATCAACGCGATTGGTGGAAACATGAATGTACTCATTGAACCCTTGCGACGATCCATGAGTTTGCGGATGGCCTTGACCTTCGCCTTCCCAGGGTTCTCCTTCCTGTCCGTGATCATGTTCGCGCTAACGGTGCTATTTTTTCAAGTGAACAAGGCGAAAAAAGACAAAGATCGTAAAGCTAGCCGATATTGTTTATGTTGGAAATCTCACAGATATATCCGGGCAAATCAAGTTGTCCAGGTTGGTTGCTAGGATTTTAACCCTTAATATGCTGCTGGTGGATAATTTGTTAAATACAAAATGATACAAAAAATCTGTAAAATGATTGAAATCCTGGCATGTGGGCACTCATCTGAGAGTAGTCAGCAAGAATTATTCAATGAATTCCAATATGACAGCGTTTAGGTGGTTTTCAAAAATCTTTGCGTCCTTGTGCTTTGGATGAAAGTAGCCTCAGTATTGGAAGGGTCATGTCACTTTTATCAGCTTTGGTCATATTGCAATGAGGTAGAAACTTGGAACTTAGAAGGAGTTCCTGACTCTAAGCGGTAAGTTCCATGGTCTCTTCCAGTTGCAAAGGCACCACAGACAACTCATCACAACACCGCACATTTTTATAGCAACCAGACCAACATGCTATGATGAGGATCAAGTGGAGGGACTAAGATCAAAACTGGTATAATGGTACTGATAATGGGCTAAATCGCTACAGAAATCAGGCTACCATGAATTCTCAGTAATAGGGGGCACATTTTTGATCATTTCTATTTTTTGTGGGATCAGGGTGGCCCACGTTTTCTGAAAAATACATTGATGTTGTATCGAAAGATTTACAGCTAGGTCCACATGTTGTGAAATGGCAACTAGCGATAGATCGAGGGTTGCCCAGATTTCCAATTTATTATTTTGCAAAATGATAAAAGAGGCCCAAATTTCTAGGGTGGTCTAAACTTCCAAGAATTCACGGTATACTCACACATTTAGTTGTAAATGTACTGAAGTTGATCTAGTAGTTGACTCATAAAGTTGATATTAAGAATGTTTCTGATAGACTGTGCCATAAATTTTGATGCTAAGTGCACCTTTACGTCAGGTCAAATCAAGTGGTTGAGTCTGTTAAGACCTAAGTCGTACACTTACAAAGTAGTGGGGACAAAGTAGCTCAGTTGGTTAGTTGTCAGACTAGTAATCAGTAGGTCGCTGGTTCAATTCCTGGCCGGGGCACTTTGGTTAGTTCTTGGGCAAGACAGTTTATTCCATATTGCCTCAGTCTACCCAGTTGCAAAATGGGTACCTAGCATTAATAAAGCAGTGCTTAGAGCTTGTGCACTAAATACTGCCAGCTGCTCTGGAATATCCCTCGGGGGATTGAAATGGTTTCTGTGTGTACAGGCCTGCTAGGGAAGGAAGGTCGTGTGAGCACTTCGGTGGATATAAGACTATAAACCGAATACCTTTACAGCAATCTAAAAAGTTACGAATGTCTGACGATACACGCATGTTTTATTGTTTAACTGGCCAATACTGTATACGGGTTTAATTTAATAGAGTGCTAAAAATTTCGCTTTCCATCCCTGCTGGAGAGTATTTGTGCTACTTTAAATTTCAGCATTCAAGCACTCAAACAAAGCAGATTCAATGCAGGATATCCATTTGAAGAATGTTATTTTGGCACTATGATGGGGAGCGCGAAAATAGCAAAAATCCAGTGTTTTTGATGCTGAAATAAGTCTGACTACAAAGGTCTTATTGAAATTAAAATGTACGCTGATTTGGTGGGTCATATTTGAAACACGTTACAGTGAATATAATACCATCATGATACTGTATAACATACTTTTACAGGCATTTAATTTTTGCTATTTTTGAGCTCCCCATGCCCATGATTGCACCAAAATAACATACTTTAAATAAATAAACTAATAAAGTAATAAATATAGTTTGAGTGCTTGAATGCGCAAATTCAAATAAGCACAAAATACCCTCCAGCAGGGCTGTAAAGCCAAATTTTCAGCACTCCAAATTAAAGCTGTATACAGTAGATTCTGTATACAGTAATTTTCTTAATCTCAGCAGTTCATGTCACACTATTCAACTTCTATTTGAAGCAACATAACTGGATGAAGCCCAAGTCAGCCTACTTACAGAATGGTCCAAACTGCTGCAAATGTCAGAAATAAGTGAATAGTTAGATATAAGTGAAGTCTAAAGAGGATAAACTCTCAGGAGAAATACAAGGCAAGGATCAAAAGCAAAATTGCAATTTTTGAAAATGATTGGTTTTTATTATAAAACAAATGGGGAGGGATAACAACAATATGCCTGATTGCATGGATGTTTGAAATGCAGCTGAATTGTCTCATGTCCTATTAAAACCTGTTTGAGAAGGTGCTCTAGATTTACAATTTTTTGACATATATTTAATTTTTATTTATATCATGCTTATTTATATCATTTATATCATCAAAAAGCAAAAAAAAAAATGAAAAAATGAACGAAAAGAATTACTTAGTGAAGTAAATCAAAATTTCTTTCTTAGAATATATTATAGCATAATGAATCTTAACATTTTAATGATATATGTAGCTTACATGCATTTCTCTACATCATTTGACACTGTGTTGCTGTTATATTGATATATTTTTATGTATTGCATGTTTTTAAGTTATATGAATATGAAAAAATGGTAACCCTTTTAAACTTTGCCTATGCTGAAATTGTATTATATGTTTATATTTCTTAAATATTTCTGATATGAACATGAAATAGAGTGTTTTAGTTTGTACAGCAAAAAAGATAAAACAAAAAATGAAATAAAATAAAAATGGCAAAAAAACCTTATGCAAATGATTTCATGAAGATTTGATTCTGTATTCCTTTGATTCTGAAGCAACAGGTCTAACAGATAGACCAACATGACCATGTGAATCTATGTATGTGGATAACTTAATTATTGTAAAAACCATGTGTATTCTTAATGAAGTCAGTCAATAAAACATACATTAATAGACAGGTATGGGTTGGTCATTACTTTTGACACATGACTTTAACCCATTAATGCTCACAGCTGCCAAAAGCAGACGGACTATTTCGATGATATATATATATATATATATATATATATATATATATATATATATATATATATATATATATATATATACATGTATATATATATATATATATATATATATATATATATATATATATATATATATATATATATATATATATATATATATATATGTGTGTGTGTGTACAAATATATATGTACAAATACACACACACACACACACACATATATATATATATATATATATTTATATATATATATATATGTATATATATATGTATATATATATATAAATGTATACTAGTATATATATAAACATACATGTATAAATATATTTATATATGTGTGTATATATATGTATGTATATATAATATATAGGTCAAGTTCCATTTAGTCACATAGACACTATAGAAAACTTCTACGTGTTTGAAGGTGGCGAACTTTAAACTTTCCTAGTAAGCATATATGCTGTGGAAGCTTACATTGTCACGAACATACTTTAACCCATTAATGCTTACGTACTTTACGCTGAGATGTACAGCCAGGACATCCGATACTTTTGAAAATGATATAGAAATTAATCAATACTTCACAAAGTATTTGAATAGAAGTTGTATGCAGTATCCTGTGGAACATTTCTCTTTCATTTTTTTTTCAAAATATGATTTTACCAGAAAAAAGCATCCAAATTGTCAGACCCCTCTAGGGATAAATGGGTTTAGTGACCTTGTTGCACTGAGCTTCAGCATCACGAATCCTAGCCTGGTTCTCAGGCTGACTTAGGTTCAATGTTAGGCCACCACCACAACTTGGTAGGTGTGATGTCTCTCTCAACCTATAGATGGCAGCACAGTTTTCAGAAGCTGCACTTTGAAAGTGTGATACATACTACAGCTCAAGTGTGTCCCCCTCGAGGATTTATTTAGAACTAAATCAAAGCAGTGAAATAGCCGGATATCACAGACTTGTGGCAGTCTACCTGGATCCATGACCTCTTTTTAACCCATTCACATCTAAGATGTACACATGGTCTGACAGATATAGAAGTATCTTACTAACAAAGCAACGTCATCAGAAATATTTCACTGAAAGTTGTGGTTCATATTAGGGATATCAATCCCTTTTCGCATAGTTTTCAAATATTGTTGTATTTGATGAATCATACTGAACATCAGAGATATATAGATTAATTATTGAAGTTCCTGTGAAAATATAAGGACGTGCGCTCCAGATGTAAAAGGGTTAAATAAATAATAGGCCAATAGGTAGCATATAGTAAACAACGGCCATGTACCTGAGTTAGTTGCTAGAGCTACTACAAAATCAACTATGAGGACAATAACTTTTGCGTCCATCTTGTTTCTCATAACATGTCGACCAGTATCCTTCGCTGATGTGTCATCCTGTCGCAGTCCTCTAGATGTGGCTAGGTATGTATGTCAATATCACTTAGGGGCCGGACCATTCGATATTCTGTGGGCGTGTGTGTGTGTGGGGAGGGGGGGGGGGGGGGGGGGGTGACGGTGACCATCCCTTTTAAGAAAACATACTGGCCCTGAAAATCAAGAAAAAAACTATTCTGGCCTTGAAAGTTAAGAAAAAAATCTTGCCCTGAAAAATGAAAAAATAAATTAATGACAATTTTTTTCTGGACTCGATGATTTTATTTCAAAATGAAATAGCCCATGACTGGCGTTATTCGAGAAATAAAGTAATACAACAAGTGATACAGCAATAACATTTCAAATATGCTTTTGATGCTATGCCACGCTGGTTTGAAAGAACAAAAGAACATCAATATGTCATTAATTCTAACTTTTTATTGAAACTATTCATTTCTAAAGGATATCACCCACCCCATATGAAAAAAAAACAGAAATGCCCTGGAGATGTAACAATGCTGTTTACCTAACAATACATGTACAACAAAAGTTTTGTGTCCAAAATCTATGAAATAGGCAGAGATGATGACGCCAATACAAAAAAAGACCCACGGATTTAACATATATAGTAAACCACAGCCATGTACCGGAGTTAGAGTTGGCCGATCTAAGGGCTGTCAGAATAGAAAACAATAATAACCCATGAAACCTCACAGCGCCCACAAGTAGCCTGACATTTTGATGAAATCTTGCAGGTAAAAGCATAGTCAAGAAAATAATTGATGGAGAAATGTTAATCAGGATATTTTCAACAACTCTCCTTCAAATATTTTGTAAAAACATCCTCAAAAAAAAATTGTGTACCGCATATATACCAAACATTTACATTTTTTAAAGAAAACCTAGTACTATAAATTCGGAAAAGATTGCGTAAGTTTAATTTTTGCGTGTTTTTTTTATTAGAATTAAAATTTGCAATGATTAGTGCTGCCACTTAAAGTGTATAGCTGGCACTCCATGGTGCGGCCAATTCGCAAAGTTAAAAAATGTAAAAGATTATTTTCTGTAAATTCGCAAAATTTATTCTACACAATCTTTTGTGAATCAACAGTATTACCTCCTACTGTTTTCATTTCAGAAATGTCAGCCGCCTTTTGTGGAATTCCCTGGCAAGTTTCTCTTTGAGCTGTACGCGGCCACAAGTAGCCTGACATTTTTGATGAAATCTTGCAGGCAAAAGCATAGTCAAGTAAATAATTTATGGAGAAATCTTAATCAGGATGTTTTCAACAACTCTCCTTCAAATATTTTGTAAAATACATCCTCAAAAAGAAATTCGCGGACCACATATGTACCAAACATTTACATTTTCTAAGGAAACCTAGTACTGTAGATTTACAAAAGATTTACAAAATTTTGCGAATTTACAGAACACCAATTTTTGCGTTTTTTAACTTTGCGAATTGGCCGCAACATGGAGTGCCAGCTATACACTTAAAGTGGCAGCACTAATCATTGCGAATTAAAATTTTGCGTCGACTCCTGAGGCTAAACGCTAAAAAACGCAAAAATTAAACACGCATTTTTTCTGAATTTACACTACTACATCCTGCTGTTTTCATTACAGAAATGTCAGTCGCCTTCTTGTGGAGTTCCCTGGCATGTTTCTCTTCGAGCAGTACGGAGGGGCCATCATATTCGACGCCCTCTATCGGGTGAACCAAACATTTGGTTTTAATTATCAACCTCTTCTTGATCAGCGTCTGGACGGATACATCCATGAGCCGTCAGACAATGTCTACAGGATAGTACATGGCCAGAGACTTCCTTGGTATAAGTCAATAGGTAAGAAATCTAAACCCTTATGCTGCTGATGGCTAATTTGGTCAATACAAAATGATGCAAAAAATATGCATATGCGTACATATGCATATTTGCGTGAGTGGCATTGGAAGGGTTAAATTTCAACTATTGTCAATTTGTTCAATTGTGATGAAGTTGCAAATGGCGGAGGACCTTCTTATAAAAAAACTCAATTGGCAACAAACATCACAATCTGTTCTTTCAAAATTACTAAGTATCAAAGTAGCTTTCAGTCCCTGTAATGCTGCATGCTCTCCATTAGTGGTTTATTTTACTGGCAAAAGATGGCAGCACCTAACCGTTCACATTTTAGAATTTTCGCAGAAATACGGTGCAAGATTTCAAGGCCAAGTAAATCATAAATATATATAATTTTAATCGCCACTTCTAACAAATCAATCAATATTAAACCAATGAAGTTATCAAATTAATTCAAACAGGTTATTTTACATTAAAGTTTCTGGCACTACTTTTTATCAATGAAATAGAGGTGTAGACGTTGATATGAAGTTTGTGGAAAGTTCTAAGATAAATTCAACACATTTTACATTAAATATATATCTTCATCAGCATCTTATCTTATATCAATCATTTAATATGCGTTTGTTGCAACATTGTATTAACAGTTTCAATAATAAAATGAGTTTGAACTATTGCCATGAAGTGTGAGAACAATACCTAAAATGAATTCAATATGTTATTTTCCATAAAGAAATGTTCTGCCAACGTTGAAAGTTAAAAAATGAAATAGGCATACAGTGAAATCTCAAAATGTGAACACATTGGAACCAAGTTAAAGGCGTTCACATTAGCGGTGTTCACATCTCAGAGGTCTTTTCATAATGTAAAATAAGATACCGATAGGACCCATATATTGTGTTCACATTAGGAGGTGTTCACAATGAAAGGTTTCGCTCTACAACTATTGGAATAACAATTTTAACAGTAAAATGAGATTTACTAGTATACGATGGTGCAGGTGTGAACGACAGAAAAGATAAAAACATTTTTTTGCTGTTTTTGGAAAAGCGTGGGAGAAAATGAATATAAATAAATCTTTTCCAGTGTTTTTGAAAAAAGGCAGAAAAAATGTATTTGAATTTATTTTCTCTGCTGTTTTTGGAAAAATGGCGGAGAAAATGAATTATTTTTTTCCTCTGTTTTAGGAGAACAGCAAAAAAAATGATTAACATTTTTTTTTCTGCTGTTTTCGGAAAAACGGTGGGGAAAATAGATTTTTTCACTGCCGTTCACACCTTCACCATGGTATATTCAAACATTGATACAGAGTTTGTTATTTTAATGTTCAGGTGATGATATTGGTCTCTTCCCCATCAATTACCTTGGTCGTGCTTTATTAAGGAGTGGCGAGCCAGGATACGACAACAAGACGGACATGTTGATTGCTAGGACTGTGGCCAACAACTATATTCTGCGGTACCCACGACGCCTAGCTGACGGTAACTGTACAGTTTTGGAATTAGAATTTCGGGTTATGTCATTTTTTCTGCCATATTACTCGTGACTAGTCAGCGTTAAGTAGTGGAGGAAACCGGAAAATTTTCTAATTTTCTTTTTCGCACATTTTAGCAAAAAAAATGTTGGAAAAAATTGAAACTTTTATGTCTGTCACACATGCTCTTTCGTAGGATTCCTAAATATATGAACATTGTTAGGTTTGAGAGAAGTTGTCTATATTGTAATTTAAGCATGATCTGCATATGTAGTTATCTATGTAGGTTTCGGACAATTTGTAGTCGCTTTCGTAATGGTTTTATTGAGTTGATCTTCATATATATTTGAGCATTTGCGTACAACGTGCCTTCTTTGAAGAAAACTCGTAAAAAAACTTGATATTCTTAAATGAATGAAGAGGAATTGTCAATTCTAACAGGAACACCATTTTTTCTGGCAAATATTCCTCAAATTACTGCTTTGAAAATGGACATCTAAAAAAGACAGTAATCAGTATTATCCGAGTGTCCGAAAATAAGACTATAAAGGGGATTTTTTTCTCAGTACCTCAACTAGTCCAATACTAGTGCTCTACATCGTTTCATGAATCATAGCACTGCTCAGTATCTGTATTTGAATGTATATATATATCTATTGACTGTAAACATCATCGTCCCAAAATCATTCTCAGTACAAAAATATGTTACCAAAGGTATTAACGATAACAAAGAATCATGCTTGAACAAATGGAAATCTTATCAATATATAATAATAGATTATAAAGTTATATCATGTGTTGAAGCAAACGTGCAATTCTACCGCTTACAGTTCTGACAGATATTAATAAGGTAGATTGTGACTTCAACTCTAGCATTTAACCCTTATGCTGCTAGCTGCTAATCTAACAATAACAAATTATACAAAAAATGCTGAAAATGACTGAAACCCTGTGGGTACTCATTCAGCAAGAGCTTCCCAATGAATACCAACATGACAGGATTTAGATGGTTTTCAAAATTCGTTTCATCTTTGTGCTTTTGACGCAATTAACCCAATCATTGGAAGGGTTAAGTAACTCGACTAAATATTTTGGATGATATTTCGATGAGGAATGTCAATCAAAATGCTACCGACAACTTTTCTCCAAATACTTAGCGATTTACTAGTAATGTTTTACTCTCAAATCATCTTCAAAAGAATCTAACAATCCAGACGACATTGTGTTCTCGTTTCCTCTACAGGTACCTGGTGCAGGGATCAGGGGTGGCCGGGTGGACATGGTCCGTTTTTGTGGGCAGACGATATGTTTATGGGCACGACTCTCCTGTCTCGCCTTGCACCTGTCGGTGGAAAATTGGCACAATGCCAAGAAGTGGTTTCCCAGATCCTCTCCTTTTCCCGCCATCTCCAGGACCCTAGAGACGGGCTCTTCCACCATGGTTACAGTGCTGGCAATGACGTCACTTCCTGTTGTAAATGGGGGAGGGCCAACGGCTGGGCCCTGATGTCCATCGTTCAGACACTTGAAATGATGACCCAATTCCCCATCTTGAAAAATTCGACGAAATTCACTCATCTTCTCGGCATTCTTGGAAGCCTTGCTCATGGTGTCCGTAACTCACAGACAAGCGATGGGAGATGGAGACAGGTAGGGATTTACCCCATTCACGTCAGCCCCATAGACATGCACTAAAGGCATTCAAATCCTGCACCAGTTGACCGGTTGTTGCCAGTAGCGACCATCTAGTTGCCTGGTTGCTGAAGTGTCTCCAGGCACTCAAATTTAAGGCCCAAAGAGCTGCCTATATAAGTTATCATGAGTGACTCACGGGTGAATGGTCGTACCTATGCCAATATATATATATATATATATATATATATATACATATATATATATATATATATATATATATATATATATATATATATATATATATATATATATATATATATATATATATATATGTATATATATATATATATATATATGTATATATATGTATATATATATATATATATATATGTATATATATATATATATATATATATATATATATATATATATATATATATATATATATATATATGTGCGTTTGTGTCTGCAAGCATTTTAAGCGTAGAATGTGCAATGAGTCCGTTTCCTCATCTTCCTCAGTGAATGGGAAGTATTCAACATAAGTACAACGTGTATCATATCAGAACACTTATTCATATTATAGGCAATGTGTTCTATAAACGTCTTTCCAGGGAAAAGAATACAGAACAACCTGAAATAACTTTGTCAAGAAATTTTATTGATATGTTTACAAGAACATGTTTACAAGAACATAGATTAAGGTGTTCATTCCATTAATTCATTTAAATCAAGAATTTCTGGCTGTATGTTACAAAGCATAAAAAGGTTATCAATTGATCCAAATCCGCAATCAAAAATGACTAAACAGTGTAGACCTCTACCTCACAAAGTGTGAGCACATTTGTACCTCGCAGTTGGATTTTCACGAATCTTGTCTCAGCATTAGGTTGGCAGGTGATCGTCTTTGTTGCACCAGTAGCAACCGTCCCACTGTGGTAGAAACAGGTCTGCATGTTCGCATTGTTCTTAGCATCGTCCAGCGTTGTGCTTCCAAGGAAGATGTCAAAGTCTTTCAGCCTTTCTCCTATGATACAAAAAGAATTCAGAATAAAGAATTAATTTGATCGAGATAAAATCAAGATATCAAGATAAAAAAGAATAAACAGAGAGAGAGAGAGAGAGAGAGAGAGAGAGAGAGAGAGAGAGAGAGAGAGAGAGAGAGAGAGAGAGATTATGCATCTCTGTACGTCCCTTTTTCTATATCCCCATATACAGCTTTAGGTTGTCAGGTTATCGTCCTTGTTGCACCTGTAGCAACCGCCCCACTCTGGTAGAAACAGGGCTGCATATTCTTATTACTTTTCACATCATCCAGCGTTGTGCTTCCAAGGAGGATGTCAAAAATTGACAGCCTTTCTCCTATGATAGAAAATAGTTCCAGAATGATGATCCAGTAATCAAACTAGAGATTAGAATAAACGATAGAAACATGAAAAACATCTCTCTCTCTCTAATATATATATACTAGTATATATATATATATATATATATATATATATATATATATATATATATATATATATATATATATATATATATGAATAAATATATATATATATATATATATATGTATAGATTATATATATATATATATATATATATATATATATATATATATATATATATATATATATATATATATATATATATATATATATATATATATATATATATATATATATATATTATGCATCCCTGTACATAATAATAATAATAATTGGAATTTATATAGCGCCTTTTCCATTTATAAAATGTTCAAAAGCGCTGCACATTGTCATAGTTTGAGTAATAGTCCACAACGCCTCAATGGGCGAGCCTGAAAAGGTGTGTTTTGAGACACTTCTTGAAGGCCTGACACGATGTAGAATCCTTCAGGTGTTGTGGAAGCGCATTCCATAATCTCGGTGCCCTTTACTATATCCCTATATGAAGCCTCACATAAATGATTTAGCAACCTGTATCTCTGCAATAAGTAAGTGTGTACTGTGAACATCTAATGCTTATTTTGGACCCACTAGTACATTGGGTAATAGCTTATAATCAATGTGGAACATCCGGATTGATTTCTTTGTAAACAGGGCTTTCAACATTGTATTCACAAATGTCAAGTCAGAAACATTCCTCACTATCGGAACGTGTACTAACTAATATGGCCTTGATGCAGCAATAGAATTGCAATTTACAAAATTATTGCTTTTAGTGTCAGAAAGTTACGCGCTTTAGTAACATCTAAACATAATAGTACCTGTGCACATTGAGAGAGGGACAGTGGGAGATCAACCACCATAGCACTCTATGAAGCTTGAGGGGCTAGTTTGTGAGATTTTTAAATATTCAAAAGCTTATGTCCTTATCCCCATAATCATATCTACTCTGACTGTCTAGGTCATCACTGAGCAGTAAGAGACCACTTATCACAGAACCTCACATAGGTATGCGCACAAACCAAAACGTTTTAGCTCTTTTCTCTATATTGAATTTCACCAAAATATATCGCTTCAAACATGCTTTTTGGATATCAAATAATTTAACCAATACGCTTGAAATGTGGTACATAGATATCTAAGAATATGAAAAAGGGAAGGGAATCACTTATTACTCATTTTTCAGTGAAAACTACGAAAGTAGTCATAAAATTTGAATGGAGACTTTTAAATATATGATACCTGCCATTCCCTCCGTAGTAATCTCTTCTCCATATCTATATAAAATGATTGTGGATAAGGGATCTGTTAGAAAGCATTATGCATGTTCCTTTCTTTCAGTTCTTTACCTGAAAACGCTTACCCCATACTGGGAGGGCACATGAGTGATGCTTAATGTGCACCGTATAAAAAACCTTCCAGGCAATATGCGCATGTACTTTGTATGTAGGCTGAATTGTCAATCCAGTAAAGGTAGGGTTGGGGAAAACTATGTCAAAAATAATACCATAAACTATCTTAAGAGAAAACAATTCCAAAGTGCAACTTACCACAGCAGTCAGCCCTGTTTGTGATTTTTATATGGGACACCTTGTAATGAAATACAAGATCAACAATCCACCATGGTTGAGCCCGATCAGGTGAATGTGTGCAGCTTCCATCGCGATAGTTGGTATTCTTATTCCCATCAGCAGCTAGCCCTGGTGGTGCTTCCGGGTAGAGTTGTCCATTTTGGTAAGAAGGACAGTTTAGAGCAACATTCCGGCTTGGTCCTTGAAATAAGGAATATATGTTGTGATAGTAATGGTATCGTCGTTATTGAAGGGGTCATTTAAGTAATGTAAGAAATAGTTTCCTACTGTGCAACGAGCAAATGGGCTTTATAGTAAGTTGTTGTCATTTGTTTGTAAGAAATAATTCAGCCAGCATTATAAAAGATATGTGTAGAATATGGCTTTGACAGGAGGACGAACAAAACCCCTGTTGACAGTTTGGCAACTGACACTATGATGTCGGTCTCCATGTGTGCATTCTACTCGTATGGGCCTATCATATTGTGATTTCATTGCGGCTTTAGTAACAGTAGTGTTGGGACGCTTAAACAAATCATAGACTCATCAGAGGCGGATTGAATGTTGAGACCCCTTACTTGAATACAGTATAAATTTTGTGAGGTTTTTCTTTTGATCTCATATATCTGTGATCCTACTATTGGAAGTAGTAGACGTTATTCAATTGTCCCTGCTGTCTGGTACAACATGGTAATTAAAGGACCTTTACACTTACCGAGGAATACCACCCAACCAATCTAAAACAAACAATATAAGTATCAGACATAGCTTTGATGGTTAGGTTGGCATCCCTCCCTTTTCAAGCTGGGAGTGTTTGGCTTTTGTATGCCAAATGTATTGGAGTTAGTGTGGGATAAGTGAAATGTGTTGAGGAATCACAGACAAAGTCAAAGAATACAGTCTCGGAGATTTATATTACCGTCTGTCATGTATATTTTAAGTCTTCTGTGTTAATATAATAATGTGTTACTGTTTGGTCCACCTGGAGTTTGATGTATACTCCATGTCATGAACAAGTTTATGAACTAATAACTAAGCCATGGAAGCTATAAATAAGAAGTTCAGTTCTTCTGACACTTGTACTGTAGTGTTGTTATGTGTCACAAATGTTCATACACATGTTAGCATATGCCTCTCTTTGTCTGTCCTACATACATTTTGTCACACCTTAAACATGTTAAGCAGTGAACTAGATATTTACTTGAATTCATTCCTTTCAATGTGAAAATGGCTGTAGGGAAAACTATTCGCACATTTAGTCAAGTACGTGGCATGAAGAATAGCCCAAGTAATTTGAGCGCCAGTAGGTTTGGTGTACAAGCATGTAGTAATGTCTCCATCTTCAGATATGGAGACTGCAACATCAAGGAAATTAACGGATGCAGATGATATTTCAGCCTTGAATTTGATCAATGGCAAGTATTGTATTGAGATATTCCACAGATAGTTGAAGCTGTTGTGCACCTTCTATCCAGATGACAAAGTTGTCATCTACAAATCCCACCCATGTGTGTGGTTGTTTGTAGTAGGTACATACATAGATATCATTGGACCAACCCATAAGTGTGTTGGGAAAAGAAGGAGCAACTTTGGTTTCCTTTGCAGTACCTCCTTCTTGTAGGTGGTGCTGTATTATTTATTGTCAGAACCATTTTCAGCAATGATATGAGACTTTCATTACTGGTGTTGCATATTCTGCCTCTTATCCTATGCCGTATCAGTCTTGATGTTTCAAACAACTCTGTATTTGGAATGTTTGTGTACAAACTTGCTACGTCTCGGGTGGCTAGCCATTCATTAGGAATGTTTGTATACAAACTTGCTACGTCTAGGGTGGCTAGCAGTGTATTTTTAGGTGGTAGCATTCCTAATTCAATTAGTTTTACAAGAAACAGATGGTATCCATGATGTAAGAATGCAATTGTTTACAGGGGGTTGAAGAAGGAAATCAACCAGTTGAAAATCATCTCAGTAGGACACATATTACATGATACTATGGGCCTACCTATAGTGGCTCCTCATGTCTTTGTGTTTTAGCAGCATGTAAAACAGGGATGTCCTTCCCGTGGAATCCATGAGATAGTCATGGCATTTGAGGTTAATCACTAAATGCACATATAGTCAATGCTGCATCTCTAAATGCAAAACGTGTCATTAATAATACTAAAAATAATAATTGGAATTTATATAGCGCCATTTCCATTCATTAAATGTTCAAAAGCGCTGCACATTGTCATAGTTTGAGTCATATTCAACAACGCCTGAGTGGGCGAGCCTGAAAAGGTGTGTTTTGAGACACTTCTTGATGGCCTGACACGATGTAGAATTCTTCAGGTGTTGTAGAAGCGCATTCCATAATCTTGGTGCACTAATGGATAAAGCGCGATCTCCAAATTTGAGTCTAGTCCGAGGCTCATCCAGAAGGATTGTAGATGGCGTCTGGGTTAATAAGGCACGAGCAGCTCCTTGATGTACTTAGGTGCAAGTCTGTTGAGTGCCTTGTATACCAGTAGTAGGACCTTAAATTGGATGCGGAATTTGCTTGGTAGCCAGTGAAGCTTGATAAGAAAAGGTGTTCACAAGAGTGATCCAGAGGGTAGCAACTTGAATATGATAGAAATCCTCACGATGATGTCTAATAAATGAAAGTTGTTGAATATGACTATGAAGTGAATTAATAGTGAAAAGCTTTGAAAAATGATTTGATAGATGTAGTTACTTATCATAACTCAGATTTGCTTGAATATAAAGGCAAAATGTTCTTTTTGTGGATGTCAAAAATACATCACTGAAAGATAATTGACTGAAACAAATGCTCGCGTGGAATATTTCTTTGGTCGGTGTCACTCTGTACACAGGTAAAAGTTAACGGGCCTGTACATGCCGGTTACAGGCACGTTACATGCCTGTTCAAAACAACCCGTTACATGCATAATGATGCACAGCAATGTAACGGGCCCGTTCAAACGGGCCCGTTTCATGGCCGTTACATGCCTGTTAACGGCCTGTTACATGCCCGTTACGGGCCTGTAAATTCAAAATTTCAAACATTCCAAAACTGATGGATAATAAGGTTTTGATATCTTAATTTCGAAAAAAAAAGTATCAAGTGGCTGCTGCTGCCATTTGTTCCAGGCAATTACTTTTAGGGCAGTTAGGCTAGGTTACTTGCTATGCTGCTGGAATTTAGGAGGTCACAATGCAACCACAGTTATTCATTCTTACTTCAGAATGTCAAATCAGGAATCAGCATTAATACCCTGTGTCCAGTTAATAGATACCCTTAAAATGTCACCTCAGAATGCCTCACCAAGTTATTAGCTCAAGCACTTACACAAGTCCAATGCTTCTCAGATACTACTTACTAATCTCCTACCTCTTATATAAGTACCATTTTCATGCATCCCAATCCCATGCTTTGTCAGTATCAGTGCGAAAAGAATAATGACTTTATTAAGAAGATTCTGCTCAATTGCTCATTTTGAAGGTATTTGATATATAAAACACATTTTTTAAAACATTTTCAAAGTTTTATTTTAGAAGAAAAAAATATCAATTAAAAAATATATGGCTTTTTATGATAAAAATGAGGCCACCAGATGTCTGTGTGAACCTGTAACCGGCCCGTTACAGCATCGTTAAAAGATAATGCTTGCAATATAAAGATTCTGTTCAATTGATCATTTCGGAGATATTGAATACTAATATTGAGTACATAAAACATATATTTTAAAACATTTTCAAAGTTTTATCTCAGAAGAAAAAAATAAGTATCAAAATGTCTGGCTCTTTATGGTATGGCCACCAGATGTCTCTCTGAACCTGTAACGGGCCCGTTACAGCATCGTTAAAAGATTAAAGTTCTGGCCCTACTACGGTCCTGTTTGGGCTCATCCTATTTGGGCCTATGGCGTTGGACCATTACAGGCCTGTTGCACACCCGAAACGTATTGGGACCCCCAAAATTTCCCAACTGGCATGTAACGGGCCCGTCTCAACAGGCCCGTTACATTTCCTTCAAAGTAACATGCCCTTTACCACAAGTAAGCCACATAATGCAAAATAAACACTTTGACTTTGTTCAAGAAATCATGTATTAACGGGCCCGCTACGTGCCTGTAGCAGGCCTGTTACAACATGCCTGTTACAGGCTCGCTATGGGCCCGTTGAAAAAACGGGCCTGTACAAGCCTGTTTACTTTTACCTGTATACTACGTGAACTAAAAAGATTGAGGTGAGAGTATTTCCTTGTCTATTTACATATTACAGATATTATGATCATGCACCTTGAAAATATTTACCAGTTGTATAGCATTTTCTCGCTATTAATATGACTTTGCAGAGGACTTATAATCCCGTATCACGTCTTATGATAATCAAACAAATGTCACTTTTTTTGTATTGGATTGATATAGTATAGGGACAATCGATACTAGCCTGGGACGTGGAGTCTGTGACAGGTTTATGATATATGTACAGACCTTATTAATTGAATAAACAGTGTTTGAGCTAAATGTCATGTCCCAGTAGACAGTAAGGGCTGTTCCATTTAAAAGTGTGTGTGTGTGGGGGGGGGGGGGGGGGGGGGGGGGGGGGACAGAAGGTTTTCTGAAGGGGGGATATTGTCCTAGAACCCTGATTTATATCTACATGAAAAAAAAGGTTTGATATTTCCACTAATATTTGAACGAGGCTAAGAGTTTAAATCATGTTCATTCTAAGGAGATAAAGAGGGAGGGAGCCATATGTCAAATTGAGGGGCACTGGAGCAGGTGGGTATGAAGGGTACATAAGGGGAGGAGTTTTGAAGTTACCTTGTATTTTTTGTTTCGGTTTTGTTGGAAATAATGATTTAACTCTGTTTATATGTGGGGTTTGAAGAGTTAATGGGTGCATACATGCAGTATGCATGTCAAATAAGGGGGAATGGGGAGCACAAAGGGAGCTAAAGTTCCGGGATGACGAGTGGCATGTGTGGTAGGGGAATTTTTTTTGGAGTATCGTTTTTCGTCACATCTATGCCAATTGTAGCTAATTCGTGACTAGCCAGTTGTAAAGAGTGGAGGAAACCGGAGGACCCGGCGAAAACCACCGCCTAACTCCAAGTCACTGGTAACTTTCTCACGTGCCCAGGCCAGGATTCGTACCCTGGCAGTTGTGAGAGACAGCGTGCAGTCAGTGGCGGCGCCTTAGAGCAGGCCATGTGTGGTAGGGGAGATGACCCTGTGGGACAAGTGCGGGGTACGAATCCAAAACAAATGCATATATGCAAATCAAACAAATGTCACTCATTGAATTGGATTGATTGATATGCAGCAAACAAATAGCTTTGTCAATCTTAAAAGTATAGGGACATTCGATACGCGCAAGGGAGTTGAGTCTATGGTGGGTTAATGGTATATTAATATATAATGATATATTACTGATATTAACAGTGTTTGAGCTAAATGGCATGTCCTAGTAGACAGGAATGGAATGACAGCCCTGTATTGTGGTAATATGAAAGGAACTTTATAAAAAACACGCTTTTGCTGCTAAATGGTTTAACCCATTTACATCTGTAGCGAATGCATGATATCTGAGGAATGTGGAAAGAATTTGATGACTAAGCAATATTTTGCAAAATATTTGACTGATTTCTTGCTTTTGTTAGACTGTCCCTTCTCAATATTTTTCAATCATTGATCAATTTGATGACCTATTTTTACAGTTGTAAAACCATTACATATTCAATTTTTACTGTCTTTCGGCAGGGCTGTAGAACGATTGCACACAACCTTGAACTTTAGGATATACAGTTCGAAAAACACAACAGAGTAGAAGTCCCTGAAGTCCTCTTTTGTCGTGACATCGCCAAAAGTCCTTTTTGTCGTGATATTGTCAGAAAATAGAGCCAATATATACTAGAATACGATATGCCCATTTAGGATAAAGTATATGTAATTTCTTTTATTTTGATCACACCCATTTCGGATTCATTAATTTAGATTCGTTAAATCAGAAAATAATGTTGTCATGAAATTGTCATCAAATAGAGCAAATATATACTAGAATACAACATGCCTATTCAGGATTAACTAATTTCTTTTATTTTGATCACACGCATTTAGGATTCATCAATGTCTTTTATTTTGATCACACCTATTTAGGATTCATGAATTTCTTTTATTTTGATCACAGGTAATGAATGAGACCTCGACATTTTTGGAGACGTCCTCGACAGCTATGGTTATCAGTGCTCTAGCTCGCGCCATTCGCTATGGCTTCTTACCGGAACCGGAAACGTTTGTGTCCACCGTGAGAAGGGGCTGGAGGGGGCTCCTGAAAGCCATCTCCCCTGACGGCTATGTTGCAGGGGTCTGCGTCGGCACAGGTAACTTCCCTTCACTTTACGAATAGTTTCAAAGTTTCTCTCATTTGCAGAAGTACAACAGACAGCCTGGTGCAACGCCAAACATTTATATAAAGCGACCAGGCCAACCCGAAGCCAGATATTGTAACCAACAGGCCATGGTGGTATGCTAGGGGTGAGGGGCGGGGGATGGGGGCAGAATGTCCCACTACGATACTCCCAAATGGGGGACGGGGGGGGGGGGGGGGGGGGGTTGCAGAGTATCCAAGGAAACCACCAACTAATCACACGTCATTGACCAGTTTTTAACATTCCTCAAACTGATCTAGTACAATAAGAGGAGGGCTTGAGGATGCGACCATGGAGGCTCCTTGTCAGAGGAAGGAATGTGTGATTAGTCGCAATATAGTATCTTTCGAATATAAACTAAAATGTATGCACATGTGTAACCCCTAAACAGGAAGTATCACTAGGTGTTTCAAATTGCACTATACAATCATACAATAAGTTACGTACGCATGTGCGTAAGCACACACACATATATACATACATGCATATATATATATATATATATATATATATATATATATATATATATATATATATATATATATATATATATATATAAATAAATATATATATATAAATATATATATATATATATATATATATGTATGTATGTATGTATGTATGTATGTATGTATGTATGTATGTATGTATATATATATATATATATATATATATATATATATATATATATATATATATATATATATATATATATATATATATATATATATAAGCAGTGGAACCGCGGGAAGTGGTAATACCTCTTTAATGGTCTAACTCACCATATTGGACACTTTTTCGTCCCTGAACTATTTCCTTCTTAATTTTATAATGCAACTCCTCTTTAAGATATTTCCCGATACACCATCTTTTGCTATAACTACAATTAGAGCTCAGAGAAGGGTCACAGTTTCGTTAGAGCTGAATGAAAATCAATCGAATGTGCTTTTAAATTCCTTAGTGGTCATGTCTTTTTCTGCTAGGTCTGCTTTTAGAAAGGTGACAATGACATTTAGACATCACTTTGTTCAGGTATTCAGCTGAGCAAACTCAGCCTCTGACCGCCCCTGCGACTGATAAAAAGAGGGAAGTGCTCAATTCTAATCAGAAGATATCTTTGCTTCGGAATGCAAGACAGACAGCTTAAGAAATGTAATGTATTATTGCTTACAGCAGCCAAAACAGCCTTGAAATTTTGAAGAAATTTAGCAATACAAAATCATAGTTAGTAAAACATTTACTTGAGAAATGTTAATCAGAACATTAGAAACAATTCTCCTTTTGTTAAATCTTTCTCAATTCCAAAGTTATTGTTCAAAGTATCTTAGATCCAGACGACATTATGTAGGAACTCTCAAGCATGAATGGGTTGAGTACCATGTTTGGCTTATCAACGTCTAGTGTTTCAACTATGATTATCTGTTTCAAGAAATGTTGTCTAGACATAAGCAAAAAATCCACGTCAAATATTTGTATTCTCAATTCAAAGAGTTGTTGCCAAAAGTATAGTAGATCCAGACGATAATGTCTGGAGGAATGTTTAATCATTAATGGGTTAAGATAAATAAAACCAGACGCCGAGTCCCTGTTGTGTAATTTAAAAAATTACATCTTGCTAGTAATCGGTCACAACAGCCTATTTATAATGGACACCTCTCCACAGGGGACACTTTAAGCTGGTCCCATGGATCTCCACATTAGAGGGGTTCCGCTATATATATATATATATATATATATATATATATATATATATATATATATATATATATATATATATATATATATATATATATATATATATATATATATATATAAAATATATATATATAAAATATATATATATATATATATATATATATATATATATATATATATATATATATATATATATATATATATATATATATATATATATATATATATATATATATATATATATATATATATATATATATATGAATGTGAGGGCAATGCTTCAGTTTATGCTTTGCTGTAAACACGACAAGAGCCTCATCAATAATAAAGGAAATTTTAAGCTGAATGTCAGGTCTCAATAGCATTTCTGCAGTAAGCACATCCACAGAGAAATGGGCAGCATTTAAATGAACTGATCACTAATTATGCGTTTTTTCACTTGCAAATAAAATTCTGAATAGGTCATTGTACACATTCACAATAGAGCGGAAACCATCTGTGACAGCAATACATAATACATGATGTAATGAAGGGAGGAGAGGGAGACAGGATAAACAGCGACAAGTCATATGGCAAAACAATTAAACCTGATATAAAACACAGAACCGGGGAAAAATTCCCTTCTGTTTATTGAGTCTCTAGGATGCCTTTTAAGATTCTTCAATTTCATATATCAATTCTCTCAAAACGGTCGATGGCTTTTGATATATATATATATATATATATATATATATATATATATATATATATATATATATATATATATATATATATATATATATATATATATATATATATATATATATTGATGACTGATCAATAAGGACAAATTTCAATTTTTAAATCATTTGATTACTTATACTTTTCTTTGAAATTCTAAAATGGAAACTGATGCATTATATTCCTAAAGCTATGTAGAAATATATAAAATGCCCTTTGCACATATATTCAAGAAATGCGAGGTAAAAACCAAAATGGCAAGAGAATACCAGATAGCGAGAAAGAGAACCAAGATTGAGAGATTGAAAGACAAGATGTCAGAAAGAGAGGCATTATTTCGAGAAGGGAACCAAGATGGGAAGATGCATCGATTCCGTCCCCTTCTCCACTCCAGAAGAGGGGGACACTCTATTTTTCAGACCTCCGATGAATATTTCCTTTTCAAGAAGCCCCCACCTGCAATAATTGTGTATTTTCAAAGGGCCCCAACAATGTTTTTACATGGATCTCCATATACAATACTTTTTTCTATACCTACAATGATTTTTTAGCAGGACCCCACCTGGAATGATTTTTAACTCTTAAAGGATACTCCATAAATATCCTGTCATTGAATGCTTGCGTCGGCTTCTGAGTAAGGTGGTGGACATTGCAGATGTTTTTGAAGTTGGAGATTTTGCAATCATTTTATGCCCTACTAGCCATCAAGAACATACCAGGTAACACTGATTGAAAAGCACAAGAGCTTTCTTGTTGTATCAGGAACCTCATCCAAAAATAGACCTGGAAGCACTTAGGAGGATCTTTTTGATAAAGTTTCTCCAGACTGCTTTAATCTTATTTACATGAGATAGATATTATCGATTGTGAAACATTCAAAGAATGCAACTTCTTTTGAAACAACCATTCATGTACTACTTACACTTTTTGATTGTTCATTGTTCTATGAGCATTTGTATATATTCCTTGCCATGTTGTTGTTTTCTAAGGATTCTCTTCATAAAGAGTATATGGTACTATATGGCGTATGTGGGCCAATGTGCCTCTAGGCAATCATCCATACATAAAATGACTGATATTTGTATATCACCACACTTGATTACTGTATAACCATGCCCTCATCCACTATGCAACATATAGGCTATCGGCCAGGGACCCAAATTATGGATTTTAATTACCCCCCCATGTAGATGGAATTTTTTACTTTAGATGGATAGGGGAGTATATGGGGCCGACCAAAATGCCGTGCCCCCACTTTGGGACATAGTCAGATTTGCATTAGGCCTGGTCAAACTGACCACCCCCAAATCAGGTAATCGGCCACCTGAAGCACACATTTATTGAGGAATAATGGGATGGGGGTAAAGAAACTGACCATAAAAATGCTCAAGGTTCATTGAATACCACAAGTTTGGTATCAAAATGTTGGTCTGGAGGAGACGTATCCTTTAAAATACTAAACACATAACAAACTCTATTCCATGATGTAATAGAGGTCATTCAAGGTCAAAATGGCTGCCAAATCAAGAATCTGGGATTTTCCCATAATCTATAGTTTCTGTTTATAAACTTCTCAGTTTTTTTGAAGGGATGTATTTCATTTCTGTAGCCACTTTTTCAGAAGGAATGCTTTTTAGTGGAGTTGTTCAACATTTTAGAAAGTTCATTGATTAGAATGTTAAGTCTAATTTCGGGATTTAAGGCACGAAGTAGGGTACCAGGCCCACCTAGTGACCCCAAAAAATGCAATTGAAAAGCAAAATGCCTGTATCTAAGGTTTTACAAGTCGGAAGGGAGTAGATGATGCACCAAAATATCAGGTTCAATTTTCTCTTCAATCTGGAAGATTATGGTAAGAAATCCTGAAACTAAAGGGTCATTGAAGGTCAAATAAAGGTCAAAAAGTCCATTTTTCTCTAAATAATTCAAATTTTGATGAAGATATTTTGACAAAGTAGTTGTGTTTTGTTTGGGTTTTAATTACTCCCCCCATGTAGATGGAATTTTTTACTTTAGATGGATAGGGGAGTGGTTGGGGCTTACAAAAATGACGTGCCCCCACTTTGGGACATGGTCAGATTTGCGTTAGTCCAGGTCAAACTGACCACCCACACATCAGGGAATTGGACGCATGAAGCACATATATATTGAGGAATAATGGGATTGGGGGTAAAGAAATTGACCATAAAAATGCTCACAGTTCATTGAATATCACAAGTCTGGTATCAAAATGATGGTCTGGAGGAGACTCATCCTTTAAAATACTAAAAACATAACAAACTCTATTCCATGATGTTATAGATGTCATTCAAAGTCAAAATGGCTGCTAAATCAAGAATCTGGGATTTTCCCATGATCTAAATTTCGGCTTATAAATTTCTTAGTTTTTTTGAAGGGATGTATTTCATTTTTGTAGCCACTTTTTCAGAAGGAATGCTTTTTAGTGGAGTTGTTCAACATTTTAGAAAGTTCATTGATTAGAATGTTAAGTCTAATTTTGAGATTTAAGGCACAGAGTAGGGTACCAGGCCCATCTAGTGACCCCAAAAAGTGCCAAAAATGGTAAAAAATTGAAAACCAAAATGCCTCTATCTTAAGTTTAACAAGTTGGAAGGGAGCAGATGATGCACCAAAATATCAGGTTCAATTTTCTCTTCAATCTGGAAGATGATGGTAAAATATCCTAAAATTAAGGGGTCATTGAAGGTCAAATAAAGGTCAAAATGTAAATTTTTCTCTAAAAAATTCTTATTTTGATGAAGATATTTTGATAAAGTAGTTGTGTTTTGTTTGGAATTTAATTACTCCCCCCATGTAGATGGAATTTTATACCTCAAATGGATAGGGGAGTGCCTGGGGCTTACAAAAATGACGTGCCCCCACTTTGGGACATGGTCAGATTTGCGTTAGGCCTGATCAAACTGACCACCCACAAATCAGGGAATCGGCCACCTAAAGCACACATATATTAAGGAAGGATGGTATTGGGGCTAAAGAAATTGACCATAAGATTGCTCACGGTTCATTAAATGCCACAACTTCGGTATCAGAATGTTGGTCTGGAAGAGACTTATCTTTTAAAATACTAAACACGTGACAAACTCTATTCTATGATGTAATAAAGGTCATTCAAGGTCAAAATGGCTGCCAAATCAAGAATCTGGGATTTTCCCATAATCTCTAGTTTCCTTTTATGAACTTCTTAGTTTTTTTGAAGGGATGTATTTCTTTTATGTGGCCACTTTTTCTGAGGGAATACTTTCTAGTGGAGTTGTTAAACATTTTAGAAAGTTCATTGATTGAAATTTTAAATCTACTTTTGAGATTAAAGGTACAATTTTGGGTACCAGGCCCACCTAGAGATCCCAAAAAGTGCCTAAAATGGTACAAATTTGAAAACCAAAATGGCTGATTATTTAGTTCCACAAGTTGTAATGGAGCAGATGATGCACCAACATATCAGGTTAAATTTTCTCTTTAATCTGGAAGATGATGGTAAAAAACAGTAAAATTATGCGGTCATTGAAGGTCAAATAAAGGTCAAATAGAAGCCAAAATGTCAGAATTTCTCTAAAATTCAAATCTTGATGAGGGATTTTAATAAAGTAGTTTTGTTTTGTCATTATATAATGTCCAAAACAGGTTACCACAATAACTGAAAGATTTTTTTCCTGAAATATGGTCTACCCTTTTATTTTGGACCATATATATACCATATATTAAGTCAATATGGAGGTGTGGAATATGACATTTAGCAAATCCATGCTTATAATAAGTGTTTAAAGACGGTTGGTGAGGGAATGCTAGTATGGCACCACTGTTTAGGTCATAGAAGTTGTGAAAACAAAACATCATAGGCATTGTTTGGTATCAAAATGCTTGTTGTAAGACAATCTTTCCATTTCATTCAATCAACCGAGGGTAGGGTATAGTGTCGTGATATTAGAGGTCATTCAAGGTCAAACTAACCCCAATTTCATGATTTAAGGTATATTGTCTTTGAATTGTCCATTTAGAAGCTTCTTAAATATTTCTGGAATACATCTTTTATCCTGGAAATAGTTTTAGTTGAGAAATATCTTTATAAAGGATTCTCAGACATTTTGAGTCATTTCAAAACAAAGTCTGGGCCAATTCTGAATATTCAGGGACCAAAATGACAAAATGACTGATTATGGGTGCACCCAGATATTTAAGTGAAGCAGCAGAAAGTTGACATAGCAGAGTTGTATCTTATAATGGTATGTAAGCTTTAAAGCTTTTGAACTTGCCTATTGTGTTTGTCATGTAAGATGTTAAAGAGATTTGAGGAAAAAAGAAGGTAAAATATAGGTCAAAACATCCTTTTTCTCTAGGAAATTCAAGTTTAGATGAAGATATTTTGATGAAAGGTGTGTTTTGTCATCACTTAATTTCCTGACCAAGTTACCACAATAATTGGCTAACAAAATACCTTAGATATGTTTACTAAACATTTTTTGAAGTGATGTATTTTTTTCTAGCCACTCTTTCTGAACGATTATCTTTTATTGGAGTTGTTGAACATTTTAGAAAGCTCATTGACTTGAATTTCAAGTTCTATTTTAAGGTTTAAGGTACAAAAAAGGGTACCAAGTCCACCTGGCGACCCAAAAAAGTACCTTAAATGTTACAAATCTGAAAACCAAAATGACTCTTTTAAGTTTCACTGGTTTGGAAGGGAGTAAATGATGCATCAAAATATTAGGTTTAATTTTCTGTTCAATCTGGAAGATGATGGAAAAATGATACTAGTAATATAATTTAGAGTCAAAATGCCTTAAATCATAAAAGAGGAGGTAGTTTGACCTTGAATGACCTCTAACATGACAACAGAACACCCTACTCTAGGTTGGTTGCATAAAATGGGAAGATTGTCTTACAACAAGTACTTTGATACCAAACAATGCTTATATTGTTTGGTGCTCACACTTTTGATGACCTAAACAGTTGTCACATACTAGCACTTTCTCACATACTCTCCTTATTAGAAACCTGCAATTGCCAAACGTCTTATTCCACCCCTCCACATTGACTTAAAACTACCTAATTTTCATCAGTAAATGGTTCAAAATATATTCTCAGATCCTATCTTGGGGTAATTTATCTGTCATTTATTGTGATAACTTGAATTGGAAATTGTAAAATGTCATAACACAACTACTTCATCAAAACTCTCTTTATCAAAGTAGGAATTTTCAAATAAAATTGACATTTTGACCTTAATTTGACCTTCAATAACCCATTAATTTTAGTATCACTTTTCCATCATCTTCCAGTTAGAAGAGAAAATTATACCTGATATTTTGGTGCATCATCTGCTCCCTTCCAACCTGCAAAACTTAAGATACAGTCATTTTGGTGTACAGATTTGGACCATTTTAGGCACTTGTTCGCCAGGTGGACTAAGTACCCTATTTTGTACCTTAAAGCTTGAAATGGAACTTTTGGTCAATGAGCTTTCTAAAATGTTCAACAACGCCACTTAAAGACAATAGGCAAGTTTAAAACCCTGTTCTCCTCATTGTAAATGAAAGCTGACATACAATAAGATATAACTCTAGTATGTCAACATTCTGTTGCTTCACTTAGATATTTGGGTGCACCCATATTCAGGCATGAGGCCATTTTGGTCCGTAAATATTCAAGATTGGCCCAGACCTTGTCTTGACGTGACTAAGAAAGTGTCTGAGGATCCTTTATAAAGATATTTCTCACCTAAAATTAATTCCAGGATAAGAAAATGTATTCCAGGAGAATTCAATAAGCTGCTAAATGGACAATTCAAAGACAAAATACCTTAAAGCATGAAATTGGGGTTAGTTTGACCTTGAATGACCTCTAATGTTAGAGCAATATACTTTACCCTAGATTGGTTTAATTGAATAAAAAAGAAATGTCCTACAACAAGCATTTTGATACCAAACAATGCCTATGATGTTTGGTTTTCACAACTTCTATGACCTAAACAGTGGTGCCATACTAGCACTTCCTCACCAACCGTCTGTAAGCACTTATTATAAGCATGGAATTGCTATATGCCATAATCCACACCTCCATATTGACTTAAAACCACTTCATTTTTACCGATGTATGGTCAAAAATATAAAAGTGGACCATACTTCAGGTAATATATCTTTCAGTCATTGTGGTAACTTGGTTTGGACCTCATACTATGATAAATCGTAACTGCTTAATCAAAATCTCTTCATCAAAATTTGAATTTTTAGAGAAAATCTGACATTTTGACCTTTATTTGACCTTCAATGACCGCTTAAATTTAGTTTTTTACCATCATCTTCCAGATTGAAGAGAAAATTTAACCGGATACATTGGTGCATCATCTGCTTCAGTCTGACTTGTAGAAATAAAGAAACAGCCATTTTGGTTTTCAAATTTGTACCATTTTAGGCACTTTTTGGGGTCTCTAGGTGGGCCTATTACTCTACTTTGTACCTTAGATCTCAAACCTAGATTTAACATTCTAATCAATGAACTCTCTAAAATGTTTAACAACTCCACTAGAAAGCATTCCCTCAAAAAAAATGGCCACATAAAAGAAATACATCCCTTCAAAAAAACTAAGAAGTTCATAAAAGGAAACTACAGATTATGGGAAAATCCCAGATTCTTGATTTGGCAGCCATTTTGACCTTGAATGACCTTTATTACATCATAGAATAGAGTTTGTCACGTGTTTAGTATTTTAAAAGATAAGTCTCTTCCAGACCAACATTCTGATACCGAAGTTGTGGCATTTAATGAACCGTGAGCAATCTTATGGTCAATTTCTTTAGCCCCCATACCATCCTTCCTTAATATATGTGTGCTTTAGGTGGCCGATTCCCTGATTTGTGGGTGATCAGTTTGATCAGGCCTAACGCAAATCTGACCATGTCCCAAAGTGGGGGCACATCATTTTTGTAAGCCCCAGACACTCCCCTATCCATCTGAGGTATAAAATTCCATCTACATGGGGGGAGTAATTAAATCCCAAACAAAACACTACTACTTTATCAAAATATCTTCATCAAAATTTGAATTTTTTAGAGAAAAATTTACATTTTGACCTTTATTTGACCTTCAATGACCCATTAATTTTAGGATTTTTTACCATCATCTTCCAGATTGAAGAGAAAATTGAACCTGATATTTTGGTGCATCATCTGCTCCCTTCCAACTTGTAAAACTTAAGATAGAGGCATTTTGGTTTTCAATTTTTTACCATTTTCGGCATTTTTTGGGGTCACTAGGTGGGCCTGGTACCCTACTTTGTGCCTTAAATCCCGAAATTAGACTTAACATTCTAATCAATGAACTTTCTAAAATGTTGAACAACTCCACTAAAAAGCATTCCTTCTGAAAAAGTGGCTACAGAAATTAAATACATCCCTTCAAAAAAACTGAGAAGTTCATAAACAGAAACTATAGATTATGGGAAAATCCCAGATTCTTGATTTGGCAGCCATTTTGACCTTGAATGACCTCTATTACATCATGGAATAGAGTTTGTTATGTGTTTAGTATTTTAAAGGATACGTCTCCTCCAGACCAACATTTTGATACCAAACTTGTGGTATTCAATGAACTGTGAGCATTTTTATGGTCAATTTCTTTACCCCCACCCCATTATTCCTCAATATATGTGTGCTTCAGGTGGCCGATTCCCTGATTTGTGGGTGGTCAGTTTGACCAGGCCTAACGCAAATCTGACCATGTCCCAAAGTGGGGGCACGGCATTTTGGTAGGCCCCATATACTCCCCTATCCACCTAAAATAAAAAATTCCATCTACATGGGGGGGGGTAATTAAACTCGCTAAATAAGGCTCTTTTAAGATTTGGCCGATAGCCTAATAGCCTTATAGTAAATTCTCTGGTTCTTCTGAAACTGACAGACCCCTTAGAACTATTCATAAAAAGAAGGGAATTTCTTCCAGGTTTCTTATCTCATCGTGATATGACCTAAGCTGTTGAAAGTGGCGATGATAACCCATTCCTTCCTTCTATCCTTAATCAGATTTGTATTTCAAATATAATAGATATATATTACATTTGATATGATATAACATGATATGATGATACATTTATATTACATGTAATAAAATTCAGCACATACATGTACAATGTGCATGGTTATCAGATACTTTGTATCATCAAAATGTTTCGTTGACAAAAGAACGTCTTGCCTTCATATTCAAGCAATTCTGAGTGGTGATAGGTCTCTACATCTACCAAATTAATCTCAAAGCTTTACTTTTTTATTCACTTCATAGTCATATTCCACAGCTTTTATATTTTTAATATATTATCGCAAGGATGTATATCATATTTCAGCTCCTACCCTCTCGATTATGTTTGTGAATGAAAAATGTTGCATTTAGAGTTTTGGTGTCACATTGTTTATATATGCATTTAGTGACTTATTTACATCCACACCAAAGTTTCTTCTTTTGCAGCAATTCCACTAATATCTGTACGTATCCATACCTCTATTTGAGTATTTGAGTAAATAATTCAACAGTATAGGGACACCTGACACGCACATGGGACCTGGAGTCTGCGATAAGTTTATGATATATTTACAGACCTTAAGGATGCCCGCACCAGTTGTATCTGTGTCCTCAGATTTTAAAATTATTTGGATATGTTATACATTGTAGGACAAAACTAAAGAAATTCGAAAAGGAAATGGGCTGTTCGCCTGATTCTTTTACTAGAGACTAGTTTATTATTTTCAAAAAGTGGTCATTTTAGAGAGAAGAGCATGCTTTTATTTTCCACTCACTCTTGTTTGTTCGTGTACAGAATAATACATTGTTGATATTTATATTTGTGTAAATTTGCATGTAGATAATGGAGTATGTTCCTTCTTCTGCTCGTACACATTTCAAAACATTTAGCACAATGAATTGGTGAAGTTAAATAAAAAATGAACACTTTTTTCCCAAAATTGACGCGAACATGCAGGCATTCCGAGTTTTATTTTTTTTGCTACAGAGCTATGAGTGATAGTGTATGTTTTTAGCTTTTTTGTAAATAGAATTGGCAATGTCTTGTAGCAATAATAGGGAAGTTCCCTTTGTTGAAGTCGCCAGAGTGGTTCAATAAGTTGAGTCTCTATTCCTGACAGCAAATAGTGTGCACTAAGCGAAGACGTCAACTACATGTATTCATACTTTGCTTGTTTCAGCTTAGGGCTTTTCCAGATTTTTAAAAAATTGGCGGGGGCATTGGAACGCACACCAATGCATTGATTTCCTTTTCGTGAAGACCCCCGATCATTCTTCTTTATTTCTATTTTACACCCCTTCTCCGTGATTTTCAATTTCAAATCACCCACCCCATGACTTTAATTTTAATTTGACTTTCAATTAATTAACTTTTAGACCACCTCAGATAATTTCAATGGCAAACAGCATTACATAAAGCGTTATTTATCCACCCTTTTCACACACGCATATGACAGTATCTCCATTTAATATTTATAAAATATGTCGTCAGCTTTGCACGTATACCTCAAACGTAAGTCAAATCATTCAACAGTACGTTATGGCGGGCATTGTTTTAGCCAATATTTGGAAACAGGGTGTCCTAATAGTAGATTCATAGACGTATGCGTGTCCAAAGTGTGGTACAAAGTACATACTACTAATAGAATAAACCCTATATATTTACAGATTTTGCTTTTTTATGCCAGTAACTGCTGTGTGTGTCTTATAAAAGTGACACTACAGCTTCTACATCTTCTATCTTCTAAGAAAAGTCATCAGTAGCAAATTGTGACATAAATCTTTGGGTGTCCGAACTGTCAAAAAACAGTGTTCTGGGTGTCCAAATGATACGCTGGTCGCATAGGCGGCTAAGCCCCTGATGGCGGGAAACATGCTGCATCCATCACCCACGTCCATGCCACGCATGCTGCTCCCATAATATATTTCATATACATATATATATATATATATATACATATATATATATATATATATATATATATATATATATATATATATATATATATATATATATATATATATATATATATATATATATATATATATATATATATATATGCAACAATTGGACTTCCCATCAATTGAAAATATAACTGTTGCGGGCATCCTTAATTGATTAAACAGTATTTGAGCTAAATGTCATGTCCTAAAAGTCCGTGGATACAGCGTGTGCATTCACAGTCGAAAGGATGGACGCTCAGTGGATGGTTTCTACTTTAATGCTCGTTTTAAACCTGCAGATCATTGCAGGCAGAGATGCATTTTTTACGTGTCAAAAAGGAGCGAAGCTGCAGGGAGTTCCTATTGCCTACCCAAAGGCTTGATCCAAGATAGCCTGTGGTCTACAATGCACTTCATTGGGAGATGAATGTACTGCATACAACTTCAATTTGACAAACAACCTGTGTGAATTGTTCAAAGGTTATCAGGGCCTTATGGAAGCCACCAATCACGTATTTTGCAGAGTACACAGTAAGTATTGACTAACTGTTATATGTCGGTTATAATCCAAAATGTGTATAATTCACCATTAAGTTCACGGGGATCGATTTTGACTGAAATCTAAACCGGCAAATTTAGGCAAGGGATCACAATTTTATCTAACCTTCTGAACTGTTACAAATTCTAGAGTTGTGGTTTCGCCACAATAACACATTAATGTGTGTGTATATAGATAGACAGACAGACAGACATACATACATGCGTACATAAGTATAACTTGTTGAATTGTTTATCATAAACTTATGATACCAAGCTATGATAAAGCCCATTTGCTCATTGCACAGTAAGAAATAAAAATTATTTCAATAATAATTATACCATGAGCGTTAGGTGACATTGAATGTACATATTTAAGGCTATCCAGATACCATCATCAACGTATATTTTTTATTTCAAGGATCAAGCCAGAATGTTTCTCTTAACCGCACTATTTATGAAAATGGGCTACATCAGTTTAACAGTTTGAATGTACACACACACACACACACATATATATAGGTCTATCCAGATACCATCATCAACGTAAATTCTTTATTTATAGGATCAAACCAGAATGTTACTCTTAACCGCCCTACTTATCAAAATGGACTACACCCGTTTAAGCTACTACCAGAAAACGCAGTTGATGGGGATAAGAGTACCAACCTTAACGATGGAAGCTGCAGCCATTCACTTAACCAGCCTCAGCCGTGGTGGGTGGTTGATCTCATATTTCATTACAAGGTGTCCCATATAAAAATCACCAACAGGGGCGACTGCTGTGGTGAGTTCCACTCAGGAAATATTTTCTCCTGACCCTTCCAATGCTGAGGCTACTTTCATCCTAAGCACAAGGATGCAAAGATTTTTGAAAATCCTCTGAACCCTGTCATGTTGGTATTCATTAGATAGCTCTCGCGGAGTGCTCTCAAATGAGTACTCATTTGACAGTGTTTCAGTCATTTTCCAGGATTTTTGCATTTTTTTTGTATTGGTCAAATGAGTTACCAGTAGCATAAGGGTTAAGGTAGTTTTTGGGTGTTTTTTTGGCATGGTATTTTCTATCGCTGCCTTTACTGGACAATTCGGTCTAGATGTAAAGTACATGTACGTATTGCTTGGAAGGTATTTTTATTAGGACCCTATTAAGTATCACTCATGTAGGGGGTTAATGTTTTCATGTAAAGAAGTGAATACAAAAGGAACATAGATAATGCTTTCTAACGGATCCCTCATCCACAATTATGAACTACCAAAATATTTTATAAATGTGGAGAAGAGAATAATATGGAGGGAATTGTAGGTATTATACATTTAAAAATCTCCCAATTCTATAACTTCTTTCATAGTTTTCGTCGAAAATGAGTGAAAGGTGAATCCCTTCACTTTTTCACAGTTTTAGCTACGCATATACCACATTTCAAACAAATTGGTTAAAATATTTTACATCCAAAAAGCATGTTTGAATCGACCATATTTTGGTGACATTCAATATAGAGAAATGAGCCAAAGACGTTTTTATTTGTGTGGAAGCTTGTGTGAGATCTTGTGATAAGTAGTTTCTTACTGCTCAGTGATGGCCTAAACAGTCAGATTTGATATGAGTATCGGGTTAAGGACGTTAGCTTTGAAATATGTAAAAATCTCACTATGATCGTATGCTCACAAACTAGCCCCTTAAGCCACATGCTAGTGAGGTCTATTTCGCACTTGGCATTTGTTAATACAATGATGAAAGCCCTGTTGCCAGAGCAATCGATCTGGATGCTCGAAAAAGAAATTCTGCATTAATTATAAGCCATCACTCAGTGTGTTAGTGTGACTAAAAGAAGCACTGAATGTCCACAGTACACACCTACTTGATGCAAAGCTACAAGTTATAAATTTATCATGTGAAGTTTTATATGGGGATGTAGAGAGATGCATAATCTCTCTCTCTCTCTCTCTCTCTCTCATATATATATATATATATATATATATATATATATATATATATATATATATATATATATATATATATATATATATATATATATATATATATATATATATATATATATATATATACTAGTGTATATATATATATATATATATATATATATATATATATATATATATATATATATATATATATATATATATATATATATATTTAGAGAGAGAGAGAGAGAGAGAGAGAGAGAGAGAGATGTTTATTCTTTTTTTATCTTGATATCTTGATTTTATCTTGATCAAATTGAATCTTTATCCTGGAATTCTTTTTGTATCTTAGGAGAAAGGCTGAAAGACTTTGACATCTTCCTTGGAAGCACAACGCTGGACGATGCTAAGAACAATGCGAACATGCAGACCTGTTTCTACCACAGTGGGACGGTTGCTACTGGTGCAACAAAGACGATCACCTGTCAACCTAATGCTGAGACAAGATTCGTGAAAATCCAACTGCGAGGTTCGAATATACTCGCACTTTGTGAGGTGGAGGTCTACCCTGTTTAGGCACTTCTTTTAATTCTCAAAACTTTGCGGATTTTGATCAATTGCCCTCTTTTTGATGTTTTGTAACATACATCCTGAAATTCTAAAAATGTAGTCAATGGATTAGGGACCTTAATTCTGTGTTCTTGTAAATGTATACACCATCTGCGAGTGCTATCAATAGCGTGGTGATCTAAAATTGTTCTGTATTTTCTTCCCTGGGAAGACGTATAAAGAACATGTTGCCTTAAATACGAGTAAGTATGATATGATAACTATTATACTTAAGTTGAACACTTCTCAATTACTGAGGAAGATGAGGAAATGGATTCATGGCACATTCTATATATATATTAGTGGATTATTGGTGATTGTGTTTTGTGATCATTAGGTAGGTATTAAGAGTCTAAACCCATGCTGTGACGAGGGCCAGCCAGTATCATTAAATAACAACTTTCCACATAGCCATGTTAGATTGGATCATAAGAACCATCAATAGTACATGAGCATATGATGGCATATCAGTTGGCTATTATAACATATTTCTTGAAAGTGAAGAAATTTACCAATGTGGATACTTGAAGTTAACACTTCAAGCTAAGGTATGTTTAAAACCTTCTCATGCTGGAAATATCTAGATCTAAATTTAAAAGGGAAAAGCCCACAACAAATTTCAACTTTTTGCTTGGCCCTATTTATGCACTGAGCAACCCTTATCATAGTCCAGGACGAGACCTGGGTTAAAAGAGATTGTACAAATATTCAAATATGTGTCAAATGACCAATAAAACTCGACAGTCCTTTAAAGTATTCCTTTTCTGTGCAACTATGCTATAGCATCAACATGGCCTATGGAGCAAGTATATCTAAATACTGGTCTGCCCTTTCCTAGTGTTATAAATATATGTCAAGAAGTGATCAATTTGGGCATTCCACGCCTGGTGATCTTAGGGTAGATTATAAACTTTCTCATATATTTGATGGATGAATGAATGAAGGTTTGATATTTTTATCCCTCATCAGTCCATGTGGTAAATGTCTGTAGTATTCTAACTCTATGAAGATTTCCAACTGCTCTGATGTTGTACATACTAATTACACCAGTATTTGCTATTTTTTCGACCACTTTTATCAAATAAGTTAAGTTGTGAACAATATGGGTATATACTTCCAATTCATTTTATTTTGGACAGCAACGCAGTTTGAGGGATTTCACCTAATCTGCTCAGTTAGTATGAAGGAATAGCCTGATGCCCGATTGGAGTAGGGATACTTGTTTACATATTGTCTCCTCCAACATGGCGGCTGAGGGATTTTTGCAATGCATTATGGGATGGGAGTGAACAGACTCAATAGCCAAAGTTTTTGATTTTGAAAAAAGTTTTTTATTCATTTTCCCGCATGTCAATAAATACAATGGTACTTAATTATGTATTATAAATAAATTAGCATGTTATCGACAGTGTCTAGAAATGGAAGTTGTTCAACACAAGAAAAGATTGATATGGTGTATATATTGTGATATAATGATAACTCGGTGATTTATACGCTATCTGACGTTAAAAAATACCGGTGAATATTGCATCATGGCTTTTTGTCATAAGAATTTGAAAGGAGATTATATTCTTTGTCAAAGTCTTTTCTTTCCTCTTACATAACGTCTGTATTTTTCTTGAAAATAAAAATTCTTGATATCATTCTTTACTATAAGTATATGACGTGTTTGTTCTTTTTCCATTGCATTATAAATGTTTTTAGTGATCAGGGTGATAATACTAATTACCAAAGCATTCTCCAAGTCTCCTGTAAGTATTTTTGAGTCGGATAAGTTATAGTCTTTCATGCTTATTTTTTAATCCATTCATTGACCTGTGACCATAATTCTCTACCGATTGCACAGTTAAAAAGCATTTGTTCCACAGAATTGTTTGGCCTGGTCGCTGTACAAAAGGAGGATGGGCGGGTTGTCTTTCGTGCATCTGCAACTATAGGACCAAGCTATGCCACAGGCCACAAGCTAAGACAGAATGATCTGCCATCAAAGAGGGGGGTTTCGTTTCTTGTTTTTTGTTTTTAATTCACTGTAAAACATGTATTTTCCTGTTACTTCACTCAGTACCATCATGTATTAATACAATGAGAATCTTACAGATATTGTGTCATGATGTACTGTATAACTAGTATTTTTACAGCCATTTAACATTGGCTATTTTCGCGCACTTCATGATAGCGCCAAAATAACATCCTTCAAAAACATATCGATATAGTAATAGCTATAAAGTTTGAGTGCTTGAATGCGCGAATTTAAAGTAGCACAAATACCCTTCAGCAGGAATGCAGAGCGATTTTTTAGCACTCCAAATCAAAGCCGTATACACCAAGGTTCCTAGTATATTGGCATGTATGTGAAAGAGAAAGAGTTACCATAAAAGCATTATGTAAATACTAATACAATGTATGTGAATGTGTCAAATTGAAAAAAAACGTCCATATATCACTTGCAATCCTTTCCCATTTCCTTACAGATAGATCCATTTCATTTGCTAGAAGGGACCAATACTCTTCGGATTTCATTTGGCTAGATAAACGCCTTTTAATCCTTCCAATACTGAAACTACTTTCGTCCAAAGCACAATGACGCCAATATTCTTAAAAACCATCCAAACCCTGTCATGTTGGTATTCGTTGGAAAGCTCTCACTGAGTACTCTCAGATGAGTACCTATGTGCCAGGGACCAGGGTGTCATTTTTTAGGTTTTTACATCCTTTTCTATTGGCCAAACTAACCACTAGCAGCATAAGGGTTAACTTGTATAAGGTCCACCGGTCTTACGATTAGTATAAATTACTTCTTTTACTGCTAAAATTACCGTGTTGACACATATATCACCATTATTTATCCTAAAGATTTTGTCAGTTTCTGATATTTTTACATGTTGATTTGATGCGTCTCTCAACCACAGTTCTATATTCCTCAATTAAGTGGTCAAATGTTCGCATTCTTGAAAGGCATGAATAAGAGATTCTTCACTTACACAGTGCAAACACCTTGGGTATTCTAATGATTTCCCTTAATGTTAAAAAGACACTAGTCATACCCCTATTGTGGAAAATCTGGAGGTGAATCAATCTTGAGGAAGAATATGGAGTTGTTCTCCTGCAAGTTATGAATGATTTTTGAACTGTTCCAAAGGGCGATATCCACATTCAACTTGTGAGAATATATTAAGTAAAAGGTCCACTTATCACAATTCTGGCATATAGGTTCCTGCAACCTCTATTGGAACGTTCCGTCAAAGTAAGTATAAATGGTAAGTGATGTTCCATTTCCTAGAGCTGCACTCACAGGGGGAGATCAACTCATGAGCTCACCACCATTTTCTCTCATGAGTTCATGAGCTCGTGGACGCGCGTTTTTTTAAACAAATATCCATTATTCAGCCCACCAATCAAGGGAGAAATACTTACTGATGGTGAATTGCTATTATTTACATGGTTATTTTATTTTAAAATGTGCTTGCATAGAAGAATACATCTATATTTACATATTGCTTTCTATAGAGTGGTACAAAGGTCACTATAACGCTCAACACTGCCTGTATACATTAGGGATTGTAAACAAAACATGACAGCGATAAGCAGTAATAAGAAAGTTTGTGTTTGATTCTCTGTGTTACGTTTGTGTTCCATATATAGACGAGTTCGCGAGTTGACGACTTTAGCTCGAGCTCGGCTGGCCTACCCTTGTGCTCGAGTTCGTGAGTGGTGAGTGCAGCTTTATCATTTCCTGTTGTTGTTGTTGTTGTTGTGGTTTTTGTTGTTGTTGAAAGCCTTTAATTCTTTTATATCATTTTTCCACAGACATCCAAACTTCCGTGCTGGACTACGACTTGCGGCCGACTTCGTTCCTTTTCGGTGCCAATGGCGGTCTCGGAACCGTCCTGTACTCAGCCGTAGAGATGCATGAACTGCACGTGGCAATGTCTGAGACATAGAACCAGAGAGTGGAAGCCAAGTCTCACATCATCAGAAATAACAAAAATATTCCATGCGATGAAACAATAGCATGGACACTCCGTCACTTGGACATAACCATTTTAAAAAGACGCTTTGCATAAATATTCCTTGTTGTTTTTTCAATTCTCTGTAAAACAATCGCGTTCTTTTTGATTTCTTTTGATTTACGCAGTACATGTATTGTGATTTTTTTTGAAATTCTCTATAAAACAATCGCGTTCTTTTTGTTTTCTTTTGATTTAATCAGTATTGTGAGTATCTTGTGCAAAAATAAGTTTCCTAACAAATAAAAATTGGTTTCTAGTATACTACGCACGAGTGACAGGACAAGCTACAAATAAAGCAAAGTGGAAATATAGAAATGTAAATTTGTCAAAGTGAAAAGACAATTTTCCCCATTTTCTAAATAACGAATACCTTTCATTTGCTGAAGGATACCAGTACTCTTGAGATTTCTGTTGACTAAGTAGCCAGTTTTAACTCGCAGTAGGCTTAGTTACCTCTAAAATTTAAAGGAAAATGGACAGGCATGCTTACCTTATGTTAAGTAAAAGGCGCCATCTATAGGTTGCTTTTAGTATGAAGTCAAGGTACATTTATTTCAGTCTACCACTTGCATGTTAATCTCTATATATGAATGCTAAAACGCATACATTTGTAGGATGAACACGTCTACTAGGTAACATAATCTAGAATTTGTCAAATCGACACTGAATAAATTTAAGAAGGAATTGCTATTGATGAAGACAATATTTAAAGAAATCGTAATTAAATGTTTTTTTAAAATACTGTCATTACTTTTTTTCGAATTTGCTACAAGTAATCATTTCATGATGATGCATAAAGGATGAAAAACACAGTAGGCTACCATGGTAGATTTGCATGCATGCTTCTTCCAAACTAGCATTTTCTATTATGGACTCAGACACGGGGTACCGAAGGAAAATATGCCAAAGTTCCATTGTTAAGTTCAAATCTCAGTGTTTACCATGGTAGAGAAAAACGGCAATTAAAGATTGTAGGTTAACTTACATTTTTTTCTAATTCAGTAGAACCCCTGTAAGTGACCACCCTCTAGGTTAATCAACATTCTAAAATGACCACATTTTGCCACTCCGAAACAATCTTTTTCCTAATAGTTTTATAGTAGAAGGAAAACCCTCCAGGTACACCTCTAAGATGACCGTTAATAGCCGGTCCCGCAGGTGGTCACTGTAGAGGGGTTTCGCTGTAGAAGTTTATTACTTTTGAAAGGTCATGGTTAAGGTTAATTTTCTATATAAAAGGTAGATGATCTTATTATTTCCCCACTGGCTAAGAAGTGGTGAAGGTGATACACTACGTGGTTCCTTTCACGTAATGAATGAGCTCCAAAATCATTCCCCTGTATGATAATACAGTTATGCTTATCTGTTTGCGTTATCATCACCTAGCGCGAAATGCGTGAAATTAAAAGGAGCGCGATAATAATGGGTTTTACAGTATAATTTTGGGAGTTAAGACCCTATTAGCCATTCATGTTACTCTGTTCCCTTTGATCATTTATTGTTCTTTTTTAGTTATTCGTATGTTAATTTTGTAATGCAAATTACATTCAATAAATATACATACATACATTGAAGAGCATTAGCGCTAGATGGCGCCACTTGTGTTTCTTGCCCTCTAGAATGTATATCATGATAAATTATTTCAAAATATGCTGGTTCCTGTGAGTAAATAACTAAGTCATTAAGTTATCGTAAAATACATTTATTGACTTAATACGATTATACAATGATAATATATTACAATACAGACACAACTGACATTTAAAGATATTAAGAGATATGTGTATATATATATATGTTCGATAAGATTCATTAAATGACAGGAATGGACAATGGTCAATTCGTGTTTTATAGCATAGATTTACCCTCTATGAAACCTGCACATATTGGACATTCTGAATGTCAATCCAAGCGTTTAATGTAGGCGTGTTCATTGTATGAAGGATCCACAAATGGGATGAAATGGTTTTACCAGGGAAAGAATTCATGTTCAATGTCTGTAAGTTTTCAAAGTAAAGATATATTCAATCGACAGATTTCTCTATTTTTGAATGTTACTTGGTTGTGATTTCAACATATTCATGCTATTGTAAAAACATCGAATCTGAATATATATATTTATTATATGCCTACTGCTCATTCTCTGCTGTGATTGGTCAGATCATGGTCACATGACCACCTTACAAAAGTGATATTGGGGTGCAATATCATTTTCCAACACTCTGACTTAGAGCTGTCAGGTTCATGTGCTCAATTCTCAACTTCATCTCTTGGAAAGGAAGCCAACCGAAGTGAATTGAGACAAGGAACGCAGAAGAGTTTGGGCTTCTTGTAAAAGCATGATTAGGAAGGGAATTAGTAAAACACATTTTTAAATTAAATGAATGAATCATTAAATTTCTACAACTTATGCATCATATGCATGTGACTTCTTCGGGTATTTGTAGTATTTTGATTGCGATATTACTGAATTATCACAAGAATATATTAAAGCTTAGAAATTTACAATAACCCAATGGTTTGTGGTAAAACCCGAAAATGGAAAAACATATTAATAATATTTACATTTTCATAATTCTTTAAATTAGTAAATCATTCTATTTGAATGAGCTGTAGGCATATAATAAAACAAATATGGCACTTTGGTTTCGTGCAATATCAATTTTTATTGCACTCTGAAAAATGATATTGCACTCGGCGCAAGCGCCTCGTGCAATATCATTTTTCAGAGTGCAATAAAAATTGATATTGCACTCACCCAAGTGCCATATTTGTATAATATATATATATATATATATATATATATATATATATATATATATATATATATATATATATATATATATATATATATATATATATATATATATATATATATATATATATATATATATATATATATATATATATACTAGTATATAGATACAGTATATATATATATATATATATACAGTATATATATATATATATATATATATATATATATATATATATACAGTATATATATATATATATATATATATATATATATATATATATATATATATATATATATATATATATATATATATATATATATGTGTGTGTGTGTGTGTGTGTATACGAAGTACAGTTTCACGAAACTATGCCACGTGGAAAAGGCCCCTTGTACAATTGCAAACAGGATATTTCATTTTCTTAATTGTCTATATCTAGAAAGACTCACATACACGGAGTGGGAGTGGGCAGATTTTATTTTTTTCCTTGCCACACAATTCACTGTCAACTGTTGTGGGCGATCAACTGTTCTGGACGGTCAACTGTTCTGGACGGTCAACTGTCTTCCTATAAAACCTCTTCTCATAGACTGCGAGTAAACATTTTCTCGAATTAGTTTTTAAAAGTACCATCACAGAAGACGATTTATTGGGGGCGAGTGACGATTTATTGGCGGGCGAGCACTACGAACAAAGAGGAGTTAATGTTGACTGTCAAAAAAAGCTGTCAACCCCACCCCCCCCCCCCCCCTTCATCACAACCCATGACGTAAAATCTTCTGACTTTCCAAAACAACATTGACAGCAGGAAAGTAAAAAACAGAGAGAGTGGTAGTCGGGTGACATTTTCTCAAATTAGTTTTAAAAAGTATCATCACAGAAATCACAGAAGACGACTTATTTGGAGGGAACAAAAACTTTGAACATAAAAAAGTCAACTTCCCCCCCCCCCCCCCCCCCCCCCCTCTCCTCCTCCTCACCGCACCACTTTCATATGCTTTGTTCTTAATTTAATTTTAAAATGTTCCATCCCAGAGGACGACTCTTGTGGGGAGGAAGACCCCGCCGCACCCCTTTCCGTTTAATCTTCTGATTAATTTTTCGAGACAAGACTGATAGACCAGAGGTAAAAGACACAGAGAGTACGTGGTAGTTAGATGACTTCAATGATCTTTCTTAGCCCCTCCCACCATTTGGAAATCCTATTGGACTAAAAGCCACTGGCTCGCTCAATGGATTATGAGATGCAGTCACCTTTAAACCAGGACAGAAATGTTCATACTAGGAAGAGTTCGCATCCCTGATGTTCCCAGGGAAAGATTGAAATAAATTTAACATAAAAAGATGTTCAATGTAGATGGCGTTCACATCTCTTGCGCTCGAGTTCGTCCCACCTTTTTATCAGTGGAGTGAGTCAGACTAGCCAGGATTTAGAAACTGGGTGCCCAAAATTGGCAATTGTAAAAATTCTGGGCGTCCAAATTTTCAAGGGGGAACACAATATACTCAGATTTCAACTATAAACAGCTATACATTTATCAAAGTAAGGTATGATATCCTTATACAATGTCATGGGAATCATATGGAGATGGAAAAAATTCTATTATATGCCTGAGATTGACATTTTTAGAAATTCCTCACCAAAAAAACTGGATGTCCAGAGGGGTGCTTTTGAAGGGTTTGTGTGTCCAAAAAGACACCCAGACGTCCTGCTGGCTAAGACCATGAGTCAGAGTACAGTATGCCAGCTAGCCTTATCAGGAGACTGTGTGTTGTGATCTGCAATCAACACTATATCGATAGATATGCTGGCGTCTTCTCCGTGTTTAGTACTAATCACAGACGTATCAGAGGTGGTCACATTTAAAGAGTTCATTCTTAAAATTCCGATGTTCCATTGTACATCTCGTTTTGATCCTAGTCTTGTTCCATCAGTGCCAACTGCACATGCGCAGCCAGTGAGTGTTCCACTCAACTACAACTCCCTGCGTCATCTACCTCTCCGGAACAAACAAACCAATTACAAACCATCAACACGAAGCACATAAAACATTGGTACATTTTGTGTAAAAATTACGACACTCCGCCGATCCAATTTTCGGCTGGAGCACAAATATGGTCTGACACGAAAACGACACCAAAATATTATGGCATGCCATAGTGCAAATATAAGGCATTTTCCATTAACGGCAAATCATTGCAAAAAATGAATAAATAATATTCCTATCAAGAGGAAGCTGCCCTTTCTTTAAAATAAACTTCCCGTTGAAGGAAAATCATTTTCTTCAAATCATTTTCCTTTTTTTTTAACGAAAAACATTTTTCTCTAAAGGAAGTTCTTCTTCTTAAAGGAAAATGATTTTCTTATAAGGTAAATTGCAATAAAGATTCATTTTTAAAACGGAAAATGCATTTTATGTGCAGGAATTAATGGTGTTCCAAACTATCTTGATAACAAATCGATATTTCGTTAAATATCTGACTACACTTTGTTCCAGCTTTGTTTAATAAACCACCGTCAAATATTTAAAAAAAATCTCGCTCACTATGATGAGATATACGTGTGCACTCCAGATTGAATTAGGTTAACGCACAATTTACGAATAGATAAATGTATTCATTATAAAAATTGTACACCCATGAGTGTATCGATAAGGTAAAAGTGTCCATGCATCGAAGAATATATGATACTCCCTTATCTGGTGAATGTAAAGCATTACAAGTTAGAGTGCTGACATTTAATTCCTGCACTAAATGCGAGGACAGCCAAGGCGTAACACACGACCGCATGCCCCGTTGCCACCCAGTTTCCTGGGCATGGATGACCTCATAACTGGACGTAGCTTTGATTCGCAAGCTACGTGGGTTATTGATGTGCTTGTGTTATTTCATTGACATGTAATCCATGTGTGTTTGTACAACCATGCACTGACAGAAGTCCGGTCGACTGGTGCAGGAATTAAATGTCTGTACTGTAGCACTATCTCGGACATCTAATCTTACAAGAAGTGGTCTCCCTTGCACATTGAATGAATAGTATAATTAAAAGATAATATAATACACGACTGCTTGGACAGAAAGAATAAAATGAAATTAGTTTTCAAAGATCAGGACATGACTCAGTCATTGGCAACCTGATCACATACCTGAAGCCGGTTTCCATATCAGTTTTGGGGGGGGAGCTCAGATGCAAATTGAGATATTTTAACGTGGAGAAAACGTGTTAACCTGACTGACGAGGGGAAATTAGAGATAACCAGACAGGAAATAGAGAAACAAGTTACTGTAAATCTAGTCTTTCGTGCAGCAGGTTTAATTTAACGCTTTTCCCGCTCTTAGGAAGTGTGCAAAACTAAATCCGCGTGGATTGTCTCAGTTAATCCATTCATGTCCCTAGCAGCCAAAACCGCATAATTATTTCATAAAAGCAAATTTCAGAAAATATTTGAAGAAGAGATGTTCTTCAGAACTCTTCCTTCAACTGTCTTTGAAATATGTTGCAATTTTTAGAGTTACTCCTAAGTTATTGTCAATGGTGTCACAAGTCCAGACGACATCTGTTTCAGAGATCTCCAGGCATGAATGGGTTAAATCAGACCAGACATTTCCACAGCACTGCGAATCAGATCTCGTCTGATAGGAGGAATGCGCACAATATAAGCTGCACCAACATATTTGAAATCGGCCGTTCGCGAAATTTAGCGTGCGCAAATGTTTTTCATGGTCGAATATACTGCACTCAGTGACCCCGATCCGCTCACCGTGATTTAGTTACAGTCGCCGGGTGAGATGCGTATGTCATCAACTGCAATGTCGCTGTATGCACCATTTCCTTTCATCGCCTCAAAAACCACCTGAAAGAACATGAAAAGGAAGGCACACTTTAGAATGGTAATGTGTTTCAACGTCATTTTTTCTTCCATTTTTTGGCTACATCTGATCGCCAATTAATTCATGATTGAGTACCTAAGGATTAACACCCATTTAGCAATAATTATAACTTGGCAACATTTTCACACGCCCCATGCGAATCTTGTGCGGTGCCAGGAGAGGGAAGAAGAAGAAGAAGCTGAAGAAGAGAGAGAGAGAGAGAGAGAGAGAGAGAGAGAGAGAGAGAGAGAGAGAGAGAGAGAGAGAGAGCTTGATAAGCTCCTTAAGGAACTGTCACAGCTTGAACAGGCATACAAACACACACACACACGCACATACATTGCCGGGACTGTCTGCGAGCATCAGATCGTATTGGTTAGGACGTAGGTGACATTTCAATCTGCCTGCAACGCGCATAAGTTAGGTAGCCCTAAGTGTGTGGTCGCAGGGATATCTGTCCCCTGGCCTGCCATGTGGACCACGGCGTTGCCGATGACTGCTAGCTGTCTCTCGACCCTGTCTGAATTTGAGTACCTGCTGGGGCATGAAAGATTGATGCCTTAGACTTGAAACCAAGCGGCAGTTTGGTTTCCCTATCATCCACACCTAGTTACATGCGCCCTAGCAGCAACTTGGCAGAAAAACTGACCAAAAATGAAAATTCCAAATTTAAGTTTTAGCATGTTCCTGCGCGGCAGCGTGAGCAGGGTCTACCAACTGCAAGATCGCATTAGCATGCGATACCTTCACTACCCTAACCCCGAGAATACTCGTAGCATTAAGAAATTACGAACAAATATGTAAATTTAACTGAATGACCAAAGTTCGTGGAGAATAACTAGGACGACTGCAAATGACATGAGCTTCAGCCGGTTTAACATCTCATTTCTCGATTTCATATCTGTTAGCCAAGCTTTTTGAACTTTTGGTACATAAGTTAGGTAGCCCTAATTGTGTGGTCGCAGGGATATCTGTGTGCTCTAATATTTATTTTATTAAAAGAATTGCCAAACGAAAAAAGAGGATTTCTCTAATTCCTCCACCTGTTACAACTGCCGAAATATGCCCTAGCCGCAATTTGGCAGAAAAAACTGACAAAAAAATGAAAATTCCAAATTCTGGTCTCAACGTGTTCCTGAGCGGCAGCACAGGCAGGGTCTACCAACTGCAGTATCGTACTTCGTGTAGAATGCGGTACCTTGACTACCCTACCCTCGAGAATACTCGTAGCGTTATGAAATTACGAACAAGATAGGCTTGAGTTTAGATCCCAGTCAGATTTGAGTGTCCCCGGCATGCTTTGCGGTATTAGATCGCCGCGGGAAGGTCAAAGCTCATATAAAGCTACACTTATTTTCATAATGGTATATAAAAGACAATATTGACAAACAAACAAATTTTCTTTATATGTTTGGGCATATTATTCATTTTGAAATGAAGTCTCTTTAATCCAATTTTTGAAAAATAAGTCACATAGTTTTCGCATCTGCGGCACACCGGCTTGGTCTACCGCGACTGAGTTTGTGAACGATAGCCATTTAATCGCGAAATTTATCTGAAAGGACTAGGTAGAACTACATCGAGGACATGACGAGCACCCATATTGACAGTGACGTCACTAGACTGCAAAGCATGCCGGGAACGCTCAAATCTGACTGGGATCTAAACTCAACAGATGCGAAGACGCCCAAGATAGAACTCGAGATAATCATGAGTGATGTTGCAATCAGATATCTAGGTGCTCTGATCTTTTTTTGTCAATTTGAAAGATTTCATGGTTACTATCTGCAGGGCCAGTACTTTCCAGTTAAGTACAAATTTATAAATCAATAGTTGTTGTTTTGTTTTTATTTTTGCATTTGCACCATTTGAAATTAGCCCAAAGTATGCCTTTATTAGGCAGATATTACATGCACCTGGATGGTAGGGCCTTTTTGTGACTACTGTGAAAGCTTTGACATGTCCAGGGCATCATGTTTGATTGTTAACCCACATTAACCACCTGCATTAACCAATGGTTAAGATAATTGGTTTCGCATCGCTTTTTCTAGGGTTGTCCTGCCACTGAAGAATCAGTGATATTAATATTTCATATTTTCCTTTGAATATAACTCCATTCTCTGAGTGCAATTTAACTGCCAGCAGACTCCCCGCAGGGCTTGTAACATTTAAAAATAACTATGTAGGCCAGAACGAGGCTGGTGACCTCTACGGGCCTGATTGCTGGCCAAGTGGTAATATTGAATTCTGCCGTTCGATATTGAATTCTGCCGTTCGAATCTACGAAGTGTGAACGGCTCCAGGTCTAACACTTATTGACCAATCAGCATAGAGAATGACAGCAGAGCAGGTGATAATGATATTTACCAAATGCACTGATAACATCTTTGTATAAAACAGTATACCTACCCTGAACGTGCTCGATTTGACCTCACACGACTCATTTGTTGTTTTCCATGTGTTGGTGTCTGTAGCTCCTCTTTTGGCCCACATGCAGTCACGGGCATCGTCAGTCGGGTTCTCCAGCCACATGTACAGGTTCCCCATGGTGCGCCCCCACATGTGGTACGAGAACCGGACACAGACCTCATTCTCGTCAGGCAGCATCAGCCACGGGGTCATCAGTCTGAAAAACACCACAAAACATACAGTTAAATTAAACCATGTCATTCTTGTCAGGCAACATCAGCCACGGGGTCATCAGTCTGAAAAACACCATCGAAACAAAGTGCGAAACCATTTACAGCACAGACATTAAATTCCAGCACCAGTCGACCGGACGTCTGCCAGTGCCTGGTTGTACAAACACCCATGGATAACATGCTAATAAAATAAGCCACGCAAATGAATGACCCACGTAGCTTGCGATTCAAAGCTACGTTCAGTTGTGAGATCATGCATCCATGCACAGAAAACTGGCTGGCTATCGGGCATGCGGTCGTGCATTATGGACGTGCTACCCACGCATATAGTGCAGGAATTAAATATCAGCACTGTAATTCCTGTTTTTGGCCCTTTCGCTGCTGGTTGTTAATTTGGCCAACATAAAATGATGACAAAAAGCTGAGAAGTGACTGAAACCATGGCAAATAGGAACTCATCTGATAGTACTCAGCGAGAGCTTTCCAATGCATACCAACATGACAGGGTTAAGAAGATCCATCATGTTTTGCTGTTTTATGCATTTAACGAAAAAAACTCAGCAGCAAAAGGCTTAACCCTTCCAATGCTAAGTCTACTTCCGTCTAAAGCGCATGGAGAGAAAGATATTTGAAAAACCATCTTAACCCTGGCATGTTGGCATTCATTGTAAAGCTATCGCCGAGTACTCTTAGATGAGTACCAATTTCCCAAGGTCAGTCTTTTTAAAGTTGACTTACTTAGTAATTCAATAGTTAAGGTATCTGAAAATGCATTTCTCATCAGAAGGCATATATAGCAATATAAACTTTGCATGTACTAAATTGTCAAATAAAAGAATGATAGAGGGAAATCTGAGTCAAAGAGATCAACCCCACAAACTATCTTAAATGAACATCTATAACAGAAATCCTGGATCAGCCCCTGCATGGAAAACTTGTGTGGACGTGGTTTTGTATTGTATTGTACTTTCTTTACTGTCTCAAACGAGTTGTACAGATACATGATTTGATATAAGATAGAATTGACTTTGGAATTTCGTTTTTCGTCACATTTATGCCATTGTGTGGCTTATTTGTGACAAGCCAATTGTAAATAGTGGACGAAACCGGACTGCCCGGCGAAAATCACCGCCTAACACCAAGTCACTGGTAACTCGCTGGCAACTCGCTCACACGTCCCGGGTGGAATTCGAACCCAGACAGTGATGAGAGACAGCAAGCAGTCAGTGGCAACGCCTTAGACCACATGGCCATCAGGGCAGGCCCTCAATATAAGCCAGAACAAGACGGTAAAAAATATTAACGTAAATGAAGAAGTCAGTATTCTAGCCGCAAATTAAATATGGGAGCTATAAACATATCCCACTGATATAAATATTACACTACCTTGTTCTGTCTCCTGGCCACCTATTGCCGAAACTGGTGCTTTCTACGTAGACGTAGTATTTTCCGTCCTCCGCCTCTTCTGGCCCGGTGTACCACGTGGACGTCCAGCCGCGGTAACGCCTCCAGTCGAGGTCCTTCTCGGCAATGTGGCTCATGCCACACCACGGCGAATCTTCGCTCTCGAAGCTGCAAGTCCAGGGCAACTCTGGCACTGGAGAGAAATAAAAAGAATATTTTGATTTTTCCATGTATATATGACCAAACATGCAAAAAAAGAACAAAAACCAGGTACCAAACCGGGTAGGTTTTGGTACGCAAAAAAAAGAAGAATATTTTGATTTATTCTTTACTGTCTACTTAGAACCTTCTTCTTCCTTCTATTACATATCCAACTTAATTTTGGTTGAAGACGCTGATACCGTATATGGTATGATCAGCAGCTGTCCTGTTCTTGTTATATATTTCCTGGCGGAGGAAGATTTTGATATTGTGTATGAGTGAAACTGATGCCTCGGCGCTGGCTCGGTGTTTATGCTTCACGAATACACTGCTTCCCATTTTTTCTCTATTGCATAAAAATCACTTTTATTCTTCACGAATGCACTCACTACTTCACATTGTTCTCTGTTGCATGAAAAACATCTATTCTTCAAGAATACACTTCTTCACATTTTCCTCTTAAATAAAACAGTACATGTTTACCGTCACAACACAACACGGCGAACTCTTCCTGTCAAATGTAATTCCAGATAAAGACAGACAGAAACTACAGAAAATAAAACAATAGGACATACAATACCTTTTCGTTGTATTGTAATGGTATTGTTCAACATGAAAACGACATAAATAACCCATTTACGCCAGTCCTGTACGTACTGTTTGAAAACTTTGGACATATTTCATGGTATAGCGAATAATTGAGAACTATTTCAAGAGGAATCGGTGAACCCACATGGAACAACATCTTTCCGTCAAATGTTTTCTAAAAATACTGCTTCGTTGTCTAGATATTTCTGAATTTATCAGATCATACATGTGCGCAATATGTGAATGTGTTAATGATTTAAATAGTATATTACAAGGCTGTATAATGAGAAGGGAAGGTAATACCATATGAGAATAGTACCATTTGGTTTTAGTTCATGAACTACTTTAATCTTTTTCGAAAATTATCATCAACCCTTATGCTGCTGGTGGCTAATTCGGCCCATACAAAATGATGCAAACAACCTGAAAAATGACTGAAACCCTGGCATGTGGGTACTCCTCTGAGAGAACTCGGTGAGAGCTATCCAATTAATACAAACATGACAGGGTTTAGATGGTTTTCAAAGATCTTTGCGTACTTAGCATTAGAAGAGTTAAAAACTATGAATACCATTTACCTGATTTGATAGTAGTTGTGACGACCACAGTTGTTGATGACGACATTGACGTAGTTGGTCGTGCAGTCGTCGTTGTTGTGGTTGAGGAGGTGGTTGATGACGTCACTTTAAAGGTAGTCATTGTTGATGACGTCACCGTGGCATTGTTTGAAGGCGTTGATGGCGTGACGGTTACTATGGGCATACCTGGATCATCAGGATCAAAGCACACCTGCGTGGCTTCTGTGAAAAGAAAAAAAATGAACGAAAATATTGAAATACTAGTACGTCTTGAAATATCCGATTATTTATAAAGAGAAATACAAAAATAAATACGTCAATGTCATACTGTGTGCCTACGTCAAAATACCAGAACACCTTACCAAAGGTTAACATTCTACTCAGTCTCATTGCCACTGACTGCTCCCCATTTCTCGCCACTGCCAGGGTTCGACTGATTCTCAGTGTCATCCATACTCAGGGCCCAAAGTTAAACCCTAATGATGCTGGTGGCAAGTTTGTTGAATACAAAATAATGCAAAAAGCTGGAAAATGACTGAAACCCTGGCAAATGGATACTCATCTGAGATTACCCAGCGAGAGCTATTCAATGAACACCAACATGACAGGGTTTAGATGCTTTTCAAGATTCTTTGCGTCCCTGTGCTTTGGGCGAAATAGCCTCAGCATCAAAGGGGTTAACCGAGGCAATTCGATGTGCACCATCTCTACTCTCCGTCATGTCTCGATACCTGGCTCGAGGTATATGCGTGAGTTACAGTTGACTTGGAACTATGCGGTGGCTTCCCCTGGGTTCGACAGTTTCCTTCACCATTTACAACCGGCAAGTCACAATTTAGTCTCTTTACGTTACGTTCTACCGAGTCCTTCAGACATTGTAATCTCATACTATTAACAAGCGTTCTTTAAATTTTCAAAATATGTCTTGTTCATAATATGAATCATCATATTTTTCCATCATTTTTGACTATTTCACATGGATGAATTATATTTTATACGTAGCACGGTGATTGCTATTCTTTCTATGACTGCTATCTTCCCAACAAAACCCAATATCACCGTATACGTCAACGTCATGATGCTTATCTAGATTGCACTATTATTGTTATCTTACCTAAGACACCTATCTTCCCACTTAAACTCGATATAACCCAATACGTCAACGTCGTGATTCGTATCTAGATTGTACTATTACCATTGTCTTACCAACGTCATGATGTATATCTAGATTGTACTATTATCATTCTTACCTGAGACAGATATCTTACCTATCAAACCCAATATAACCCGATACGTCAACGTCATGATGCATATCTAGATTGTACTATTATCATTCTTACCTGAGACAGATATCTTACCTACCAAACCCAATATAACCCGATACGTCAACGTCATGATGCATATCTAGATTGTACTATTATCATTCTTACCTGAGACAGATATCTTACCTATCAAACCCAATATAACCCGATACGTCAACGTCATGATGCATATCTAGATATTTCTATAATTGTTGTCTTATCTAAGACAGCTATCTTTCAAATCAATTCCAATACCACCCAATTATAATAGGTCAACGTTATGATGCATATCTAGATGATACTATTATTGCTGTCTTACTGCTATGTTTCCAATCAATTCCAATATCACCCAATACGTGAGCGTCACGATGCATACCTAGATTGTACTATTATTATTGTCTTACCTAAGACTGCTATCTTCCCAATGAAGCCCAATATCACCCAATACGTCAACGTCATGATGCGTATCTAGATTGCACTATTATTATTGTCTTACCTAAGACTGCTATCTTCCCAATGAAGCCCAATATCACCCAATACGTCAACGTCATGATGAAGGCTTCGCGAAGAGGGCTGAAAGAAAAAGAAAAGACTTTACTTGAATAATTCTTAACCCATGAATTCCTGCAGTGAAAGCTAAAAGGCAAAAGCATAGCTTGGAAAATATTTGAAGAAATATTCATGAGAATATTACCACAGCTCTCCATCACAAACTGTATAAAACCATACTTTATTCTCAAATTATTGTCGAAAGTATCATAGATCCAGATGACAATTTCTAGCGGAACTTTCAAACGGCAAATCCAACATCAGAATGATATAGGCTCAAAATGAACTTGTATATGTCACTTTCAAATAAGACCTTCCCCAAAGCCTTCCTCGTCAGCACTCCTTGTGTATGGCTTGCACATTTGACTTATAGAACAGGTTCGGAGACATCTTATTTGAAAGATAACACGTACATGCTCATCTACAACCTATATCATTCTAATGGTGGATTTGTCCAAGGAACAAGGTCGCAAATATTTTTGAAAACCATCTAAACCCTGTCATGCTGGTATTCATTGGAAAGCTCCTGCTGAGTACTGTCAGATGAGAACCCATATGCCGGGGTTTCAGTCATTTTTCAGGTTTTTAGCACCATTTTGTATTAGCCACCTATATAAATGTGCGGCGTTGTGGAGGGCCGTCTATGGTCCTTCTGCAACTGAAAGACCCCTTGGAGCTATTCTTATAGAGTAGGGATTTTCCTCCCGGTTCCGGATTTCTATCTCATCGCGATATGACCTATTGGCACAGTCACACTAGGGTCCGACTATCGCACGATTTTCAAATCGGATCCGATTTTGCTAATTTTCAAATCGGAACTGGACGTTCCGATTTTGAAAATAGACAAGTTTGCAGTCAGACTATTACGATTCACACCGGAGCCGATTTTATTGCTAGAAAAATGCGTCAATGATTTGTCTTGCGATGGTCGTACAAACGTTGTACGATGATTGTACGATGATCGTACGATAATCGCAAGTCAAAAACATTGACTTGCGACTTTTCAAAAATCGACACTGATTTGCGAACAGGATCGCAAATCAGTACCGACTTTTATTAGTCGGATCCGATTTTGTATTTGGCCTAAAAATCGGATCCGACGATCGCACAATAGGTGAAAAAAATCGGGTACGACCTGCCGATCTTAAAATAGTGCGATAGTCAGACCCTAGTGTTACTGGGCCTTAAGCTGTTGAAAGCGACGTAAAACCCCATTCCTTCCTTCGTCACGTGACTGCTTCTTGAGCCATGCTCATGATGCTGCCTATGGGCAAAGAATGTTGTTGCCAATATGGTGATTGACAGGTGGATTAGTTTTGGCAAAGTGCCAAGACGTGTATCGGCCGCACAGGTAGATCGGCATAACATACCCGTGACCGATATTTGACCACTCTGTACTGCAGGGGGTAAATTACGTGTTTTATATAGTTTTCTTCCAAGGATTCGATTACATAAGTACGATGGTGCAGGTGTGAACGACAGAAAAAAATCCGCTGTTTCTCTGGAAGACGACAGAATTATTTTTTTTAATTCTGCCGTTTACACCTGCACCATATTACATAAGAGTGATGTGTGTTATTTTTCCACAAAGAAGAGATACCGCTTTTCCCTCAACACAACCAGGGTTCTTAATCCTACTCGCAAAAAGTTGTCAGTGATTTTGGGTTAGGCGGTGGTTTCCCCTGGGATACCACTTTCAACTGTCTTAATATACGGTATTAGGGGTTTTTTTGGCAGAGGAGATAACGATTTCACACAGACATCGCGAAGGACTATCAGCGCGGCTCGAGATTGTTGATCATTAAGAAAATATAATTTCGAGATCGTAATATCCTGGGTCCTAAATCCATAAAGCTGGGTTCACCGTTTCGGATCACTATAAAATGAACAAGAATTCAAGAAACCGAAATAAAAGCGTAACACCATGAAATGGCACAAACCAGCAATTTGCCAAGATTTGTGTTTGTTTGGTACCAACAAAAAGAACCAAATGGCACCACATACACAAACAAACAAATACATGAATGTTTTTTACTACTTTCTTAACTTTACCTTGTTACCAATTAGTACCTATCAAAACCACACGTATATATAGGGACCGCGCCGGTTGGTTGGTTTGAGTCTAGTAACTAGCAGACGAAAGGCAGCCCATATTGATTAAATGCTTTAGTTAATAGGTTTCGTGACCTGGTTAACGTCAAGTACAGACGAAGATTTTGTAGGATATGCATAATGAATTCCCTGACACGCACAAGAAAGGATAAGGCGAGAAATAGACCGGGTATTAAGCATAAATCTTTGCGTTGTGCTTGCAATGTGCTTGTGGCTTAATCCATATGTCGCTGATGGCTAATTTGGCCAATACAATATGATGCAAAAAATACGAAAAATGATTGAAACCCTGGCTTATAGGTACTCATCTGAGAGTATTCAGTGAGAGCTATCCAATGAAATTTTTAAACACATGTAGGGCCCCAGGAAAATGTAGCAGTCCCCTGTACCACGTACGGCCTCATGGGGTTGGATTCCCCCGTGAGGCTTGCGAGAAAGTTAACAGTGACATGGAATTAGTCGATAGTTTGATTAGTTTCCCTTGGTAAACATGGTAATGTCCAACACGAGTATTGGCTAGTCACCCGTTTGCTAACTTGCGCCCGTTTTTCAGTTTTTCTACCAGTAGGATATTTACTCCCCATTTACCCTTGCAAAAGCTGAGGTCTTACCCTTATTTTCCTGCCATTTGTATTAACCTCAGATATTAAAAATGTAAAAATGTAATCTTTATTTTAAGTCGGTATATCAATTACAAGAAACTCGAGCTACTAAGGCTCTTGAAATGAAATAAAATTAAGACTAATTATCCTGGTGCGATTTATCCCTTAAAGGGAATTTTGTATTTAGCATTTATTGAGATAAATGAAATCAATCCTATGCATATAAGTTAAAATTTTCTGATTTAGTGTTGCCTCTAATCATAATAATAATAATTTCGCCAGCGCTCATCTTGTACCTGCCTTTCTCATCCTAGTGCATCCTGTTACAATAAGTCAGTATCTATTTAGGATATTTTTCTTATGTTGAGTTATTCGAGTCACCATATTTGTGTTTTGTTTTCATTCAAAAAGGTAAACTATTTAGTTTCCTTGAGTTTAATTTATCTATCCAGATTCATTCCTTTGTTAGTATTCTAATTCATGTTCTTTTTTCCTTCATCCATTTGTTTGTGTATACATTATTATTATTATGTCGTGTCAGTGCTATTTTTGTAACCTCAGGCTAAAGTCAATAAAGTACATTACATTACACATAGGGAAAGAAGGGGATAGTGCCAGAGTTTTTCGAAGCACCCCTACCTCCTACCTTCTAACAGGTATTCACAGCTCTCATTGATATTTCAGATCCAATAGGGAATCCCTATTTTCGATATCAGTACAATGAAACCTCTTATTGTCAACACCCCGGAGATATGAACACCTCCTATTGTGAACATATTTTTCCTGTCCCATTCGTACATTTTATATTATGAAAATATACCTATGAGACGTGAACACAATGTGAACACTTAGAACACTTTTGTCCCAGTCCCAATGTGTTCACATCTCTGGGGTTTCTCTGTACAATAGTCTTATGAGAGCGAATTAAATTCGCTCACACACTACTTAAAGTGCAATTCCACCATGAATAAAACATAGGCCCAAATAGTTTCTTAGAGTATTATCTACATAAACCCAAGTTCCCACCGCGGCCAACCTTCATACAAGAAGTATGTTGATCTTTAAACACATCCTAACACACAAGAAATGTAGGTACTGGAAGCGGCCATTTCAGTCTATCGATAGATTATCTCTGGCAGTTTGGTACCCGTATGTAATTAGCAGTAATTAAGGTAGCTGCTAAAGGTAACTATTTGAGCCTATGTTTTATTCATGGTGAAATTGTCCTTTAAACATACACGTATACCAAAAATAATATTACAAGAACGCAGTGCAATGCTTTTAGTGTCAACACCGTACAGGTCGTGGATTTTAATACATAGCCAGGATCAACAGGTATGAGCAACATGGATTACACTGTGTCAACACCATATACTGGACACCCATTGAGTGCTGTAGACAGGAGGTTGATACCAATTACCTGTGAGGCTAATTTCCTGATCTATGATGAGACATCATACGATGTATCTTTATAGTGAAGTCTAGTTTAATGTTTATTGTCAATCCAGATATAATATACACACTTCATAATACAAATATATACAAATACAATTGTATATAGTTGTATATATGATGTGGAATCAGAGTCAAATGTTAGTCTAAAATATAAGGGGCGAACTATTTGATATTCTATGACTGACATGGTAATGCAAATACGGATGAGAAGACCAAGAGGCATGTATACAATCCAGAATCAAAATTACTTATTTTCGGAAGCAAGGGGTGTGTTTTGAAAGGGGATATGTGTAATTGGTCTATGCACAGAACTAGAAATCAATATTTCTAATGGAAACTGAAAGTTTGAGGATTGAAAGCTCCCTCGCATTCCATATAAATGTGTTTTCTTTTATCTAAATAAGGAATATTTCTTCCCAGAAGGTTGAAAAGCATATAGGTTTCTGCCGAAACGTATATATATATGCATGTATTTTTGCACATGTACATGCATGTATATATATATATACTCAAATATGGAGACTTGTATCGTAGTCGAGCTTTCTTTTTAGGCCAAATGCCATTAAATACTAGCCCGAAACAATTTCGACAGCAATCCATTTTCCATTCTTTTAGACACGGATTTGATCATTGCCTGGCCGTTCATTCAATAAATACAGCGTTATGGACAAGCGCCTTGATACATGAAAATTCATAACAATAATAGTCCTACCTTAAATAGTGACTAAAGCGGTAGAGTTCAGAAGTATATGGATTTTCCTGCTGTGGAATTTCTGGTCATACCAATCCAAACAAACGTCCTGTCTGGTAAATGCAACCTTGAGACCTTTCAAACGGAAATTCTTCTCTCATCTAGTACCACTGTAGGTGGCCACTGCAGGTAAAGGTATTCGGTCTATAGTCTTGTATCCACCGAAATGTTCACACGACCAGGTAGGGAATGTTTTCCCAATGGCTGAGGTCCTGGTTATTAGCCAATTGCAAATAATTTACCTGTGTATCTATAAGCAACATCTACGAGATTTCCACAGTAGAAGTGTACCCAAAACAGCTACAGTAGAAAGTGAACATTGGCTATACCAGTAATAGCAGAGAGCTGTAAACTGGTATAGAAATGTACCCAAAGCTGCTAGAACAAGTAATATTAACCATACCAGTAAAAGCAGATAGCTATAAACTAGTACACGATAAATCCTTGGTAAAGGTAGGTTCCTCCAATTGTTGAGTTTCTGGATAGTCTTATGCAAATAAAGTTAACTCCCTGTGTGGCAACTGCAGCCCTTAGACTTTCGCAATAGAAATGCTAGTCTCAGCCAGAACCAGTAAGTGACGGGTGGTGTAATAAGTATGCTCGGGGCTGACCGGTTTGGAAAGATTCCCACTGAACAATAGGGAGCTAGCTCGCACGCACACCCAGAGAGGGTTTGTTTAACCCATTCACACTCAGAGATCCCCTGGAAAGTATCGTCTGCTACTCTCATTTTTTCAGAATAACTTGGGAATAAAGCAAAAGTTTACAAAATATTTGAAGGATATGTGTTGTTTGATTTCTCTTTAACATTTCTCCTTTAATTATTTTTCAAAAAAATGCTTTTTTTTAGGAAAATATTTCCAAAATTGCCAGGCCTGTCTTGACCGCTCTGAGTGTTAATGGGTTTAGATTGTTTCAATGGTGCCCAGCGCCCTCCCTCGGGAGAATACTCAATTAAGCGGCCTGGTGCAAGAATTGCAATTAATGCCTTGTTAAGGTGATGCGTACCATTGCAAGCTAGTTAAAAGCCTCATCCCAAAACACACCTCACAGCAGCATAATCATTTAACAAGATATATCTACAGGTTCCCGAGTGTTATAAGGTAGAGAATATCATCGTCAAATGTCATTATTCAATCCATATTCTGTTTTATTTCAAAATTTACAACTTTTCTTTCAAATGACATAATCTCATTACTTACGCAGGTGATGGTTACTGCAGGTTCAGAGTTACTTTAGGGATATCATTGACTATGCCCAATAAGAATATTTTTTTGATATGTTACTGCTGAAGACTTTTACAGGCCATAACATTGAAAATTCTAGTGAGAAATCTTAACACCAAGTACGCTAGGGACGGATGGGTAGAAAGCTTTTCAACTATTTATAGCATGCCCGACACCCGGCATTGTTCTGACTGTGACGCGCGACCATTGAGGTGTGTCATTGCACGACTGTCTTTGGTTCCAAGCCCACATGGGATCAACGAAGCCTGTCATTGCTCAACCACCATGGGTTATAGGCTCCGCACACAAGATATCTCACTAAAATTTTCAAATGTTTTGGCCCGTAAAAATCTCTAGCAGTAAAGAATAAAAAAAAATTTTTTTATTGGGCATAGTCAGTGACATCCCTAAGGCATCTGTGAACTTGTAGTGACCATCATTTGCGTAAGTAATGAGATTATGCCATTTGAGTGAAAAGGTGTAAATATTGAAATGAAATAGAATATGGGTTGAATAAGGACTGTTGCTATGATATTATCTACCTGATAACACTCAGGAACCTGGAGGTACACCTTGTTCTATGATAATGCTACTATGGGGTGTGTTTTTGGACGGGTCTTTTTATCTAGCTTGCAATGGTATTCATCTCCTTAATGAGGGTCACGTGCATGAGGGTAAAAAAGGACGAACACCGCCCCTTATCTGAGGTTTTACATCACAACTGCTCAAACTTGCCGTGAGGGAGGAAAAGAGTTATCCCACAGAATGATATGATTAGGAATTACGTTTATCGTCACTTTTTTTTTGGCCATATTAGGTTCAATATTTATGATTGTACGTGGTCCACTATAAACTCTGTGACCTGCCAGATCGTCATATGATCGAATCTGAAACGTGTATGAGAGAGAGAGAGAGAATGCACACTGTATTTAAATGTAATGGCTGCCTTAATCTGGATTTGACAAGAAATTGTTTAATGCTCAATTATTTAAAAGACGATGTCATAGTAACTACACCCCTATTAAGGTCGCACGGATCAGTGGTCGCGAAACTAATGTGTGGCTCCACAAACATTGAAATTGAACGAGGGCGCCACAAAAAGATTCCAAGGGAAAATCGTTTCTGCATATTTTGCCAAAATATGGAGTTGGAAGATGAGTTACATTTTATTCTAAAATGTCCTTTTTACGACGATTTGAGAAACCCCATATTTCAACTAACCAATTTGCAAAATACTAATTTTACAGATCTCACTGATTTGGAGCAACTTGGGTCATCTTTTGATCAGAGGATTTGTTAAAAACTGTATATTTTGTCTCAATAGGATGTACAACAGGAGGTCACAAATGTTAACTTGCAACTGATTGTTACTAAACCATACTAATCATGTTTACATATTCGACGTAAACTCGGCTGGCTCGATTTTAGATGGGTATTAGAAAATTGTGTGTAAAAGACGTGACTCCTTATATACAAGACTCACTATAAGATTTTTATGATTGATTAGATAATATATTGTACATTGTATATGATGAAATATTTACCTAATGATATTAATAAGTATATTCATGATTGTATTTGGTCCATTATAAGCCTCTGTGGCTGGCCGGATTTTTAACACTTGTGTATTGCATGTAATCAGAGATGTTGATTAGTTTTAATGAACGTCCCTGATGTGATGAATGTTATTATCTGGATTGGACAATAAACTATTTATCAACCAAGTAGGCATAAAATGGGTAACAACGGTGCAATCCATAGAGTCGTGAAATCAAGTGTAATTAACGACAATCACCTTTATTTTGAGAAATGTAATTGAAGCAGTTCAGTGTCAGGCACGACTCGTCGGCCTTGAATTGGATGAAATAAATTTTCAGTTTGAGACAATTGAGAGTAACGCAGTCATTACGTTGAATCAGGGTCTTAGCCAGCAGGGTGTCTGGATGTCTTTTGGACTCTCTGGTTTATGAAAAATACCTGATTTTAGATAAAAATACAACCTAGCTTTTGGCACGTCTTTTTTATAAATAATAATTCCAAGTTGAATTTAAGAAAAATTAACTTCAAAATAATAACAAAGACATTTTTTGAAGAAGTAAGCATATAATATCTTTATTTGTTAATGTACATAGTCAGTGTGTACTGATTTTTACTTTTTCAATCAGGGATTTGGACACCCTAAATTCTTGACATCCCAATTTGGACACCCTGTTATGAAAATCCTGGCTAAGTCCCTACGTTGAATACACAGTTTGGTGGATTTTACAATGGTCTTTGCCCTCAGAACTCTCCATTACGTCGCACGGAGAGGACAGGTGTGAAATACGGGTTTGGTCATGGTGAACACACGAACTCATGACGTAAGCATGGCGTAAGTTATTACGTCACAACCATGTAGTGACGTAGTGTTAGGGGTTTCTAAAGAAATAATATTGGACTTGATTTAGAAGTCAAACTAAAAGACATTAAACGTGACATGCCGGCTCGGTCATGATAGCAACGCGAACTTATATATCCATAACGTAAGCATGACGTAAGTGATTACGTCACGGCTATGTTGGTAGCTATGCCTAGGGTTGTTTGGCTAGTGACTGGAAGACCCCGTTGATCCTAGAACCATGTCGTCACGAAGACTTACCCTCATTATAGCTCTTATCTAACCTTTCCTAGTTACGCAACAGTAGAAACCAACAAGCAATTGCCAAACTTGGCCAATTAATGGACAAGGTACTTATACGGTATGAGGCGCTCTATCTCAATCATTCATAAGATTGGGAGATATATAGTTAAGCCGACATCTCAGCTTCATGTGGGGTCTGCGAGGGAGATTTCGTTCAAGACAGGTTCACCGGAAAATATGTGACCATCCCACGAACTCGCTTTGGTTTCTTCTGA
>OZ012695.1:37886681-37889181 GCA_963942565.1 Maea johnstoni
TTTGTTTTGAAATGTTCTATCTAAAATCTTCAAGAATGCACAAAAAATCATGTCCATATACATGTACTATATATTTATGTGATGTGCGTGTCCAGAAAGATGACATCAAGATCAGTCCAGTCTTTAAGATTATTTAACAAGGACTGTCAGATTGTAAATCAACTCAAACAAAAAACACCTGCCCCATATCTGCCTATAAGATACATCATATCAACTTTGCATTTAACATTTTATTTTCCATATACATGCAAACTCGATCTTCTAACAAAGGAGCATTGCTACTATCACAAGTCTGTGATTCACACAAGCTAGTAGCTACTCGGGGCCCAACAGTCAGATAGGCTGGTCCTCCTCATCTACAAAACTTCTCCACCATAGGGGTTTGTTCTCCAACCAAAGTACAATCACTGTCACAGTCTGAGGATGAGTTCTGGTTTAGGCCTAAAAAAAAGAAATTGTTTGTTTCCTGTAACGTTCCAAAAAAAATTAGGGTAGGTAGGTAGGTAAAAAATTTTTTTTTGCATTATTTCTTTGGTCAAAAATGTATTTTAATGCATGTTTTACGTTGATTTGGAGTTGGGAAGGCTGAAAAAACTTTAGGGTAGGGATTTCTTTGAATAAAAACTTGTTAGGGTAGGGTTACAGGAAACAAACAACTTTTGTTTTAGGCCTTAACCTCTCCACCTTACAGGTTGTGTTTACTAACTAAAGTGCAGTCACTGTCACAAGATGAGTTGTTAATGCAATACTTATAGCAAAATAAGGGATATATTTGGTTAGAGGGGAGAAAAGTACAATGAGATATTTATTGTTCAAAGTGGGTTAATTTTAAAATCTGCATGTTTTTGTCACATTTTTCTGAACTTTAATTTCATATGACATGATTATTTTCTAGTGTTTTTATTGGTATTTTAAAACGTTTATTTTTCATATTCTTCACGTAAGTATACTAGCCGCACCGGTTCCATTTTTAAGCGTGGCGAACCAATATTTAAATTCTCAACCAACCCCCGCCCCCCTTTTAGCCATAGTTCAGATTCAGAATAATTGTAATTGGCATAACTGTAATCCGGATAGCCAACATATACTGAATAGATGTATTCAGAGGACATCTGCTTATAAATTATTCCATAACTCATCCCCAATCCACTTCCCAATGGAACAGTCCTTAACTTAGAGCTGCACTCATGGAGGAGGATCAACTCATGAGCTCACCACCCGTTTGACTCGTGGGCTCATGAGCTCATGGACGTTCCCATTTTCCAAAGAAATACTAATTTTCCAGCCCAGTTATTAAGAAATAAATATTTATTGGTGGAGATTTATTAAAATTGCCATGTTTATTTAATTTTAAAACGTGCTGACGAGGTACAAAGGTCAGTATAACACTCAACAGCGCTTGAATGTATACATTGCAGATTGTAAAGAAGACATGACAGCGATAAGCAGTTATGTATGTTAATAATGTGTGTTAGGTGCTCTGTGTTACGTTTGTGTTCCCAACATATACGAGCTCACGATTTGAACATTTCAGCTCGAGCTCGGCGAGTTTGCCACTGGGCTCGAGCCACTCGAGTTCGTGAGTGGTGAGTGCAGCTCTACCTTAACTATTTGTGAAAGTTGACTTGAGAGAGAGAGAGAGAGAGAGAGAGAGAGAGAGAGAGACTGTTTGGTCAACAGGTCAAGTGTCATGGACCACCATGACCTAGTTAGCTGTAGGCTTTAGCCAAATATTCACATCAATTGCGCAAAAAAGCGCTAGCAGTTGACAAGGTCAGTTGAGTTGTTTTAGGTCATTCACTACCTGGACTTTCCAATGTGACTTAGCCGGGGCCGACTCTAATACTCATTATATATATTGACGTTATTGGTATTAGAGTCGGGGATAACCCCTATACCCTACAATGTTATTTTTCAATCTTCCCAAATTTCTCCGTAGGTGTCAAAGTTACCTCATACCTGACTGCACTAGGATGACTAATATGATCTAGCAATGCGTGCCGCTAACTTCGTGTGTCGGTAAAATCACTTTTAACGGAATGGTAGTCCAAAGATTTCTTGAGAAGATTTGTTTATCTAATGGTCACCACCATCTTGCCTAGTTTGCGAGAGGTCAGAGCGAGATTTAATCAAAGAGCGACTTCTATTTGTAATTCGGCACATGCCGCCTATTGTTTATGAAAATGGTCTTGGGCCTGGCGCATGTGCCGAATTACAAATAGAAGTCGCTCTTTGATTAAATCTCGCTCTGACCTCTCGCAAACTAGGCAAGATGGTGGTGACCATTTGATAAACAAATCTTCTCAAGAAATCTTTGGACTACCATTCCGTTAAAAGTGATTTTACCGACACACGAAGTTAGCGGCACGCATTGCTAGATCATATTAGTCATCCTAGTGCAGTCAGGTATGAGGTAACTTTGACACCTACGGAGAAATTTGGGAAGATTGAAAAATAACATTGTAGGGTATAGGGGTTATCCCCGACTCTAATACCAATA
>OZ012695.1:37894181-37949181 GCA_963942565.1 Maea johnstoni
CACTGCTTACCTCTTTAGTCAGGTTACCACATATTCTTATACTACTACCTACTTCTTATGATGAGTAGTAAACATCGAGAATAAGAATATTAGGTATCCTGACTGGAAGATTTCCAAGAGATAGAATATCTCAAAAATGTACATAAATGTTTAGCTGCGACAACACAATGTTCCTTTTGGTGACGTAGCTAACAATATTTATATTATTTATTTACTCATATATTTAATTACTTATTAACTCAATGTTATAAATTTCTTTTGTTCAATATCCTTTGTATGTTATATCAAAAAATGTGTTTTTGTATTCGAAAGAATTACAGTCAATAAACATATATATTATCATCATCATCATTATTATTATTATTATTATTATTATTATTATTTTCTTTTTTTATTATTATTATTTTTATTATTATTATTATTATCATTATCATTATTATTATCATTATTATTATTAACGTTATTATTATTATTAGTAGTATTATTGCTACACGTGCGAAAAAAATCCCCCCCCCCCCTTCTTTGGCTGCACGATGCCTACTGGGATTTTGGGCGTTGGCAGGCCTGTTATCTTTTTAATGTCAGTTTATTTCCCATCCGAACTTGGCGTTTATAGTAGCGTCAGTTTATTTCAGAGCCAAACTTAACCTTTTCAGCGTCAGTTTATTTCACAGGTGAACTTACATTTCCGGCGACAGTTCATTTCACAGTCGCACTTATTATATAGATTCGTTTCATTTCGCAGGCACACTTGTCTTTCAATGGTGCGTCTTTTTACCCTTCCAATGCTATGGCTACTTTTGTCCAAAGCACAAGGATACAAATATTTTTGATAAACATCCAAACCCTGTCATGTTGGTACTCATTAGAAAGCTCTCACTGAGTATTCTCAGATGAGTACCCATGTGCCAGGGTTTCAGTCATTTTTCAGCTTTTTTGCATCATTTTGTATTGGCAAAATTAGCCACCAGCAGCATAAGGGTTAAGAAATATATGCACTGTGCACGTGTGTTATTTGACAAGGACAAAAAATGAACCTATGCCAATTAAAACAACCACTACAAATAAAAAGTCGATATCAAACAATTTAAATATCGATTTAAATCAATCGCAATCGATCAATCTCAATTGGAGTCGGTCATAAACAATCTGGCACGATAAAAGTCAATCAGCGTCGCTCAAAATCCAACAAATTTTATCAATTATCTTTGTTGTGTGCATTCAAATCCTCACACTCTGGCCAGATGGTTCGTTCTAATTCTGACCAGCCTTAGTAGGGGGGGGGGGGGGGGGGGGGGGGGGTGGCAACCATCTTTGATTTGAATGTCATTTTTCATTCCTTGATCACGATGATCAATCCTATGAAAAAAAGAAAGGAAATATAACATAAAATATTAAAGAAATATCTTAATATGTAGCAGTGGGGCTATGGGTTAAAGTTTAAATAAAGATATTTGGCTAATCCAGATAGATATACAATGTACACTGTTTAAACATACACATATATACGTATGAGTTTTGGCCATCAATGTGGCTTATATTGGATCCAATCCATAAACTCCAGTACAAATCACATTATTTATCTGCTCTGGATCCTTTTTCTAAATGTCATACACAAGATTATAGGATGGCCAATGTACTTCGTTATACCTAAGTCAACAAATAGGACACAACGAAAAGATTATTTCTATACATTTACCAAAACGATCTCGTCTTCAGATATTTATTAACAACATATATATATATATATATATATATATATATATATATATATATATATATATATATATATATATATATATATATATATATATATATATATATATATATATATATATAAATATATATATATATATATATATATATATATATATATATATATATATATATATATATATATATATATATATATATATATATAAATGTATATATATATATGTATATATTTTGCTCTCTACCTCTACACATGATAAGTGGTACCTACCTCTCTGTTATCAGTTATGTTGTCGATGTGCTGTGCACTAACTCAGAAGGTTACTGTAATATTTTTCCTGTAACCTCAGTATACTTTTAATTTCTTTTATTATAAATAATTTAGTATCTTTCGGGTCGGTAAGTTTTCATGGCCCCTCTATATTTCTGTGTTTTCTTGATATAATCTGTATTTGCATTTTCATGTATCCTTGATACGGCCAATAAATACAACAACAACAACTCATAATCTAGAGTCAATTGATTGGTGTTAACAAGTGTCAATTGCTACTACATCACGTGTCACATATGTTTGTAGCAAAGCATACATGTCACAAAAAAGATGTTATGATCTTGGCCTCAAATAACGGGTTTGTGAATGTGCCTTTCTAAGATGCATTTTGCTAAAATAGAAAGCTGCTATAGTGGGGGTATGGCTGAGAGTTTTGAAAACCATCTAAACCCTGCTATTTTGATATTCATTGGATAGCTCTCACTGAGTGCTCTCAGATGGGTACCCATGTGCCAGCGTTTCAATCATTTTAAAAAGGACTTTTGGATAATCTTGTTATGGCCAAAGTGCAGTGCAGACATTTTATTCCTGCACCTGAAAAGGGACACTGGTGGCGCCACTAGCATTGATTTCTGAAAACACCAACAGGGGGCAACTAAAGATCACAAAAAGTTAAGTAATTGTGATCCTTAACCCATATGCCTCTTACGCGAACACCTGGTTAGACAACATTGAACCTTAGATGAATAAAAAACAAGTTGATATGAAACCAGCCGGTGAACCTGAACACGCTGGCTGCGACGAATAGACCAAAAGTCGCGTTCTGTGCACATTGGCGCGCAGGTTCTTCTGTTTTGTAAACGATACGAGAGCCCTTTTTCAGTACAAGCTAAGTTTCCATGAGCCTTAATTAAATCGGATAATATCAATGTTAAGATTCTTTAAACGTCCAAGCGCCTGCAATGGTGTTACCGGCATGTGCTGCCATCTTGCGGTAAGAAAGACAATCTATAATTGGCATTTGATACCGATGACTGTTATGTGCTGCTCTCTGGCGGGAGAAAGGCAAACTCGCTACAGTCGTCTGCGGCTTTGTTGTTACTGCTTCGTGCTGCCATCTAGCGGATTTAATATGTTCTGCACTCGTTAGTAATCATACTAGGTGATCAGCAATTTCGTAATAAGCTTATGTTTTTGTTTACTGCCCTTAAAATGCAGGTAAGGCACTCGGAAAAGTGTTACAAGGACAGTTAATTTACATACATAACAACTCTCTTACTTAATGACGTGTAACCTAATTGTGTACTTCTATTGATCTGTAAGTCTTCATTTAATGATTAACGCAATAGACAACCTAAGGTGACACATTCGGTGAACACATTTAGTTGTTTTGACTCGTCGCCTTTTTACAATGAGAAAAGATACATTGTAATTCCACAATTCCTTGAAAACATTAAAATTGAACCATACATTGCGATATACACACATTCTTAAATGACGGCATCTAAGACGCATTGATCCATTTAGTTCTTGTTATATCGGGCTTGTGCCCCACTGGATAAGAATGGTAGATATCCACGGGTCTTCGTCTAAGACTGGATACCCTTAGATTGGTAGCCAGCTCGCCATTCATCCATTCATCCATTTATTAATTCATTTATTCATCCATTCGTCCATTCATTCATTGGATGAACTAACTAACCATCAACTGGTTTCCTCATCCGCTGGTCCATACATTCATTCATTTATTCATTCGTCCTTTCATTCTTTCATTCATCCAGTGGTTAATGCATTATCATGCTTATATGCTTTGCTAGATAAATACAAAATTATTTAAAAAAACACAAAAAAATAGGGATTTTTTAAAACTGAAACATGTTTGTTTTTTGTGTTTGGTTAAACACACCCTCTTGAAATACATTTCAAACAACACAACTTGATGGGCTATGGTCAAGACAGACAAATGCTAGGTGGACGCAAGAACCTAAGTGGACAGTGCAGAGGATACAACCTTTCCAAGTTCTCCCTGATAATTTTCTTCTGGATGTGTGCTAGTTTTGAAATTAACTTTGTAGAGCATACATTCACAAAATATGTTGTAGATTGAATATTGACTAATTTTTCTCCAGATATATTTTTTTCACTTTTTTTTCAAATTATCATTATGTAAGAAAGGCATCACCAAAATAATCATTTAGTTTTGTGTAGAAGATACTAATGGGTCATCTTTACGGCTAGGGTTTGGATATTGTGAAATCTCCTTTATTTGAGAAGTGCAGAAGTAATTGATATATGGCTGGTTGCCGCTCCGTTGAACTACTGTGTATAGTGTAGTGAGTCGTTGAAACTGACTATGCTTGGCCACCCAGGTATGCATGAAAATCGAAAAAGGCAGGTAGAACACACCATACTAAACACACTGTCTGAAAATCTTAATAACATGGGAATATCTTAATAACAATACAGTATTTTGCGGAATGTTTGACTGAAAATTGCTGTTAGTGTTGACTTTAACAATCCCCTATCCAAAAGTTTTCAAAAAAATACTTATTTTGACGAGTAAGAGGTGTTTGGAGTTGTTAGACAATGTGTGCTCACTTGATGAATATAGGGTTTCACTGCGACGCATAGTACTACCAATACGACTACTACTACTTCTATTTCTACTACTACTTCTAATTCTACTACTACTACTACTACTACTACTACTACTACTACTACTACTACTACTACTACTGTTGCTGCTGCTGCTGCTGCTGCTACTACTGTTGCTACTACTACTACTACTACTACTACTACTACTGATATTATTACTACTACTACTACTACTACTACTAATAATAATAATAATGATAATAAATCATGATGATGGTGTGATGATAATGATAGTAATAATAATAATAATAATAATAATAATAATAATAATAATAATAATAATAATAATAATGATAATTGTAATAACAACACAACAACAAAAACAAGAACAAGAACAAAATACTAATAATTATGATAATGATGATAATAACAACAACATCGATAACAACGGCAACAACAACAACAACAACAACGTCTCGGGAGATAATGCAAGAGGTATTTGATCGTATTACGTCGCATTCCCGAGTCCGGCGTGAATGTTTAGTCTACCACTCATTCATGCGATCCTGTTTTTCCGCGAAGCAGGTTGAAATCGATTTCAAAGTACAGTGCGCCGGGAGCCTAGCAATCAATAGAAATGTACCAACAGCATGCGCCTGGTGCTCAAAATAAACAGCTCACTGGAAAATCCCAAGGCCGACTCGCTGTGAACTAGTCTACATCAGTCGGCTAAGTGCAGGCCGCATACTTCCCACTCAGCCCGAGCTGTTGAGAACGACGTATGTGTAGTAGAGTTAGAGGAATTTGAAACTTCGTTGGGAATAGCCCTCTTAAATGATGGAGGAAACCGGAGTACCCGTAGAAACCACCGATTAATCATGAGTCAATGAAACACTCACATGCGCTGAATAGGATTCGAGTGCATGACTTATTTAGTAAAGGGTATGTCCAAAAAGACTCAATTCGAGAGGTGAAATCTTGGATTGAGGGTGTAATATTTTGGTAGGACACGCGAAGTTGTGCGGAGACAAGGCGCCTGCGCCCGCACGTATAGAGCTGACTACCAAAAAACGAGGCATGAGCAGTGTATTTGCTGTGTATAGCTAAAGCTGGTATAAAGTTGTATCTCGTTTATTTTTATGAAATTGCAACAGAATGTAGGATGTTTCCCTTTCATTCTAGTGGGTAATTTCCTTAAATATTGAAGGTGCCTTGAAAATGTTCGTGATCTCATCCTTTGAATGTGTCATCACCCTCAGTAGCGGAAGGATATCAGCCTTCAGCTCTCCTTGTCACAAATCAACGGCTACGCGGGAAAAGGTGGATTTGAAACATTGGGGCGAGAGTTCAACTTCCTGGTATCCTGAAATGATATCATATCGAGATATCCGGGTCACCTTCCAGGTCAAAGTATTAACCCATTCATACCTGCAATCTCCTTGAAGAATGCCTTCTGGGCCTGCAATATTAAAAACATCAACTATGGAGTTAATCATAGATATGCAAATTATTTCAACGAGAGTTTAAAGTTTTAAGTAGAGACCGGATTATTGATTTACTTCACCCATTCTTACCTCCTTCGACGATTGAAACAAGTGGATATGAAACCAGCCGGTCGACGTGAACATGCTGGCTGCGACGAATAGCCTTAAAGTCGTGTTCTGCGCCTGTTGCAGCTCAGATTTCTCTGTAATGCAAACGATACGAGAGCCCTCATTGGGCATGAAGTAACATTGAGGCCAGATTGGAAAACCCTGGCATAGCCAGCCCTTCACTATAGCGCATTTGGTAATTGGTCTTTTATTACGTATCCATTCTTTTATCCGTCCAAGATACCTCTAAAACTCCAGAAAGGCCGGACTAATTGGTAAATAAACTTCTTAAAACGCATTTCATTGAAAAATAGTTGAAGGAAAAATGTTCGTTAGATCCCAACCTATAACTCTCATTGAAATAATCAAATCTGTATTTCACATCTATTTTCAAAAGTAACTCAGGGTCGCGACGACATTTTATAAAATTTTCTGCATGGTTGGGTTAACCTTTGCATGCCAACAATCTTCTGGTACTCTGCCACACGTGCTATTGTTTGTAAATACTCTAGGCTAGTGAATGTCAGCGAAAACAACAACAACAGCAATTGAATGACATCTGCGCCTCAGTCTGGTAGAACAAAATTGTTTACGAGAAGTTTTAATAAGTTCCTCCCACAATCTAACACACGTCTGCATGTTTTGGCATTCTTTACATAGGTGGAGTTACCTCAATCTCAAGAGAATACTATCTTACGATAGTTGAACCTCAGCCCCTGTTTCATAAGTGACCCATTTCCCTGTCCTGACGTAAGCTGGTCGATACCGGCCCGGATAGGAATTCCCCACCGAAACTTACTACGTCATTGATTTATACGTATAGCAATACCATATATGGCAGTCGAACTGCTGCCCTGGGTCGAGTGCGATTATCGGGGAGGCGTCTTGGTAGCTCGCCTGCCTCCCGTTGGCTGAGGTGAGCTCTGAGTTCACGTTAGGTTACATCCTAGTACAAGACAGCGTGTGGCTTCATACTTTTTGAAGTACTAGAGAGATGAATGACAACGATAGAGGATATGGGTTGAGAGTTATAATTTCCTTGCCACGCCCACTGGGGAGTTTCTACCACATAAACTTTTTTACCCTAACGCTCGGGTTGAAAGCTCCTAAATATCAGGGAGATGAATATAAGGGAGCAGCAACAGACTGAGCTACGGGATAACCCTTGGTAGAGGCTTCTTTTATTCATCTAAGGTGGATGAGAGATAAAAAAAAAACACACATGAAGAATAGGGTGTTATATTATATTGCCCCAGTGTGACGTCACTAGTGTAAAACAAGTCATACGCAGCTATGAAAATGGAGGTGACATTGATATTAAAGGTGTTTTATCACCTGGAGATATTCAAATTACATGCACCTCACCAATAAGAAGCAACATTTTCCTTTGATATAACCCTCAGACCATTTGTTTGTCTTCGAGGTTGAACTTTTTTTTTCAAGCTTTCAAATTCCCTCTTCTTCTACTACTACTACTACTACTACTACTACTACTACTTCTTTTTTTCTACTTCTTCTTCTTCTTCTTCTACTACTACTACTACTACTACTACTACTACTACTACTACTACTACTACTACTTTTTCTTTTGCTTCTTCTTCTTCTTCTTCATTTTTCAACATCAACAGGGGAAGGCTAGGTGATGGATGGACGCGTCATGGCCGCGACCTCGACTTTCATCCGGCCTTGTGATATACTAAGAAAATGCACCGTATTGCAATGCTAGAATCGATCTCTGTCCAAACAACTACGCCCTTAGAATCATTGTGATTGATGAAGACTTTATCGACAAAAGGTTCTTGGGCTGGAGGAAGGTTGGAAGTCGTGGGGGGAGGGGGCGGCGTGGGTGTATCTTTGCAGTCCCACAACAACTATATCGGAACGTCCCATCCCCCCCCCCCCCCCCCCCCACACACACAAGAAAAAACACACGAAAAACAGCATTTAAGTGCATTTACCATGCAAACATATATATGAATGCGATTGCCGCTGCGTTTTGTGTATTCTTGATAATCAATTATTACTACCCATGTAACATTTGGCACAGATAGTTCTTGTTTACATCTACAAGTTATAATTAGCCATTCAGGCAAGATATAAACAGTGTAGTTCCCATTTGAGCGGGAAGTCTGGCCGTCCTTAGTCTGGGCAGACAGCCAACTAATACCATAACCCCATAGCATAACAACACAGGCCTACCCAAACAGGACATGTCACATTGCGTAGTATTTGTAAGTATTGTGAACGAATCAATATTTCGAAAATAACCACATGTATTTGAAGAGACTATGTTTACTACCTGTACCTCTCTTAATAAGGTGATCAGTACCATTGCAAGCTAGTTAAAAGCCCCATCCCAAAACATACCTCAGCAGCATAATCATGTAACACGGTGCATCTCCAGATTCATGAGTGTTATCAGGTAGAGAATATCATAGCCAACCGTCCTTTGCCAACACGTAGTCTATTCAATTTCAATATTTGCAACTTTTCACTCAAATGACATAAGCTCATTATTTATACAGGTAATGGTCACTACAAGTTCAGAGTTACCTTAGCGATATCATTGACTATGCCCAATAAGAAGTAAATTTCAGATTCTTTACTTCTAAAGTTTTTTACAGGCCATACAAGACTGTTCATTTCCTCTACACCCAGAAAAGAAACATTCGATTATTACGAATTTTATATAAGTCGGATCTTTGCATCTGCGAACGTTTTACTCGAAACGTGCTCCTATCCATGTGTGACTCTGTCACATATCTCGGATAACTACCATTTAGAGGTGTATAACTGTCACATATCTCGGATAACTACCATTTAGAGGTGTATGACTGTCACATACCTCGGATAACTACCATTTAGAGGTATATAACTATCACACGTATCCGATCTTACCAACTTTAAGTTCTGTTGTTGTTTTTTCTAAAGAAATTTCCCAGATTCAAGTAAAATGTCTAATTACCGCATGAAAAATTCCAAATTCCAAAGCATATACTGTACACGGATACTAGTTAGAAAAGATACTGATATAAGTTCATGCATGGCATTCAAATTTAATATTCTTTGAAGGTATGAAAGTCGAGTGCTACCTAAACAAATCAAAACAAAAAACAATTGACCTTGAATGCAAATTACACACAAGCATACAAACAAACAACCTTTTCCACCAAAACATAAACAAGACGTGACAATATGTACAGTAAATGCCGAATACGGCGTCTTTTCAAAGTCACCTTCGCCGTGATATCATAGGAGTCCTACTATCACGGGTCATGCCATTGTGTAACAGCCGACCTCCAAAGGCTGTCAGTTCTGGTGCTGGGTAATATCAAGCTGATGAAATATTAAGCTGTGTTTACTCCATCGCCCCTTTCTCTTTGTCTCACACCATTGCATCATTGTCTGGTCGATGATGCAAACAACTGAAAAATGACTGAAACTATGTGATGAGTGCCAACTCATCTGAGAGAACTCGGTGAGAACTATCTAATGAATTAAAACATGAGATTGACAGGGTTTACTAGTATATGTGTTGTGTTTCGTTGTCGTTGTGCTTTGGACGAAAGTAGCCTCTGTTAAGGTGTCTAGCTAGCTAGCCTAGATTTCTAGGCTGTCATATGTAATTTTCTGTTGTTTTTTTCTGTTACCAAACATCAAATATTCGAGGTGACCATAGCGATCAATGGGGATGCTTCACATAAGGCAGCGTGCCCATGTGGTCACTGGCCAAGGGGTACAAACAACCCCCTATTGTGTTGTCACGGCTGCTGTCCCACTGCTAGTTGTATTGGAGAGAGCAGGCATTTCTCTAGCACCCAAGTATTCTACACATCATACTGCTTTTCTCTACCAAATATTTGGTCATAATCTCAACAACCATGATGAGAATTAACTGTTTCTACCTTGGCTGCTACCACTTTCTCAAAATGTTCTTAATCCATTTATGCTTTAGAGTTGCTACAGAAATTGTCGACTGGATCTAAGATACTTTTGACAATAACTTTGGAATTGAGAATGATCTTATAAAATGTTTGAAGGAAATTTGTTGATATTATGTCCTGATTGACATTTCTCCATCAAATATTTTCTCACTATGCTTTTGCCAACAAGATTTCATCAAAATTGTTGGGCTGCTTTTGGTCGCTGTGAGCACTAAGGCTTAAAAAGAAAAATGCTTGTTTCCTATTACCCTTCTGACCCTAATTTTTTGCCCTACCCTAATCTTTTTATTGCCTAAAATATGCAGTGTTCGACTTTCCCAGGGGCATATGTCACTAGATTTTGCTGTGGGCCCCTAAATTGTTCAGGTTAGGGGCCCAAAATAGTATGTTTTAAACACTTATTTTTGATCAAAAGACCTTTTTGGGCCCCTAGCCTGAACACTAAGTGTCAGACCATGATATGTCATTTCATTTAAAAGGCAAGGTAAAAGTCTGTAAATGCTTCATATTCCATGTATGGCATACAAAAGAAATTGAAAAAAGAAAGAAGAAAACATCAAATATCAACATATAATCATATTTTAGTGGATTTATATAAATTTAGATACCCCACTACTTAAGATGTTGCTATTTTGCTTTACATTGACATCTAATGCAGCAAGGAGGAGAGACAAAAATATGAATTCCCTTACCTACATACCCTATTTTTTTCTAGCATGTAATAGGGAATGAACATGTTTTTTAATGGGATTTACCTCAGTACCAGTGGCAACTGCCGCTTATCACAGAGATCATGGTTGGCTTCCACAAACCATAAGTTATACTGCCACAATCATTTTCTGAAATTGCTGTAGTTGAGCAGAGACCACCATCATGATGGTGGTCTCTGAGTTGAGGCACTATCTGTGTTTGGAAGTCAACCATAGATCTGTCCACAGAAAATGAAGTAAACTAATGCAAACTCTTGATTAACTATGCGGTAAGTGGATGGCAGGAAATGGTAAAACCCTTGAAGAAGTATGCTTCCTATTAAAGCGTGACATAATGTTCTTAAGGGACATTTAAATGTTAATTTAGAAATGCAGAAGGAAATGAAGAGGTCAGATAACATTGATAGTGGGTTATGTTGAAAGAGCTCTGGAGAGGTAGATGTCAAATGAAATAGATCAGACCTTTTAAATAGAAGATAAAATGTCACATTCAAATTTATTTTACTTCCTTTACACAGTTATGCTTGCTGAAATACATTTAGAGGATACCTTTTTGAACTTCCCATACAATAACAGTTTTTTGAATAGCATAAATTGAACTTGAATGTTGGAAAACAAGCTATTCTGCTATGCTTAGCACAGCAGTAATAGGGCCCCCAGCTGCTGTTTGTACCACTCTGGTGGTACAAGCTCTTATGTGAATATAGCCTAGTTAACACTTATCTCACCATGATTGAGTTTGAACAGAGATATAGATTAATATTGTAATGAAGTCCCTGGTTTGAATAAGAAAACTAGAATCTCTAGAGATAGGAGGATCAGGTGGTGTCATCTATCTGCCATACCTTATACTACACCACACTGCTTGGTCAGCACAGAAGGGGGATGTCTAGGGACTAGGAACCTAGTCTATCTATCTAGCTGCCAGATATATTCAGGTGTCAATTTATTGATTTCAGCGGAAGGTGTACTCATTGATCGATTTCCTGTGTGAGTGATTTCCGGGTGGGCGTTACTCAGACAGGTAGTAGTACTTGAATGAGGGTGGGGGTGTTCGCATTGTAAAGATGAGTCTGGGGAGTTACATAATACAGGTGTGCGTGTGTCGGTCATGACACTGTCACTTGAGTAGTGAATCAAGCACTCAACCAATCCATATTAGGTGATCTTGACAAGTTTCGTCTGGATCTACGATACTTTTTAAAATAACTTTGGAGTTAACCGTGCATTCACAAATTTGTAATAGGAGGGTTCTTGTTTGGCTTTTGATCAACATTTCTCCTTCAAATATTTTTCATAATATGCTCGTATACAAACAATATAACCAAAATACATGCAGGCATGACGTTATTTTTGACACTGAAGGCGGGAATTGGTTGATGGTCGTATATCAGTGTAAATGCGATAAAAAGGGCAAACAAGGGCATTTGGTTAATTCCTTTTCCTTATACACATTGCAGCTGAATGAATGGAAATAAACACAAATATGCTTCTGTAGTGTACCGTGATATTGTTTATGTCTATCATTGGGTACGGTTGTTTAAGTTGGGTAAGTCCGATCTAAATATATCTTAACGAATCATTAGTGTCCATATTACTCCATTTTATAATATTCTTTTCAGATTGTTTTGTTGAAAATGCGAAAGAGGTGAATGTTTTAACTTATGGAGTACCTTAGATGGCCAAACACATCAAAGGGAGTACATATCAAGATATGACGGTTATACACAATTCCATCTTAGCCAATCACGAAACTCCCGGATTGTCAATTCACTCGTAATGCAAGCACCTTGCGTCGGTCAGAGCGTGGAAAGAGTCTTTTCTGGGAATTGATTCCATAAAACACTCTTTCCATGCTCTAACATGTATCTAAAGATAGCTGTACCACTAAACTTGTCAGTACATGCTTACAGTATGACAAGTCTATACTTGTCAATACGTGACTGATTAATCATAGCGATGACTGCGATGAGGTGTGGAACTTCCTCGAGGATCGATATATTAACCCTTTCGCGCTCGCAGCTCACAGAATTAGGTCAGGCTGATTTCGTGCGCTCTATCTATAACAAGACCATGAATCATAAAATGCACAAAATATAAATGTTCATAAAAACTCAATCAAAAATACTCCCTCAGATATATTGTACAGTAGTGCTTTATTTTTAGGTTATTTTCGAAAATATAATCGATCCAGACGATGCCTCAGGGGAAACATGAGTCACGAATGGGTTAACCCGAGTTTGGTACGATTTGTTTGGTCAATGATTAAGCAATACACGCGTGACTAAATGACTGGTCATTATTCTAGTCTATATCAGCATGTGGTCAATGGGTCATACTGTTTAGAGGCTTGAGTAAGTAACTAAAATTCCCATTACCTCATACCATATATAGGGGAATGAGGTCATGTACAAGAAAAAACCCTTTCCATTGATTGTCCGACAGCTACGATGGTGTAGGTGTGAACGGCAAAAAAACCTTTTCTGCCTTTCACAGCTGCACCATCGTAAATAGCCTAAGAATTCGATTTGAATAAACTAAGTGTATAGCAAACCTTGGAGATGCCCTGTTTTGGGGGCGTTTTGCCAAAAGTAGTGCGTACCATGGCCCATAGGGGTGATTGTATCCAGAGAGCTAAATATTCATCCAAGTGAAGTTGTATCGTACGCTAAGTGTTTACACACTGTTTTCACGGGATGCTCTCGAACTCTCTCGTGTGTACTAGGCGTTTATTTTAAGTTTCAGTCCCGCTTCAGGGACGGAGGCGACGGGCGGGACTTATATAGCAAGTTGAGCAAATGTTTCTATTTACGTCTCGGACTCAGTACATTGAGGTCTCTCGCAGACACCCTGGGTCCAATCTATTTTGCCCACCCGTGCAGGAAGTTCATTCTACAATTGCGTCAGGATCTATGGAACTTTTGGCAGTATTTGAAGAATTAAATTTAACCCTTAGGCTGCTGGTGGCTAATTTGATCAACATGAAATGATGACAAAAAGCTGAGAAATGACTGAAACTATGGCAAATGGGTACTCATCTGAAAGTATTCAGTGAGAGCTTTCCAATGAATACCAACATGACAGGATTTAGATGATTTTCATATATATATATTTTTTGTGCATTGGACGAAAGTAACATCAGCAGCAGAAGGGTTAAACTTAAATTCACAAAAGGCGGTATGGAGAGTGTGTGTAGTTTTTATCATATATTTTCTTTTGAAAGGTATCCTCGAAATCATCAGAACTTTTGGACTTATAAAGGAATAAATGTGTAAAATACGTATTCTACAAAGCATAGCATAGTCGATCACCTTTCGTTATAAATACACCTTTGATAAGGATAGTCTCGGACCTCATAGCAGCATTGTTGGTGGCTCAAAGGGTATTTTAGGGATGAAAATGCAACTTGCATTACTTTTTTAAAAATTACACCTCGAATTGTCGGTGCCTCCAAAAATGCATGTTGAACACACGACGTGTATTCTGGTGGTTTGTGTTGTTCATGTATATATATATATATATATATATATATATATATATATATATATATATATATATATATATATATATATATATATATATATATATATATATATATATATATATATATATATATATATATATATATATATATATATATATATATATATATATATATATATATATAGCGGTGTATATTTTGTTTTAGATTATAATTGCATCTTGAAATGTTGGCGCCTCCAACAAATGCATGTTGAATACATGAACTGCAATCTGGTGGTTTTTACGTTGTTTATACATTAAGTGGTGCAGATGGAATGCATGACAACATACACTTAAACAATCGTTAGGTGGCTTCCTCGTGACTCATGACCCACTCTCTTCTGTGTACATATCTCATCTGAGATTTATTGCTAGGTAGTCACATTTCGTCGTCTGCATCTCGGACACTTTTGACAATAATTTGGGAAATAAGGACGGTTTTACAAAATATTTGAATGAAAGATCTTGGTATTTTTCTAATGAACATTTCTCCACCAAATGTATTCCTAACTATGCTTTTGACTGTAAGCTTTCATCAAAATAGTCTGGACGTGTTTTTTGCCGCTGAGGCATTGGTGGGCTATTGTCATTGTTATCCTATGTTCAGAAGTATATCATAGCCCTGTTAGTTGATGATATCATGGCCCAGGGCGTGTAAACAGGAACCGAAAGTAATATTTCCTGGTGAAGCCCACTTCTACAAACAAATAAGCCCTGGCGCCTAGGCCATAATGTGAAAAGGACCTATCCTCACTTCCAGATTTCCCAAGTTTTTTTTCTTCTTAAATAAAGCACCAACCAAATGGTATGCTAAGCATGAAGGGTTTAAAACTGAAACTGAAATAATTTATTTTAGTCTGAATAGTTAATTATTTAGGACGGCGCAGGTATGAACGTCAGTTTTTATTCTGCTGTTTTTGAAAAACGGCGGAATTTTAAAAAAGATCTGTCGTTTTCCAGAAAAACAGTGGATTTTTTCTGTCGTTTACACCTGCACCATCATAATTATCAGATATGAATAAAGTACATGTATATTGTGCATTTCACAGTCCATTACTGATCACAGGTGGGTGCAGCTACCCTTCTCAAATTGCACTTATCTGGCCGCACCTGTCAATCAATCCAATAGCACTTGTGTACGTGATCCCCTAACACCAATTAATTCACCGTGTACTAATTTACACCCGCTGTCAGTGGATTTCAAATCGTAATTTAAATCTGTTACTCTGATTTTTCTCTCCCCTCAGAAATGTTCAGTTTCTACGAAAGACTAGTCTTAAAACATCCGAGGCAAGGCTATATTGAAAAATAGTTCACGTAGAGATGTTGTCAAGAACTAAATGAAAAACTCTCCTTAAAATAGTTCATAAATCTGTGCTCTATTCCAAATGCTAGTGCGATATCATCCGCAGTGATAAACTGTAGGCATGAAAGGGTTAATAAATTACATCGTTCATAACGAGTATGCAATATACAAAAGTATACGTATAAAAGTTATCGTAGAAGCCAAGTCATTGCATATCAACAAGGCTGACTGAATTCCACTTCATTTGTCACGGGAGAATCGTTAAGAGGCTTCTGTTTTGCCCGCATATAATTGCATTTAGTTTTAACCAGTCTAACACGGCAAGACATGGTTTCAATGGGGTAAGATAGAACTTCATATAGATGGTGTAGGGGGCAAAGCCAAAGGGAGATATTACTAGTAAAGTAGCCATGATGCAGCCACGAGTTCATGCGCATTCAAAAAAAATCCCTTAATATCCATTATTCGTGGAACATATTCCCGTGAAAGTAATAGGTTATTCGTGCTTTCAAACACAAGGTAAGCACTATTACATTTGGCTTGTGATAGCTCACGTGTTTATTTCGCGCCAAATAGTCAGTATAGTGTCAGCCCCTAATGTGCGGCCTTGTAGAGACCAGTCATGTACAAACAATTGGTAGGAAATGCCCCGCTAGTCACCGTAAATGGGAAAGGAATGACAAGTATGTGACCCCAAACACGTCGGCCGATTAGGAACTGTCTGCAATCGGAGATCGGATACTTCCCGATTGGGTTTTAATGAAATACTACGGCCACTCTAAATTGCCTGCAATTATAAACAGCATATCTATATATAGAAAAACAGTCAACTTTATTGCACACATCAAAAGAGCACCGTACTACACTAGTAAATCCGTGATGCAAGTTTGCACCCATGGACATGAATGCTATGAACTTTGTACGTCTGGTTCACCCCATAGAATGAATGAGTCACTGCTATGGCAACTCAGTAGTGTTATCCTTTGTTTGTCTAAAAATAACTCGTGTTTCCCCTGACGTCACAGCTCGGGCACCCATTGGTTGGATTTGAGTTCCCGCTGGATGACCAAGTCCCGACCTCGTTTCTGATTGGCTGGAAGCTCGGCTCGTGACGTCACGAGCATTCAAATAAGGGATTGCAAACGGTCACGCCATTACTATTCACTAGCTGTTCGTAGTGCGAGGAGCGTACTACGGTTTTTAGCAGACAGCTTGAGCAAATCTCACTTGGTGCAGTTTCACCTGCAAACCTGCTGGTAACCAATTAGCGGATATAGTCGTGTGGATTATAACGCAAACCATCAAAATGACAACAGAAGCACACAAGTTAATCGCGCTGTCGCTGAACAAGATCGCCTGCTCCCGGAGGCAACGTGGAGGAGTGAACTTACGCAAGAATCTTATGGTAGCTGGCGTGCTCTTCAAAGCCAGGACTATATACATCGAGAATTATCATACCTTGGAAGATACCTCCACCTACCGATCGGAATCTATTGAAACTCAATCGGACAGTATCGAGCAGCAGACGGACAGCAATGTTGTGGAAGAAGTATGCCAAAGTAATGAATCGGCGGGAAATCTCGCGTGCGAAGAACGTGTTACCAGTCTAGACTCGCCCTCCATTGAATCTGAAACAGAACAGGATAAGGAAAATACGCCGCCCTCCATTAACTCATCCACGGTCTCTGGGAGTACTGAATACGGTTATAATACGGAAAAATCTACCGACGAAGTGGCTGATGTGAAAAAAGACAATGTTGAGAGTGATTCACCCTGTACCAAGTGTTCTAAACGTAGGCTTACAGAGGTAGAAGCTGCAGTGGACTCGATCTCGCCAAAACGACCAAGAAGTGACAATGTATTGACAGAACTTGGTTCGAACTCTGTTTCTAGAGACTCTGAAACACAAACTACAGAGCCAATGCAAACAGAACCTACACAAATCTCAAATTTAGTCAATATATTCAACTCGGGTTTTACCGGACTATTAAACTCAGCCAGCGAAAGCTGTAAAAATCAGACTCTCTTAGCACCAGTATCGACCGTTTCGGATTCGCAACAGATCTCTTGTTCTACCCAGATCAAGGAAGCATTCGAAACACTAGCGCGACCTGTTCTTGCCATGGCCTTATGAAAAAGGAACTATGTCTATGGGATCAATTTCCACCGTCGCGTTTGATATTGTGGCGAATCCCGCCACCGATTGGCACGCATGGTATGCGAAACCTACATCGTGGGTACGTTCGTAGTACGCTGTCGAAGCGTCGTCAAAATGTGTAACCCGACTCCGCATCTAACAAAGACTGACAGCAGTAGCTGTCTCACTGCGAGGGAAGCCACAACCCTCAGCTTTGTACCGCGTGACCTAGCAGCGCCGAAGCCAGACAAAGAATGCGTTCGAATGAGGATGCCTAAAATCGAACACTACCATGAAATGAACATTCATGAACTCTAGAGCAAGACTCTCAGTATTGGTGTACTACATTCGGTACAGTACTAAGTTCGTTGATATTGGTTCGTCTGAATGTGTTGTACGTGGTTTCAGGGGTCAGGTTAAATCTACCGTCGCACTTTCCAACACCACCAAAGTTGCTGTTTTCACAGTGGTATCAGTATTCAGTTGTTGATGATGACATCATATGTATGTAGTCTTATTAATGTTCCCAGAAGTGATGTAATTGTTGTGGAGTAGAGATTCGTGGCGTGACACATGTGCCTATGTAGGTCACAAGCTGGCGTCACCATCCCTCCAGCTGCTGTGACGTTTGCCCATTGTGCTTTGTAACACGGGTCAAACTCCCACCCATATCATTGTCAAGTGCCACTTTAAAGCTACGGGGGCAGTTTTCATCCATTCGTCATCTCTTTGCGACAGATTACCGATCTGTTAAAATTTGCAGTAATTCTAATGGGCAAAAGTCGAACCAGGGATGATAATACAACATGAAGGTTATGGAAATGTATTTCAGTATTTGTCAGTTATTCGTGGTGTAGAAGTAGCAGGGTGATACCTGCATGCACATATCAGGGTTTCAAACTCAGGAATGACCTGCAACCTTAATATCTATTCTATACTACAACAGAATAACTTATACTGAATCAAATCCGTCACAAAGTTAATTTTGACATATGCATGGTTGAGATATATCCTTCACTATAGTCTAGGGTAAATTTAATTCTGCGATTATTCCACTTCTCAACCTAACTGGTCGTTTTTGCATTGTCTGCTTTAAGCCTATTGTTCCCATTACAAGAACAACCATGGGCGTCTACTAAAAAAGAGCTACATTTCTTTGCTTTATTCTAGTTAGGTGACTAGTGGAATTAATTCGCTATCAGTTGTGGTTTACATGACTAATTGGAATACATGTTTTAAGTTATGACGAATTATCATTGGACTTTGCATCACTTCTTGCTGTGCATCATGTGATTGGTATTTTGAGGGTTGGTCCCTCATTAAAGATAGAGTACATATCAGACCGAGGTAGACTCACTGCCAGTCTCTTCCATTATAAAATCAGTTAACAGGTTAAAAGAGGACCACAGTCATTTGTTTAAGTGACCAAAAGAGTCTTAGGTATATATTTTCTGATATTTATTGTTACTGGAGAAAATGCTGTGGGCCCTCTATCGACTTGTATTATGCTACAGAATGGAAAAACCTGTTTTCAAAAAACAAAATAAAATTATGAATATTATATGACATCGTTCGTCTTTCTTTTGAGTAGGAGAAATTATCTACACAATGTCTGGCGATTCACTAAGTTCATACGTTGTTGGAATTTTGCCATTCCATCAATTGTTTGTTTAAGTTTCATGTACCTTGAAGCCACACAAAGAATCCAAGTCGCATTTTGTTGATTGTTTCTGCTGCAACTCGACCCTTTATCCCATGATCCTACCCTCATTTAAGTAATTGCCGTTCTACACTCAGCTATCGAGATGTAATATCTAGCCTACGTGTATCTGGAGTGAACACATTAAGTATACATTTATTGGATAAAACTCAAATTAAGTCGTTAATATACTGCAGGGTATCTTATCCAACAGAAACTACCAATTTAGTCAGACATTGTTATTCTATATAGATATGATATATATATAATAATATGTAAACATTTACGCTAGTGTCAGTTCATGTACTTCGGATGAGAAGCGTTTGAAAGTCGACTTTCAGAAGAAAGGAAATGTAAATTTGGACTGAAATAGCAACTTTTTGAACTTAATTCAGATGCTGATCATATGATAATTCCAAATAATTCTGAACTTTTGTAGTATACATTGGTTAATCCCCGAGGTTTCATAGATTCAGACAACGGTTACCAAGCATTACTTGAGTGGGGTGACCGTGACCCAAATGCTGCTACCGGACCTTGTTCGTCTTGGCAACCCCACCCTAACACACATACACACACAGTCACACGGCGTGGGTACGGGGCGTGACTCAGTGAGCGTACACAGTCCCTGACACTGACGCGCGCATTCCTGGAATTGTTCAACCAGCAACTCGCTTTCAACCGCAGTGCAAGTTTCCATGTCAGTTTCCTCCACGTGGTGGTCGCTTCCCAGGAATCGGAAATACATGTATGGTCAAACTTGATAAGAAAGACCATTGTGAGGATGACTCAAACCGAAAGGCAGCTTCACTATTAGGAAGCTAAATTCGGTTTTACAATACGGACTACCCTGAAAATCCGACACGTTTGTACATGCAGGTGGTTTCATGAGCCGGGTCTACCGAACCGCCCTTTGTAATAGCCAGCTTGCTTTATGCCGCAGTCACACTAGGGTCCGACTATCGCACGATTTTTAAAATCGGCAGGGCGGACTCGATTTTTTCACCTATCGGCTCCGTCTAAAAAGTCGGTACTGGGTTAAGATCGTATATACCGACTTTTTAGACGGAGCCGATAGGTGAAAAAATCGAGTCCGCCCTGCCGATTTTTAAAATCGTGCGATAGTCGGACCCTAGTGTGACTGCGGCATTACATAACTAGTTAGCCCTCACAGGAGTAGGACAGCACTGTCCAAATCTCTATTGACCCACTAAGTTGGAGCTTATTCATAGACTAACACGGTGATCGAGATCATGGTACATTTCAGGGTCTTGGCCAGGATGTAGAAATTGGGTTTTCCAACATTGGCAATTGTGAAAACGTCCTATTTCTAAGGCCGTAAGGGAGACCACAATATACCCAGACTGCAACCATACTTTAGTAAAAAGGACATGTATCTGCACTGGATCTTCCGTTCGCAGTTTCATGAGCATGATTCGGCAAATTTGCCTCTAGTACTATTGAGATTGAGTCATAAACAATGATGTAAGCCGCCCTCATATCTGAGAGCATAGTCCACGCAGCCACATGGTGTTGATTCACGGCCGAGGGCCCCACACCACACAGTAAAAACCATATGGCACGTTAAATCATCGTGGACACCCACGGCTTAACCCTTATGCTGCTGGTGGCTAATTTGGCCAATACAAAAAGATGCAAAAAAACTATTAAAACAAAAAATGACCGAATCCCTTGCACATGGGTACTCAGCCGATAGCATTATGCAGTGAAAGCTATCCAATGAATACCAACATGATAGGGTTTAGATGATTTTCAAAAATCTTTGTGTCCTCCTTGTGCTTTCGGCAGCCTCGGCATTGGAAGGGTGAAAGTCCATTTCAGCTAATTCACACTAAGCTTGTAAGAAAGTTTCCAGTGCCTTGTGGCTAGTCGGTAGTCTAACCTGGGAATTCGGGTGTAATCTCAAGTGCAATTCTCAAACAACTATTACTACAGTAGGCATCATGCTACTTGCTTGTTGAATTGTCAATAGCTCTCTCACGCACCCACAAATCACTACATGAGAAACAACAACTGCTACCACCACTACTACTACTACTACTGCTAGTACCACACTGTCTGGTTCCACCTTAAGGCATGTTCCACGCGCAAACCTCGTGTTAGCACTTGTAAGACTAGTTCTTTTCAGGTACCTTTTGTACCTTTCTTGCACGTAGCCATTTATTTCCATTGTGCTATTTGCGTATAATATGTTGTTATTTTTCCGTTAATTAGTTCGCACTGTTGTATGTTTTTTGATATTTATGTTTATTTGAGTTATGATTTTGTATCTGATATGATTTTGTACCGTAAAAAGTACAGTCAATAAACATACTGAATACTGAACTACTACTACTACTACGACTTGAGGTGTGAAAGCGAATGATAGCGTTTACCCATTCATGTTTGGAGTTCTTTATGATAAATTTCGGCTGGATCAGCCTGGATGCATGACACGTTGAGTAAGTATCCGAGGTAGAGCATTGACATGATATTTTACAATCTTTCGCTCATTTCATATCAGACAAAATTAAATGAAATTCCTGTAGAAACATCGCCAAGCCTTTTTGGCTGCTACATCCCTGTCAACTGGTTCCATCCACACATAGAAAACAAGAATTAGGGCGTGAGTTAAGTCTTTGCGAGAACCTGTTGGTTTTCTTAACCCAATACTGGTATTCCATGACCTATATCAGGTCTGATAAGGACCTGAACAATTGTGCACTCAAGTCGCAAATGGGTTAATCTCGATTTACTATGACCTACTTCGACTTCAACAGCTGTCCAAAGGATTTGACACGCGTTTCCACGTATGTTGGCAGCAATCTGCTGTGTCAGCGAAAACGTGAGAGGAACATGTGTTACACTAGTACTGTAGTAGACACGAACTGTCTTTATAGCCTCCCAGATCGTGGGTTATGGAATGCGCTGTCATCACGAGTACTGTGTAATGTACTAGACGCATGATCGATTTCACGCCAGTCTATCATGGGGCAGTTGATTTACATAGAGAGATTTGGATCAGTCAAATCATATGGCTTTGGATTGTGTGGGTTGAGACGAGAAATAAGTGTATTGCAAGGTCGACCCAAGATTGCACTAGACGTGGCTAAAGTAGTAAAGAGGCATTCAAAGTAATTTGTCCCATCATATCCACTTTCAAGATAAATATATAAATGTGTATTTACGTTGAAAATTTTAGTTAGAAATCTCCACACCAACTTCACTTGGTAACCTCACATGCTCATAGCTAGCACCTATTTATAGCATCCTGACCACAACCCATTGTCTTGAGATCGTCGATGTGTATCTTTGTGCAACTCTCTTTTGTTTCGAGTGCTCAGGAGTGATCAGCGAGGTATGTCCATTACTATCAAAGGGGTTCCCATGCCTCCACACACGAGATTTCTCACTAGAATTTTCAATGTTATGGCCTGTAAAAATCTTCAGGGGTAAAAAATCAAAAAAATACTTTTTATTGGGCATAGTCAATGATATCCCTAAAGTAGCTCTGAACCTGCAGTAACCATCACCTGCGTAATTAATGAGAATATGTCATTTGAAAAAAAAGTTGTAAATTTTGAAATAAAACAGAATATGGATTGAATAATGACAGGTGGCGATGATATTCTCTACCTGATAACACTCGGGAACCTGGAGATACACCTAGTTTTAGGATTATGCTGCTTTGAGGTGTGTTTTGGGACAGGGCTTTTAACTGGCTTGCAATGGTACCCATCACCTTAAGATTTTATAATCCTCTGCTTGTTTAGCGGCAGCAAACTCGGAAGCCCTGAGTCACTTCGGGAGTCACTCGGCGTCAGAGCCGCGTATATTTCGTGGATTGTAAGGGGATTTTGACCCCCATACTTCGTACCTGGGTACAACAAAGTACCCTTCTTTTACAAAATCGCGGACATGCGGAGGTCTTAAAAAAAGACCCCTTCTTCCGCGAAATACGTAACGAAGGTGCGGCCCCCCTCTGTACCTGAGTGCCCCCCCCCCCGCCCCGGGGGAAACGCCAAATAAGCATTAGGGAATTCCCCAGTGTCATGGTTTCTGATAGGAAAGCTTGGAGTTCTTTTGTGCTGTGGAGTGAGGCAAGTCTAGGAAAGATGGGGAAGTACGTGTGATTTCCCACTAGACAGCATGAGTCATCGAAAAACACGGCGCACGTGGATGGATGAGTCCCGTCAGAGGATGAGAGGAGGGAGGTCACGTGACTATCGATTGCGGGACATCGCCCTGCCTGATGAGTGATACGTGATCGGTTCGCACTGGCTGGCGCTTTCCGGGAAATGGGTCGAGAGTACCGAAATAACGTGACGCAATAGCAGCGCTTTTTTTTCAGTACTTCCTGGTATCTGGTACGAGTGTGGAGCAAACACATTCATGCTGTTTACTGTGTACGTCATTGGGGTATTAACAGTAATCTGTAATAAGAGATTTCAGATGTGTTCAAGGTAAGGGTGAATGACACTCCCGAAATCATGTGGGGACTACCCACGCCACTACTATCATTACTACTACTCTACTGTACTACTACTACTACTACTACTACTACTACTACTACTACTACTACAGCTACTACTACTACTACTACTACTACTACAGCTACTACTACTACTACTACTACTACTACTACTACTACTACTACTACTACAGCTACTACTACTACTACTACTATTACTACTACTACTACTACTACTACTACGACTACTACTACTACTACTACTACTGCTGCTGCTGCTACTACTACTACTACTACTACTACTACTACTACTGCTGCTGCTGCTACTACTACTACTACTACTACTACTTTTAATAATAACAACAACAATACTACTACTACTACTACTACTACTACTACTGATGATGATGGTGATAATGATAACAATAACAATTACCAATGTACAAATGACATTTGTAAAGTGTGTTTTTTTCATTCAAAATGCCCCAAAAGATTCGAATAAACCTCTGGAGAAAAAAAGATTGGTGTGATATCAGGCACCCGAGGCATTTCCATATCATTAGACCATAAGACCCGATTTGGAGCATATAACTAGACCCCCTTCACATTCTATGTCATGGCATTACACTGCCATTTATACATTCTTATCGGCCTGTAACAGGGGAAATGTTTTGCGAGGTTATCCAGAAGTACCCAGAAATGTTGGGAAGATTTCAGTTTTTTCTGTGTACGTACATGGAAGATGGGTCATCCTCCTATGGAGGCAACATAGGTAACTACATGTCTAGGCAAAGCCGCACGTTTATATAGTGACCGAACCCACCAGCTCTGATGCCCGGCTCTAGCTTTTGTCGTGTCTGCTTGGCAACGAAATACATGTAGCAAGCTCTAAACATGGTTCCATTCACTGACCCACATTTCAAAGTATATATTTAGCACACACTTAGAAGCTTAGTCTACATAACAATAGTGGAAACTTGATCTTGTGTAAGACTCCTGCCTGTTGCCCGCCAAGGATTATTGTTGTACTCACAAAACCAACGACTATTACATTATACGTTGTGTAACAACTGGTAAGTTAGTCTATAACTAGACGATGTTTTCATCTGACTCCAAAACAATAAATGTCCAACTACAAAGACTAGTAGTTCTAAGCATAACACATGTGTCAGAAAGAGTCTTACTCTCATAATTGTATAGCTGATCCTTAGATAACAGATATGTGGGTGCCATTTGGACATCCTAAACTTTAAGATCACTCATTAGGACGCTTACATGTGTGTTTGAAATTTCTGAAAAAAATCCAACAGCAAATGATTAAAGAATTCTGCTATTCATTTCACTGCTATGATATCACTTGAAGACCAACCACTTTCTCAATAAGTGATACTGTGATACATGTCCATGCCGACCATGGTTGTTATCTGCATACTAGTTTATCGTCGCACCGTGAAGTTTTAAGTCACCCATATTTAGTAATAACTCATTTTGGGCATCCGGTTTCAAAATCCTATCCAAGATACTGGTGTTGTCTATTTTAGTGTTGTGTTGTTCAATTTAGACTTTTAAACCATTCATATCTGGATGTCTAGAGGACGAATGTCGGCTGGACTTCTCAGACTTTTGAAAATAACTTTGGAATGAAGCATATGTATGTAAACTATTTAAAAGAGAGTTGACGATGCAGTTATGATGAACATCTCTACGTCAAATATTTTCAAAATATCACTTTTTTCGAGAGATATCATCAAAATAATCAGGCGTTTTTTGGCTGCTCCAGGCATATTTTGGTTAAGAGAATAATAGAGTTGTGTCATCATGCAATACACTTTTAACACTTTCCTTTTCAGTGCGTCAGTGAAACAATGAAGAACTTTTCCATCCATGCCTGGACATCTGTTTGGCAAATCTCGTCTGGGTTTATAGTACTTTTGAGAATAATTGGGATATAGAAGAAATTGTTTGCAGATTATTTGAAGGAAAGTTGTAGAAAGGATATTGATTAGTATTTCTCCTACAAATATTTTACAAAAAAGTCGCGTCCTTTCCCGACTTTCCCGGTAGGAACGGGTTAACGCCTCGCTATGCGTCATCGCCACTCAAATCCATTCATGCCTGTCTACAAGACAAATGTCGTGTGGACAAATGGTACTTTTGGGAATAAATTCGAATTAATGATATGAATCGAAAACTATTTCATTGGGGATTGTGGGTTGGCTTTAGATGAACATGTCTCCCTTCAATCATTTTCTGTAAACGCTCTCGTCACAGAGTTACGACACATTCGACGCTGCAAGCGTGAATGTGTTAAAATCTTGGAGGTAAAATATATAGAACGCATTAAAATGCATCCACATGCCTTTATATGGACATTCTGCACACACTCAAATGTTACTTGTAGTGTACCAGCCACCTTCGGTTCTAGGCTTCTAGCGTGCATCTCCACATGTAGTCCTGTTTTATCTGTGAGTGATCCAGGTGCAAATTGGTTTATAGCGATTTCGCGTTAAAATTTCTTTGTGTATTGGCATCGTTTAGTAAACCTTGAATTGATTCAATCAATAAACATATACATTTCTTATTATGCTTAACAAGTCCTGTACTTAGGAGGGTACGACAATCGATGACATTTAGCCCCTCTATCAGTACATGTATGTATCTACATTAGGGACGTATTTACCCTTTTATAATCTGAACCATACTCATGTTTTGGCACGTATGGACATCGCATGATAATATAACAATTTTTGAGAATTTTTTTTGTCTGAAATTTGTTCTTACAGATGAATTAAACAATTCCACTTCAAATTTAATTCTATACTACACTTCTTCCCTCCCTCTAAAAGTCTGGTTTATGCTAATTTCCAAAGTTATTTCAAAAGTACGTATCCGTCTCAGAGCCAGACGACTCTTTTCCAGACGAGAATGAGCATGGTCTTTTGATTAGAATATCGTCATTCTATGTTCTCATTCATTCCTCTTTGGATCAATAGTGGTGTTTAATTGATGAACTCTTAACTAGGTCAAATCGTTTCTATTTGCAATAGGCTTAATATAGATACGATCAGTAATAAAGGTCTCTAGGGCAGACTTCTGGTAATGCCCCTAGACTGGAACTAGTAAACCACGTATTTCTGCTTTACTGCAATAAAATATGAAAATGCAAAAAAAAGAAGAAATATGCTATAAACTAGGTCATCGTGGTTTCTTTGTCAAATGTTTAAGGTAACCAATGCATTATTAACTTAGGGGGTCGTTAAAAAGACATTTTTTCTTTCTTTTTAAGAGAGGTATTGGGTGGGTGATTGTCAGACAAATTTAAAAAGTGGCATTTTGACTTTAGTGATCTCCATATGCACGGGTTGCAGGTAAAACAGCCTTCCTTCAACCCCCACCCCACCAAACACCTAAAACAGAAAAGCCACTGTATTTGCCAGTGTTGCCCAAACAATGTTATTGTCCCGTCAGCTGTTTTGCAGCCGATGATTATTCACTGAATACATTATGAGCCAGTCCTAGGTCATAAGGTCGATTACTCAGCTGTAGCACAGGGACCGCATGCGCATGTGCAGCAGTTTCTCGTAATAACATTATCGCCTGGATTCATTGATACTTTAGAAAATTACTTAGAAAGTATGCAGACAATACTACTTGAAGGAGAAGTTCTGTTTATCTGAAAATTAACATTTTTTTCAACTTTTTTTTCTCCAAAAAGATGCTTTTGATCGAAAGACATTAACACCACTGTCAGGTCATCGTGACCGCTATAAGATCACCTACATTACAACAGATGCAAATGCAAAGGTGCGTCTTTTGAAATATACACACACACATATATATATATATATATATATATATATATATATATATATATATATATATATATATATATATATATATATATATATATATATACATACATCTTTGCAAAAAGTACAAATACATACAACTCGACCAGATCCGCCAATAACAATACCCTCAGGGTGCTTCTACACACACACGAAGAGACAGCAGTGCCAAAGAAATGGTTGTTCTTAAAAGAATACCTAGTTTAAGGACGCTAACATAGCATAATATCTATAAATTCAGAACTCGTATGAATAATAGTGCAATCAATAACCTGAACACTGAGGGGAAATATATAATAGGGAAATAGTGTAGCTAATCATAGTTAGACTTCTAGCCATTGTTGTACCTACTTATGCAGGTCACCCGTATCTGAAATAGAGCATGATCGAATTGAACTACTTTGTTATTTGTAGAGCACACATGGTCTGGCTATTTCTCTCAGAAATCAACAAATAGAGAAACAGTTGAAACGTATATGAAGGGGGATTTTTTAGGCCCAACAGGTTAAAGACTACCCAGTCAAATACTTCATGAAGTATTACTTGTGTTGTCATATTCAAGCATGTGCACGCTACAGATGTGAAAGAGTTAATATGTCATTTCAAAGAGCTGACATCATAATCATTCATGATGCTGGTCTCAGCCCGAGAGCAATTCTTTGTTCTCAGCATAGGTTTGTCATAGTGAATGATCAAAATCTTAAATATAATACAGATTATACTAGTTTAAATGACAACCAGTCGATATAACCTTGTTGTATAGAAATGAATTTTTAAATCATAAATGATTCAAAACTTATATGCAATATATATATATATATATATATATATAAATATATATATATATATATATATATATATATATATATATATATATATATATATATATATATATATATATATATATATATATATATATATATATATATATATATATATATATATATATATATATATATATATATATATATATATATATATATATATATATATATATATATATATATATATATATATATATATATATATATATATATGTGTGATAGATAGATCCCAAGGAAGCTGTGGTGTATGGGATATACCCGAGGTATTACGAGGCGGAGCCGAGTAACACTAAGGGTATCCCATAAACCACAGCTTCCGAGGAGTCTATGTGGCTTGTACCACAGTTGACTGCCTTTCACCAATCACAGGCCGAGAAAAGAATACCCTTGGGTAACACCTTTGGTTTTAGGCAGCTTAGAGAACAAAGGCTTGAAAAGTGTGGGTTATGTTCGATAACCCTACACTTTTCGAGGCCTCTGATTGGTGGAAGGCAAGCAACTGTGGTACAAATACATATATATGTACATATATATATATATATATATATATATATATATATATATATATATATATATATATATATATATATATATGTATATATATATATATATGTATATATATATATATATATATATATATATATATATATATATATATATGTATATATATATATGTATATATATATATATATATATATATATATATATATATATATTTATATATATAATTATATAAATATATAAATATATATATATATATATATATATATATATATATATATATATATATATATATATATATATATATATATATATATATATATATATATATATATGTGTGTGTGTGTGTATATGTATATAAAGATCTTAATTCACAAGAAATATATACATAAAAAAATCATCAATCAAATAATCATCACCAAGACTGCCAGATGGATAGATAGAGCTAAACCTATACTAAAACCTTGGCAATGGAGTGGTCTGGCCCGAACAAGTAAAGCACTCGAAGATCTATGACTATGGCTGTGGCCGAGGCCATTGCCAGCGGCGGACAGACCATGGCTGTATCAGAGACATGGATTATAAGTCTCTGGCGGTATGGACGCCACTGGTCACTACATGATCGTGTCACATTATACACATATGGCCAGATGGCGTAACCTTATATGTCATGGCAACGCTAGTTACTAATATTGATTGGTCACGGCAGGAACCTGTATACGATAACATGCCAGCATCATTACATCAACAAGCAGCATGACCCAAATATACTTGACCCAAATGAAAGGGCTTCCCTTGAGTGTATTCATATGGTATTTGGGTCAAAAGAAATCATGACGTAATGGTATTTACCCTCCCGCAGGGTTCAAGCTTTAAAGCCAATAATCTTTACTACAGGATATGGCCACAGTACCAACCGTCCTGGCCACCACGGTACCGTGGTGGCCCGGACGGTTGGGAGCAATGCTTCCTGGCATTCGCACTCCCTAGAGAACGCTACCCACCTGGCCGGCACTGGCGTGCAGGTCCTTATCTATATGGGTCAAATGCAGCCAGCTAGTAGCAGTATACGATGAAGTGTTGACGCTAGATGTGACAGCCATACAGATTTCCACTTGCAGCAGAAAATTGAGTATAAAAGCGGTTTTCATGGAAATGACTACAAGAAAGTGGTATATTTAGTTTAGGAAGTATACGATACTCTGGCGTGCAGCTTAATATAGGAGTTTTAGAATGCTCTTGAGGGTTGGAAGTCGTAACAAGTGACTTTAAAAAGTTCTGTGTGACCATATCCTGTCATGACCTAATTTTATTTAACCATGCACGGGGTTCAAAGCTGAAAAAATGGCGGCATTTGCAACATCGTTTTCATTTGAACCTCTAAGTTCACTAAAGTTACTTGTGGTTCCCACTCCATTATTAAGGCTGCATACATTTCAATTTACCAGGTTATTAAAGTAGCCCAGTAGTTGAATTTCATGATTGACTCAGTCTCTACTCTACCCTGCCTCGATTTGGCAATTCAACTTATAATAGGTATGTACTGCCAGAAAGGTCTTCTGGTGAGGAATACCCTGGGCATCACAAAAGTACCCTCCTAGCAGGGTGTAGGTTTTAGCGGAAAATAACAACATTTATGGAACGGGGATCTGAGAATGACACAAATGCATGGGGAAAATCAATGCGGAGGGAAGCCTACGTTCAAATTTTACACACACGCACACACATATACATGTATACATACACACACACACACATATATATATATATATATATATATATAATTTATATATATATATATATATATATATATATATATATATATATATAATACCCATGCTGAGAAAGACTCATTTATAAGGAACGAACTATTCAGTTTATCATTATAACTCCCAGTTCCAGCAAGACATGCAAATTGATGCTTGTGTCTCTAACCTCGACTTGCACCCTGTGAACATCATGTATGTTTCTTCGGGGGCAGGGCGGGAAAGGGAAGTAATTAGGTAGCATCCTCAATCATGGAGTGGGCATAGTAATTAATTACACCATTGCATAAGTAATGTATGTACCATGTAAACTTGATTTTTTTCCGCCGTGTGTGTGTGGGAGGGGGGTAGATAGGAAAGAAAAAACATACATGTATTAACATCTCAATGAACGATTGAAAAAGCATAATTAACTGCGTCATTGAGTGATTGTGACGCGTAGGTAGCCTTTTGACCGGGGATGGGGTGGGGTGGGGGGGGGGGGGGGGGGGGGGGGGGGGGCGGTGGTTGGTATAATCGGCTGTCATAGTGTTGTGGTTGATTTAGGTATGGGGGGGGGGGGGGGGGGGGGGAGGGTGGAGGTGGTCATTGCCAAACATGAACAACTTTTTTAAATTTTAGTGCATTCAACCATACTGTTGTGCACTTGGTTTTTATTCAAACAACATTTAATAACAGTCACAAATATAATATGTACAAGACATCACACATGCAATATAACATTCTATTTGTGTATTGATAACACTTGTAAAAGAAGAAGAAAAATAAAGTGAAAGATGAAATATACAACTTTTTTTTACTTTTCCATCTTGCCCCAAATTGGAGCCCAGAATCCACGGAAAAATCTCAATTTTCCTGTGTTTTCTGCAGTGAATTTCTCCGTTTTAAATTGAGATTTTAACATTGCCAGAACTTGACTCAAAGTCGGAGGCTTTGATAATTCTCTGTTTTTAAAAATGGCGATTTTTGTGGTCAGCAGGATCCTATTGACGACTGGGTCCATTTTTGGATCCCCAAGAATAATTTGTGAATCTCTAAAATATTCAAAATTAAATCCTTGTGGGTTGAGCCAGTCAATAATTTCCTGCCAGACACCTGTTGTTAAATCGCATTCACAAAACAGATGTAAAATTGTTTCCTCTTCAACATTGCAAAAACTACAATTTGGTGACTCAAAAAATTTATACAAATGAAGTTTAGAATTTGTTGCCAATATTCGATGCAAGATCTCATACTGGAACATTTGCATCCATGTATCACGATTGCAAGTTTTTGGGAGAATAAAAATTTTGTTCCAAAAAATTTCGTCGTCAGGTGTCAATAGCTCATTTTTCCATTTACACACGGGAGAGAGAGGTGTTAATTTTTTTGAGGTAAATTGTTTTTTAACCATCTGGTTACATTTATTGTCTCCCAAAATAGTCAAAATGTGCTGCTGACACCTGGGGCCAAAATCATCATCGGATCTCTCAATCAATATTTTCAATTCAGGGGGAATTGCTCTGGTCAAGCGCATATAGTCAATAAAATTAATATTAACATTAAAACATTCATACAGACCGATTCTTGTTATCATTTCCCCATCTGTATCAAAAATATCTCCCATCCATCTTATCCCCTTATCGTCCCATTTTTTAATAAATGGCAGGTTAATGTCTGGATTGAACCAGATTGGAATATTTCTTGGATTGTTAACAATATTGTCAGAATCAAAAATCAGTTCAAAGTGGATAAGCGCCTTGGTCATTGAGACCCAAAAAGGGTTTCTGATATTTCTCATAATTGTTGATAAATAATTTTTGCCATACCTACATACTTTATCAATGCCATATCTTTCTGGAATGACTTTCCAGACATCATTACTATTAAGCATCCTTTTCAACCATTTAACTTTTAAAGCTTTTTCAAAATTTTCTATGTTGACCATTCTTAAACCTCCATCCTTATAGTCAAGTTCTAAAGTTGTTTTTTTTATTTTGGGGGGCTTCCCCTTCCAGAGAAAACGGAAAAATTTCTTATTAAGTTCTCTGACAAACTCTTTCGGTGGTGAGGGTAGAGAAATAAAAAAGTGGACAAGTTTGGAAAGTGCCAAACTTTTAAGGATCAAAATTCTACCCACTAGAGTAGTATTTCTACGGCTCCAGCTGAGTAGAATTTTGTCCATCTCTGCCAGTTTCTCTTCACAATTATGTTGCAATATACCTTGTAAATCCCTTACATTGTATGTAACACCTAGGGCCACGAATTCGTGTACCCAATCAAGATCGATTTCGTGACAGATAGTATCTTCTGAAAATCTATTACTCCCTACCCAGACTGCTTTGGTTTTCGACATGTTTATTTTTAGGCCTGATGCTTCCTCATATATTTCAAGAATTAAGATGGCCTTCCTTAGAGCACTCTTTGTCCCATTTAAAAACAAAGACGTGTCGTCTGCAAATTGGGTCATTTTTTCTTCATGGCCTTTAATATTGTATCCGACTATGTCTGGAGAATTTAAAATGGCCTGGCTCAAGAATTCTGCACAGAGGACAAAGATGTAGGGGGATATGGGGTCCCCCTGTCTGCATCCCCTCTGCAAAACAAATGAGTCAGACATCCAGCCACTCTGAGATACTCGAGATGCCGAATTTAATTGCATCATAGATACCCATTCTATTATAGTTTGTGGGAAGTCAAATTCCCTGAGTGCAAGGTGGATGAAGTCCCAGGCTATCGTGTCGAATGCTTTCTGGAAATCAATTAATAAAAGTAGCCCTGGGACTTCACACTCCTCACACTCGTACAAATAGTCAAATATTTCCCTTGTACAGTCCGCTATATTTCTGCCCTGGATGAACCCTTTCTGTTGTGTTTTAATGATTAAGGGGAGAATAGGTTTTATCCTATTCGCAATACAAGTGGATGCTAATTTGTAAGAGGAGTTTAGTAGTGAAATCGGCCTCCAGTTTTTAAGGAGTTTTCTGTCTTTGTCACCCTTGGGAATGCATGTGATTACTCCCTGTGACTGACAGGCCGAGAAAGATTTATGTTCAAAGTTTTCGTTAAGTGCTCTCAACAAGAAGGGGCCAAGTTTATTCCAAAAGTGTTTATAAAACTCGACCGGATACCCATCCGGACCTGGACTCTTGTTGTTTTTGGAATTATTTAAAGCCCTCGTTAGTTCATCCATAGTTAATTCCCCCTCTAAAGTCTCTTTTAATTGTTCCGGTATCTTTTTTAACCCTGATATGTCTAGTCTCTCCATGGTTTTCTCCAAAGGAATTGTTCTGGGTTGACGAGTATATAAAGTTTGATAAAAGTCTTTAATATAACCTAGAATTTCTTCTTGGTCTGAGATGCGTGATTTATCTTCCCTTACAAGTTCTTTTATTGTCTTGTTTACAAAGTTCGACTTTTCTTGTTGCAAGAAGAATTTGGTCGATTTTTCACCTTGTTCTACCCATTGTGCCTTTGCTCGTAGTTTAATACCTTCTATTTTGGGTTCTCTAATGGATTTAAGCTTCTTATTGGCATCGTTCAATTCTTCTTGAGCCATGGGATTTTCCCGGTTGCTGTTACAGTATTGCTCGAGACGTTTAATTTTTTCAAGGAGAACCGCTTCCTTTTTGCATCGATAAAGTTTTTCTGATGCTGCGAATTTGATTACAACTCCCCTGATTTGGGTCAATAAAGTTTCCCAGAATAGTGAATCTCCTATCATCAACTGGACATCACTATTGGGGCATGAGTCTATATAATCTGGGCTGTACGGGGTGGCAGCGTAAGTTGATTTTGCCAATACAATTTCACTTTGTATTTTTTAAACCAGATCCTTATTATTCAGCAGTGAAATGTTCAATTTCCAAAAGCCCGGGCCGATTTTGTGTTCAGCAGTGTTCAACTTTAAAGTCACGGGGCTATGGTCCGATCTATATTTATTCTGGATTGAACAATCCATTGTGATATTTGCAATTGCTTGAGAAGTTAAAAAGTAATCTAATCTTGCTCTTTTTACAGGGTTTTGCGTTCCCCAAGTGAATTTAAAAGTATCATGGTTTACGCTGCGCCATACATCTGTAAGTTCTAGAAACTCCATTCCCCGTGATATCTCGTCCCTTGCGTTTGGGTTGTTTCTACGTACGTAGTTGTACGTGTCCAAGCGGTAATCTCTTACCGTATTCCAGTCACCACAGACAATAATTTCCAAATTGCCAAGGGAAGAGATTTTATCCCAAATTTCTCTAAAAAAGCTAGGAGAATCACTATTTGGTCCATAAAGAGAAACCAAGGTCAATCGGGGAAGTCCTTCAATAGAGATGTCCAACAAGATGTAGTTACCGTCTTCATCACAAATTGCATTGTTCACTTTGTATTCTAGATCCCTACTAATTAGAATAGCAACACCCCTTGCCATGGTTGTTTTGGCAGATAGATAAACATTTCCTCCCCATTCCCTTCACAGTTTGGGCCTATCTCTTTTATTCAAGTGAACGTCCTGTAGGCAAGCTATGTGAGTTTTATCCTTCCTAATTCTGTCTAAGACAAGCCTTTTCTTAGTGTCTGCCAACCCTCTACAATTACGCGTTTCAATGGTAACCATCAAAAAGTTGGTATCGGTCTACTTGTATGGTCACAACACTATCCGTCACCAAACCGCTCCTAAGTTGACACTCTCTTCCATAATCTGAATTCAGTACCCTTCTCTCCACCACACTATCTTCTAGATAATCATATTCAATACCGTATAGAATGTACATAAACACAAAACATAAAACAAGAATAATAACATATAAGAACCAACTTATCAAACTGATATTGAGCAAAGAAAAACGTTGTTCATAATTGTTAGTTGATAGGTTAGTGTTTTTTCTATTTTTTTGATGTTTGGCCTCGCACATTCAGGTGCGACATAGCGTTATGCTCCTCGACGCTTTAAATAGTCAAGAGAGTATCCCCCCCCCCCCTTTTATCACTTATTAGCCTCTCATTGGCACGATTTCATATTCACACAGGGTCTAGCCCACAGGAGCCCAATTGTCTCCATCATTTTTCTTTATTACCAACCATAAAGAAATTCCCTTTTCCTTTATTTTAGTGTGCTTAGCTTCGCCATTTTTCTTCAAGTTATATGCCTTACTGGCCAGCTTGGCCCGTTCGACTCTCATTGATTTTGGCAAGTCTGTCCTGATCGAGAGCTTCGTGTTTTTCAGGTTGTACCCTGCTCTGAGGCATTTATCTTTGTCCTCTGGCCAAAAGAAGGTCATTCTGAGAGGGAGGGGACTCTTTCCGTTACCTTGTAGTCTTATACAGGATTTAATATGCAAGTTGTCTACCCACTCTGCGTCTATCTTAAGACTATCCTTCATAAACTGTTTTGCTACCTCTGTAGTCTTGTCAGGACTTTCGGACCCTTCTAACCCATACACGATGAGGTTGTCCTTTTTCCTCTCGTATTCCTCCCATAGAGCCTTCTCTTGAAGATCTTTAATCTCCTTATTCATTCTATCATTGGACTCAAGTTTCTGCTCTATCTCTGTCAACCTGTCCTCTATATTGCCTAATCTCGGAAGCGCTTGCTCAACTTCTTCCAGGCTCTCTAGATTCCTCTCTAAGTCAGAAACACTATCTAGTCTGTCTTCAATTGATGAGAGTCTATTCTCAATCTCTCCCATCCTAGGGATGATCTTGTCTAGGTTGTCTGTGATTCGGTTGACATTAGAGTTCATGGACTCAACCATTTCGTCATTTTTATCCATTCTCTTGTCATCTTCTCTGTTCTTATCATTAATTGAATTCTGAATGGATGCTTGATTTTTCTCCATTTGCTCAAGTTTCTCAAACATTTTCTTAATATCAGAGTTTGAGAATTCAGAACCCTGACTGTCTTTTTTGGTTAAGTAGGTCTCCATATTGGACTGTTCACCTGCCTTCTGTTGCCGTGTCTTACTCATACTGACTGTCTATATGGTTACTGTTTGACGATTTCTTCAAATCAATGGGTATAGTAAGATAATAAGATTTATTTCTAGTTTGTGAAAATATTAGTATATTTCTTCAGCACATTGCAACAAAAATATCACAGAAGTCCGAAGTCAAGCCTATATACCACTAGTGTAATACAAGACGTGGTCCTATATACCACTAAGATGTAAAGATATAAGTCAAAAATGGTCTATGGGGTATAAGCCTAGGGTATAGTTTCAGTGAACAAATCAATGTCAAATACCAACTTGATAACACACTATAGCTGCATACAATCTATATACCCATAAATGGAAAGTACAAGTCGAGATCCTGCGAGTAATATAAACAAAGGTTACAAGCTCTCAGAATAGTCAAATGAGAATCTATATACTCATGGGTGAAAAAACACAAACAGAAGTCTTCAATACAATATGAAAACCTGAGAGTAATATAAACATGGGATACACGCTCTCAGAATATATCAATGTTTGAGATTCTATATACCTATAAGTGAAAAACACAAATAGAAATCTTCAGTGTAATATGAATATAGTGTACAATATCTCAGAAGGACCTCAATGTTGAGAGTCTATATACTGATATGTGGAAATATAAGTCAATCTTAAGTTCCCAGGTAATGTCAATTTCAAGAGGTATTAACCAATAGTAAGACAAGAAAGGAGGATTGTTTGTTTTTGTTTTGTTTTTTAAAGTCCTAAACCAAATAATAAATGCTAAAGTCCTAAACCAATAATATATGCTAAAGTCAAAGCAAAACAAGATTTGATTCAAAGCGTGTTAACCTGATGTAAGGCAAGAAAAGTTTTTTTTTTTTTTTAAAGTCCTTAACCAAATATTATATGCCAAAAGTAAGGCAAGAAAGGAGGATTGTTTGTTTTTGTTTTGTTTTTAAAGTTATAAACCAAATAATATATGCTAAGGTCTTAAACCAAATAATATATGCTATATCAAAGCAAAACAAGATTTGGTTCAAAGCGTGTTAACCTGATGTAAGGCAAGAAAAGTTTTTTTTTTTTAAAGTCCTAAACCAAATAGTATATGCCAAAGTCAAAGGAAAAACAAGCTTGGAATCCCACTATCTAATACTAAATGAATATGAGCAAACAATGGGTAAACAATAGAATAGGAGAAAAGACAGAATCACAAGGCAAATTGACAAGTTGACAGGTATAGAATCATATAATAAACTTGCTGTAGAGTCAACTCCTAAAACAGTATTCGAACCATGCCACCAAAAGATGAATTTATTTCGATATGGTAAGATCCGCCGATGCCGTCGTTAGGTATCGTTAGGGCTCATTCGGTTTTGATCTCCTAAAGTCCGTGGTAGACCGGTTGTAGTCTATATGATATATAGCGGTGCACCGGAACGATGTAATAATCTCGCCCGATAGACAAACTTGATTATCCTAATCGGCACATTTCGTCTATATCGCAGTGTTAGTCCGGTGTACCGGAGATATCAAAAGTAACCCTCCGAATAGACCGATTCGTTTAGTCCACCCGGGACACCATTGTGTGTTATAAACTATTAAACCGGTATACCGAATTCACAAAACAGGCCCACCGAAAAACTTGTTTTGGCGGGTTCGTTTAAAGCAAACGGTTAAACAGTTAAATGCTATGTACTTTGTTGCTGAGCGCCGATACGAGCCTATAGTCAAAATCAAACTTGTACAACCCTAATTTCGATAAATTTGAGACTTGATACGATCAAATAGATTAAGTGATTTTGAGTCCAAATTAACTGTTTTAGATTAGACAGAAAAATAGTATGCGAAAACAATGTCTAGTAAATAGTGTGGTAGGCAGGTTCAGAATACATGTAAAGGAAAAGATAACTCACCCAGTATTGTCATTGATCCTTCCGTTGCATATATTCCGATTTAAAGAGGCCGTGCCTTTTTGAAAAAAGGCCGGTCGTAATGTTCAGGACACAAGGTCTTGATCTGTGTCTTGATTGTGCTTACAAGTAAGCCACAAAAGTTCATGTGTTTCTTGTCCTCATGTCTGTCTTGTCACCAGAAGTGATGCCCTGGAGTGCGGGTCCACCCTGCACTAGTCCCTCGACGTCTGTTTAGACCCCTGTGAATAGGGGAATCGTGGTTGTTTCCTGGAGCGCGGGCCTACCCTGCGCTGGATACCTCTAAATGGTTTCCTGGAGTGCGGGTCCACCCTGCACTAGTCCCTCGACGTCCGTTAGACCCCTGCTTCCTGGAGCGCGGGCCTACCCTGCGCTGGATACTTCAAAATGGTGTCCTGGAGTGCGGGTCCACCCTGCACTAGTCCCTCGACGTCTGTTGAACCCTTATGAGTAGGAGAAGGTGGCGGCAGATTCCTGGAGCGCGGGTCCACCCTGCGCTATAAACCCTCAGCGTTCCTTGGAGAAGGCAACAGAATCCTGGTGCGCGGGTACACCCTGCTCTCATTTCTCGAAAAAACGTCTGTCTCCCCAACTCAGAGAGACCGAGCAATACTCCCCTTCACGCAGTGCATTATACAAGTAAAAATTAATATATTAGTAGCTTCGTCCGTTCTCGGACGTCTAAATATTCAAAGAGAAAGATTCTTAACTCAAATAAACTTGGAACGAAGTGGCACGCAGTTTTTTGGATAGTCTGGTGTGCTAATCTAGCTCACCCTCCGAAACTTCTCCCTCAAACTTCCTTTCGAGCTCAGGTATTTTTGACCTCAGTTCCATTAGTCCTATTTCACACTCTTTTAACCATAGCTCAGTTGTGTGAAGGTTATTCTCCTCAGTCAAATAGGAGAATGGACATGAAAAACTTGGTAGTGGAGTTTGTGGGGAAAATAACAACTTGGACTTACAAGGGTTTCGTTTGATCAGATAGCTAGAAAGCTAGATATGTATAGCTAGGGGCATGTGAGAAAGTTAACAGCGATGTGTATCGAGAGACCACTTACTATATGCGCTACAGTGAAGACCTGGCTACCTGTGACGTCACTTGGAGATAAAGACCAATCAGAGCCCTCGTATCGTTTACATTACAGAGAAACGTGCACACCAACATTCGCAGAACACGACATTTGGGCTATTCGCCGCAGCCAGCCTGTTCAGGTTGACCAGCTGGTTTCATATCCACTTGTTTTTCATTCTTCTAAGGTTTGATGCTGAGGCAGAACCATACTGAGTGAGAGTTTTATATTATTATTGTATCATCATTATTATTATTATTATTATCATCAAACAGGAAATGCATTGTTAAAAATATATTAATATCTCATCAAAATCTGTTATTGATAAATCAGTCCTGATATTGAGCATTTTGCAACTACTGAGGTAAACCGACTGCGGGTGTTCAAGTGTTGAATAATGCACGGCGTGGTCTCTTGCCGAATTCAAACCCAAACCGGCCGTAGAGCTGGTGGTATTCCAGGAATCTCGTCCAGACGTGACCGGCGACCTCACCCTCTCCCCCACCAGTGCTATTTATACACAGCACCAGGTATCCGGGTCAGCCAGACCCACAGCCATCGCCCTCCATCGCATCCTGGTTCGGGGGTACTACTACGACCCTCGCGGCAGGGTTCTTTCGACTTAAAGGACAATTCCACCATGGATGAAACAGAGGCCCACATAGTCCCTGGTTTGTTAGGAGGCGTTTAAACAGCAATTTACTTCTTGTATGAAGGTTGGCACTGGTGGGAACTCGGGTTTAAGTAGAGAATACAATAAGAAACTATTTGGGGCTCTGTTCTATCCATGGTGGAATTGTCCTTTAAACGGAAGCGAAGGATTTCTCTGATGATCAAATAGTTTCTCACAACGATGGTTATTATTATAAACATTATTATTATTATAAACATTATTATTATCATTATTATTATTATTATTATTATCATGAAGATGATGATGATGATGATGATGATTTGGGATTGGTTCTTTAGAGGACGATATTACACCAGGAATATAACACAGGTCGAAATAGTGTCTTAGAGTAGTCTCTACTTAAATCCAAGTCCCCCGGCCAAGTCCCCGCCACTGACAACCTTCATACTGGGGCTACTGGCAGTCTTTAACAAGATAACCCCATGTATGTCAGACTCCAGATGCAAAAGGGTTAACCACAACCTGTATAGGTTGAACACGAATTGCCCTGGAAATAACCAACGTTAATTCCAATAGTTCAATCGGTTCAACAGCATTTAGTACCTCTGAATATTTCCATCTTCTCTTATTAGACTGCATCCTAGGCCGTATTTAGATATTTAGGCCATAAATAGCATTGCAGTATTCTATGAGGGTAGTTAGAAATATACTGCCAGTAAAACCCCCTAGTGTCGCATGTGCGTGAACTAAATGGCCGACAGTAGACCCAAAGTCCATAGGTCGCTGGTCCTTGGGTAAGACAGTTTATTCCATATTGCCTCAGTCTACCCAGCCGCAAAATGGGTACCTTGCGTAAATAAGGCAGTACTTAGAGCTTGTGCGCTATATGCTGCCAACTGCACTGGAATATCCCTCGGGGGATTGAAATGGTTTCCTTGTGTACAGGCCTGCTAGGGGAGAAAGGTCGTGCGAGCACTTCGGTGGATACAAGACTATAATCCGAATACCTTTACCTTTATATGTAGCATGGATGCAGGCATGACGGAATTTATGTATAATACAGTAAAACACAGTTGCGCCTAGTACCTGGGCTAATCTCTTATCACACCACCTTTGCACTCATTCCATTATCTGGGATCTTCGTATCTTACTTATCGTTCTAATAGCCTCAATCAATATGCGTGGGTTATCATTATTCTTATATAATCATCATCGTATTTTTAGTTTTAGTTTTGAGATTCTTAGAATTAGCTTAGATCCTTTCGTATAATTCCCCTTTCGGAATTCTGGTGAGTTGTTATTGTCCAGTGGGCGAAAGTAGGAAAGTAGGGCATTACGTGGGCTTCGGGGCAGACGACATATTGATCGGAATGGCGTTTGCGTCAGTGGCGTGGTGGTTTGGGTCAAGCTGGTCAATCGGTCATCGTGTACACTATACGTGACCTCTGGCAGGCGCCCAATCCTGGCCGCTCGCCGACAGCTATGGCTGCATCTACAGCCACTCACAGGCTTGACCTGCGAAATTCAAAGACCACGGGACCTCAAGGCAAAATACCATGCACACACATAGACTGGTCAGACCCGGCCACTAAACCAGTTATACATGTCCGAACCCATTTCAGCTTCCTATCGTCTGGCTATATTTAACCCTTTCGCGGCCATAGCGGTCAGAGTAATCTATTCTTATCCTATTACCTCACAACAGTTTTCCGTTTTGACAATAGGTACGACTCATTCTATTTAGGCGATGATGATCATAGCTCAACAGTTATAGAGGTCTGACGGCATATTATGTGGATCGACATTCGTGATATATATGGTAGCAATCGAAAATCTCATTCACTCACTCTTTACCCCCACGATTGTACCTCTTAAAGTTTCCTGAATCAAATACTACATGTATCCTTGGATAAAGAAAAGAAGTGTTTGGTCATCTAAGATGTAACTATGATGTTCACATATGACCAACATAGAATTTTCTTGATAAGAAAATAAAACTTTGAAAAAGGAAATATTCAAATGCCTAGTTGTGTGGTATCGTATTGATAGATTGTATCAAAGGCTTATAAGACATGTATTGTATGGTCAATAACTGTCACGAAGCATTGTACAAAATCATATCAATACAAATAATGATAGTAACATTAAATAGTTAGATATGATATAAAAATACTGGTGGCCTCGTAAGAATGATAGTTTCTCGAACTATCATTGTCTAAACAGACTGAGCGACTATGATAAAAGCGGCCAGTTCATATCGAGGACAGTAGGATCATAACGAGAGTGAGGTGAAATTTTTGAGTTCCTTTGTTTGAATGGGCCATTGTTGGCGCTTAGTCGACCTCGAGCCCCAAGCGCCTGTCTCTCATTCATTCCCGCTTGCCTCAGAGTCGAGGCACGCTGTAGACTAGCTCCTGATATATGGTATACATAAACAAAGCTTCCCAGTGTTTTCTGTATCCCGTACTAAGGACAAGTAGTGGTAGTAGTTGTAGTAGTAGTAGTAGTAGTAGTAGTAAAGGAAGGAAGGAATGGGGTTTTACGTCACTTTCAACAGCTTAGGTCATATCGCGACGAGATAGAAATCCGTAACCGAGAAGAAATTCCCTTCTCTTTACGAAAAGTTTCAAGCGGTATTTCGGTTGCAGAAGGACCATAGAGAGTCCTCCACAACGCCGGACATTTATATAGCGACCAGGCCAACCTGCTGAGGGATTCAGCAGAGACGTTGCAGTTGTCGTTGTAGTAGTATAGTTATTGCCCCCAACTTTCGTCGAGAGCATACATTTACATCTAGATAATAGTTCAACAATCGTGACAATGGTGCTAGTTTCATTGTCTGGAGCGATTGTTTAAACCCTTCAAATCTGATAAATAGCAGAGAAATGGATGTAGCGAACAGTTGTAAGTCTTGAAGTGAAAAGGATTCGCCGTAGCCTAATGGTAATGTCACCTGTCTCCCAAGAGTGAGGTCGCAGGTTCGAACCTCCGCTGGATCTTCATTATCAAATCTCTATACAAATGTGCGATGCTGTGGAAAGCTATGTTGCTCCCGCAACTGATAGATCCCTTAGGACTATTTCTAAAGGGGACGGAATTTCTTTCTCTCTCGTCTCCAAGCTAGTAGTGAAAGCGACGTTAAAACCAAAGCTTCCTCTTCCTTCTCCCCCTCTCTTTCTTGACGCGAACGAGAAACGCCTCAGCCTTCTATGTCCCGGTCGCCGGCGTCGTGTCCCTGGGATGACCCGAGGTCATGCCCGGCGACATGTATCGCTGCAGAACCTCGAACGAACCGCTGCGTGCCCTGACAGGCGGACAAGCGAACGCACCTCCGAACTTGGCACCGTTCCAACAAATATTGCATAAGGGTTCTTCATTGATGGACATCTCTTCTAAATCAGTGTTTTGCATAAGTCCATCAGGTGAAAAGGGGAAATATTTAGCAAGGCTGACATATTTACACTGTGGGCGGATAGCCAAAATTCTTTCCAACCTCACCCATGTACGGTAGTATTAAATGGACAAGCAGAATAGTGGTTACCAATCTGTTGATCGTGATAAATTGCTGTGTAAACATACATTTTGGAAAGTTTATTTCCTATTGCCGCATCTTTATAATATGTGTTTTGTACCCTATGCATTTTCCTGATTTGTTTCTTTTCTCTGTTGGGTTGAATTATTTGTAAAAAAGATAGTAGTATGTCTTGTAATTTTGTAGCTTTGCCTACACTCAATAAAGAAACAATACAATAAATGATTCACTGGCTTCAGCAATCTCATCAATGTTGAACCACGAGTGAGAAAGTTCAAATATTCCAACAACACAACTGCGTAACGTAAAATATGACATGTGTCTCTGTTCGCTTTCTTGTAAACAATTCACGGAAGCAGTCTATTTATATCATGTATGAGTTGATCACAAGGTTGTTTTTATTTCATATGCCTCACATGCAGCTCGAACTGAAATATCTGGTGATTCCTTTCAAGAATCAGTTTTAATATTCCGTATCTCATCCCACTCCTAGCCAACATAAAAGAAAACAATGACATGAGTCATTCAGAGATTTGGGTTGGGGACAGAAAGGGGCGGTATCATTTCCATCAGTCAAAGAATCCGATGAAGTTCGGGTTAGAAATTAGGCCGAACTTCGTGTAACTTGTTTTTCTGGTCAGTTTTCGTCACCTCCTCTGCCATATCTGGTTAAATCGTGACTCGCCGTTAGTCAATCATGAGGCGTAGCTGGTGTAAATCACTGGAAAGCCCAAAGTCATCGGGAACTTTCTCACGTGCCTGACGCGGAATTTGAACCAGGCCACTGCGCAGAGGCGAGCCAAGGTGAGTAGTCGGCCGTGCGGGAAGCTTGAAAACATACGCGAAAATACCTCCCCTTGGACTTGGAACTGAAACAAATGATACATAAAGAAACAGACTGACAAAATGTGAACTTAAGCCACATCATGTTGACCCCGACCTGTGTCCCGGTATTACCAAATTTACAAGCATCGGAGCTGAACTTCAACAAACATTTCATTGTAGGTTTAATCTGAGACAATTATACCAGGTATTATGGTTTAATCGGAATATTATTGGTGCTAAATCATCGCTGAAGTCTTTCATATAACCCTTATTCTCCGTTGCCTTAGATTCCCATATCTCATACTATATTCACAATAACATCCTGTTTTCCACGAGAGCATCGTAAACAACGTTTATCACCGAGGCGTTTCTATGTCAACCGCCTGTCCGATTGGGACAAGTCGATGTGTTACGACAGAAAACCGCGCGCTGGTCTACTGCTCCCATGTGCTTTCCGTCAGAGGTCGAGCTGACATTACACATATTTGGATGTCTTGTATGGTCTCATAAACCACGCACTGACCACACTTATTTGGGAGTGGAAGTGAAAAGAATAATAGCGGATGTTGGTACACATTTCCCGTAGTGACACACCTAAAACCACCGCAATCTCAATATCCGGAAATACTTCAAATAGCTGTCAGCACATAGACAGTTTCGAAAAATATAATAAATAAGATATATTCATCGAAAAAAAGGATGGAATCCTCAATTAATGATACTTTTGAAAGAAGTAGAGAAATTTAGGAAAGATGCATCAATCATGAAAAAAAAATAACAACAAAAAATTTCCTTCGAGCCGGATTTGAACCAGCGACCTAGGGATCTCCATCAGTTGCCACTACAGTCCCCCGCTCTACCAACTGAGCTATCGAAGGAAGGTTACATGAGCCGGGGAATTATAGGTACATATTATCTACGCCGGAAGAACCAGTGGCAAGTGTGATAGTGGTCTGAGTTTTCCATGTATGGGTAAAGGAAGGGCTTTGGTTGAATATACTAGGTATACATGATGTAAGTGGTCCTATCTCCGTATAATTGCAGTGTTAAGAAACCGCCTAAGTTAAACACATACTGTAAAAAGAAATTTCGAAGACCAAAATATTTCCATAGAAATGAGATACATGCAAAATACACCTTGATATCTATTTCTGATAGTCTTAAAGATTTTTTTACCGTAACCAATTAGGTAAGAGGTTCACCTAGAATTTAGGCTTTCAAACACATTTTGACACTTTTCAAGACGTTCTCTTGGCTAATAATGTGACTTTAGCCGTCGTGGTATTATGGGGTTATTTGAATATTGAAAGATTCCACGGACATAGCAAAAAGTAGCACTGCACGTATCGCAATGCAAGAAAAATATCCCTGCTTTTATAGAAACTAACCTACATGTTAACCAAATCACGGCCGGAGTCCCAATAAAGAAGTTCCGTCTGAATCAATGATACTGGATCAATGAAAATAACTTGGGAATAAAGAGTAGATTTACATTTTTTGTAGGGGAGTTGTAATTAAGGGGGCTCGGGACCTTCGCACCTTTGAATAGGGTGTTTTTTTGATTTTTTGATATGTGAAAGCTGAAAAGGTAAGCTACACATTCCTTCAACCTAGAACTCTCAACTAGAACAACAAATGATATAAAAAGTACTTTTTGAAAAATATGGCTTCTATAAGAGTAGGCAGGTTAGGCACCCAGCTGTGATGTTTATCAAAGATCATAATAGTCTTTCCTTATCAGATCCCCCTGGGAGGTAAGCTCCACTGGCAGGCCCCAGAATGTGTATTCAGATGTGTATTAGAAGTTTCCTGTTACCCAGGAAGCTGGCATTGAGCAGTTATGAGTAATTGCATTGCAATAAGGGTATTGAATGAAAGGTGTGATTCTTGCTCTCTTGCTTTACAGATATAGGTCAGACAGTTCAGGTTAAACCAATCAAATGCTCCAGAAATATTCTGGTTTGTGTGGGTCAGCCAGGATGTTTAGGGTTTATCTTACAAAGGTGAACAGGGTTTCCTGTATTTGAGAGTTAGGGTTAGGAGAGTATTTAGATACTGACCCCTGGACAGTGCAGAGTCTGGATGTATCCCTACAATGGGAAGTAGCTTCAGAAGGAAGAGAAAGAGGGAGTTTGAATGGAGTGCAATATCTTCTGTGCCAGAAGATTTGGATATATAAGAGGACGAGGAATCTGATAATTCACTAACCATTCAGAGTGCCAGTTATAGAAAACTTAGACTGCTGAGTACTAGTTCAGATGACAGTGGCATAGCAATTGAAGTTGCGAACTCTGAGGAAAGGGACACTGATCATGACTGCTTTGATTGGAAGTTAGAACTATGGCAAGACAGTAGAATGTGACAAGACCATTGATCAGCGCTATATTGGAGATGTTCAAATGAAGATTGTGATGGAAAGCGAGCAGACTTTCTTAGTAGTTTAAAAAAAGGACAAGTTTATGATATAAACAGACAATCAGTTCTAGCAGGATGCTTCAGTGGAAATGGATATAGTGCTCTTCAATAGTTCAGTGCAGCTATGGATCTGCCTCCTCCACTTACCCTCAAAAGTTTCAAGAAGCATGATGTGCTATTCCATATATAAAATTATTAGAGAAAACCTTACAATTTCACTTCAGAGTACTTGTAATGGAGTGGATTCATCGCCAGACAGCCAATTTGCAATTAGCAGTCAGTAATAGTCTCTTATCTTTCCTTATCAGCTGGGGGGGAGGAGTGCTCACTAGGGGGTCCAGCCTCTACCAGTAGAAACCTCCAAATCTTTGCTAAAAATCCCTTTTTATTCCAGTAATTGAGGAACCAAGTGAACTATCAAACATTCAAACTATTCTACAAAATACATGCAAATCATATTCTTATTCCAAATTATCCCTAAAAGTTTCAGAAGGGGGCAGAACATCATAATAGGCTGTAGGATATGCAGGGCTGGCTTTAACAGCTGGTTTGAAGGCTTTCTGAAATCACCATACTTCTCATTTTTAAAAGGCCCCAATTCATTCAATATTGAATGCTGAGATTTTAACACATGACCAAAAACATCCTTGGGCAGATTCTAGTTTTTCATTTTTTTTATATCTGCTCTAGTTGTTTCTTAATTCAACTTCAAAAATGAAGAAAGGTAAGATTCAACAAAAAAATATTGATCACAACTTAAACTTGCTGTAAATTCCTTTAGGAACAAAAATTAAAAAAAATGAAAATATAGAATTTGCTTAAGGATGTTTTCTATATAATATATAAATATCAACTTTGTTCAACCTTTGTTGAAGCCAGGAGGTACTTTGCAAAAACATATGTATTAGAAATCCGCATCACTGTCTTTAGGCCCCACCCCCAGGGAACTTTGATGGTATCATAAAACATGTTTAAGATATTTGACCTCTCCAGATTCTCAGCTTTCATAAGATATATAGTTTATTGGGGTTTTCTTGTACAATGTCCAAGATATTGGTCAATCTTTACATGGAAGTCTCAGTTAAAGAACGAAGGTCCCGAGCCCCCTTAAGTTGAACTTCGATCAAACTTCTCCAACAGAAAGTTTCTGATAGACACTTTTGTTGGAAAGATTTCGCCAAACCTGCAGGCTTTGGTTTGATTTCAGGAGTTGATTAAAAGCCCAGGTTAGCTCTGTATTAATCCTCGAGGGGCCCACTAGAGCTGTGTTTGAAACTGCAACCCTCGAGAACTGTGCTGCCATCTATAGTTTGAAAGACTAGTAGTGACGTAAACCTAATTCAGCCTGAGAACCAGGCTATCATTCTTACAATGTCATGATAAAATCATGAGGCCACGACAACACACCCTAGCACATGAGGAGCGGTTTTTGCGGTTTCCTGCGAAAGTCTAAACTTATGTGTCAGGCAAATACCAGGCATATATTTGCAACTAAAGTGTAAGCTCATTCAGGTCCGTTGCGGTCAGACCGTTCTGACCTCCATAGGGTTACCGTTTTGATCAGAGCATTATTCTTGTAAATATTTCAGGGAAAACTCTTGACTAAAACCTAACAAACAATTCGCGTTCAAATAATTTGCAAATTTAATCTAAATTCCTTAGTCGTTTGCAAAAGTAGCATAGGTGCAGACTACACTTCTCAAGAAGTCCTGAATGCGGTTAACTATGACCAGTGTTATGGATATCAAATTACTTCCCGACGTTTTTGTTCAGTTTTATTTGATAAAGATAGGCACATGCACTGAATCCGTGTTGGTAATCCAGAGAAAGTCCGATACAAGGTGATAGGAGTGGAGATGAAAGGAGTGGAAAGTAGTATGAAGCCAGTGGCGCTGGGCGCAACACAGCTCAAAGGTTAGGCAGGTATGGTAGAGGAATGGATCCGTGCGCCAAGATATGGAGGCCGACGCACGGATCCATTTCTCAAGGGGAATGTATAGAGATGTAATAGTTATGAAATATGAGGAATATGGGTAGTGAGTAAAAGCAATTTAATGATATACCATTGGTACGGACACCTAAGGACCAAATTAAAAGCCTGTTCACAAAATCACAATACTATTGAACCTAACTATATGCAACGGCATCCTCATGTGGATGTTCTGTGTGGCCCTAGCCCCACACCCCCACCACTACAATATCAGATATCGGTCAAAAGGGTGCTAGGGTTTCGATACTGCACTAAACTCTGAGGTATTTTCATAATGTTAAACTTAAAATAAAACCAGGAAATAGTGTTCACATTGGGAGACGTTCTCATCTCCGAGGTGTTCACACGGAGAGGTTTCACTGTAATAGAAAGAGATCAGGATCCAGCAACCAGAATCAAATCGTTAGAAAGTCTAGCAGCTAGTCTACGTCCTTAGACGAAACATGCTCGCAGGCTGGGTGAGCAGGAACGACTGAAATATTTATTGTTTGGGTGAAGTCATCACTAGACGCGCCCAGGATTGATCTGCGCTAAAAATATACTAGAAACCTAAATATAGATACATCCTCATTTGTTTTGGGGACGCGGCTTCCCTAAAATAGACCCAGAGTCAATTGAAACGTAGTAGTCCAGTCAATCTATGCTGAAAATGGCCTAACCTAGAACAAATTGCTACAGAAGGTTTTTTTGCTTTGACTGATTAATTGGACCTAGCTGAACATTATATCAAAAGTTTCCCGAAAGTTACCCCCCCTAATTTGCATATTTTCACCTAAAAATGGCCAAAAACATATAATTTTGGGGATTTCTTCAGCATTTTTTTGTTTTTGAGAGTAGAACCTCCAATGTTGGCATGTATGTACTACAGATGTTGTTTGACATTGCTATGAAAAAAACATTTCCAAAAATGCATCCTAGTGGTCAAATTTGGGACAAAAATGTTGAGAAAGTGCTAAAAACGGACATTTTTTGCAACGTTGCTGATGAAAGAAGCCACCCTACAGACTCAAAAAAAAATTTAACACCAAGGTTTAAGATTAAAAAACTGCCCTAAATTGTACTAAGCCCAAAAAAACTAATATCGGTATAACTTGGTACCACTTTGGGGGACCACCAATAACCCTTATATTTTGAAAGCCCTTGAACCCCTTTTTTATGCCAAATTGGACAATTCCCTGATTTCAGGGCCTTGTATCTCCTGAACTAACCATCATATAGCAGTGATATCATTAGGTCTCAATGAGTATGTTACATAGATGCTGCAGAAAGAAATATTAATTTTAATATTGACCCTTTGGTCAAACAAAGTCATTTGAAAAAGGCCATTTGACCTTCGCCAAGGAGAGTTTTGATTGTTCACATCACAGATTTCAGGGCCTTGTATTTTCTGGACTAACAAGCATATAGCAATTGAATCTTTAGGTCTGAATCAGTATGTTACATAGATGCTGTAAAAAGAAAATATAATTGTGATATTGGCCCTTTGGTCAAATAAGGTCATTTGAAAATGGCCATTTGACCTTTGACAAGGAGCGTTTTGGTATTTTGCATCAGTTGGGGGGATTGCGTAAATTGGTACCAGTTGGGGGGACTGCAAATTACCCTTATATTTTGAAAGCCCATGAACCCCTCAAGTACCTGCTTGATGGACATCTGCAGCTGGTAGCTGTTTTGAGATATTGAGCTCCCAAGGTACTAGTACCGGGTATGTCCCTTTTTATGCCAAGTTGGACAATTCACAGGTTTCAGGGCCTTGTATTTCCTGAACTAACAGGCATATAGTAGCTACATGTACTGTAAAACTGGTAATGATTGCGTGATTTTAATTATTGCGTTTTAATGCGAATGCATGAGGACGCAATAATTAAAACACGCATAAATCTGTCCCTTCTGTTTCAGATATCTGACGTCTGACGTCTGTCGCATTAATTAAAACACGCATAAAAGAGAAAATGAAAAAAACGCAATATTTACTACACGCAAACATTACCAGTTTTACAGTAAATCCTTGGGTCTGAAGATGTATGTTACATAGATGCTGCAGAAAGAAAATACAATTTTACTAATGACCCTTTGGTCAAATAACGTCATCGAAAATGACCATTTGACCTTTGCTAAAGGGAGTTTTGGTTATTCACATCACAGATTTTAGGACCTTGTATTTCCCGACATAATCAATAATCATACAGCATCCTCAGGTCTGAACAAGTTTGTTACATTGATGTCGTAAAAAGACAAAATGATTTAAATATTGGCCCTTTGGTCAAATACGGTCATTTGAATATGGTCTTTTTACCTTAGAGAAGGAGCTAATTGCTCTCAATGTACTGTGCCAACATTTAATTCCTGCATGGGCAGCCTGTGCACAACACAATACACAACTGTATCCCTGATTGCCACCCACTTTCCTGGGCATGGATGACCTCACAACTGAAAGTAGCTTTGAATCACAAGCTACGTGGGTCAATGATGTCCTTGGCTTACTTTTTGACATGTTATCCATGGGTGTTTGTACAACCAGGCACTTGCAGACATCCGCTTGATTGCTGCAGGAATTAAATGTCTGCAGTACTTAACCCTAGATAAACAATATTTTCAGGGCAATGCAAGTATACAATAGGCATAATGTATAGGGGTAGTCAAATAGGGTTTTTTGAAAATACCTGTTTGATCATAAAAAGATACATTTTGGCTATTCTCTCAGTTTATGCAGATCAATATCTTACAACTTACTATAACAGTTTTTCGAGGGCTATATCTAAAAGCATGCTGTATAATGAAGTATGTTTTTTTTCTGGTGATTCTTCTTATCAAAAATAAAATTTGAAAGTGACTCTATGGGCTGGATCCAAATTTTTGACCAATTGGTAGCATTCAGCGAGTCTGCAAATGAACCTATTTTGGAAGCACGTGATCATCATTTCAATTTTTGGACTTTCATACACAAAGTAGTTTGGTATCAGAACTTTTAACAGGTACCATGATACATTATGTGAGTGTATGAACAGTATCAAATATATAATACATCTAAGACATATTGATCTACAAAAACTGATAAATTCAACCGAAACATATTTATCATGGTGAAACAGGTATTTTCAGATGGCCCTATTTGACTAAAAATTGTCAAGAAAGGGCCATCTCCCCTGGCAGTATCCCTACTCTATACTTGCATAGCTCTGAAATATTGTTAATCTAATCCATTTTTAATTGACCTTGTTTGACCAAAGGGTCAATATTTTAATTATATTTAATGTTTACAGCATCTATTCAACATACTGATTCAGACCTGAGGATTTAATTGCTATATGCTAGTTAGTTCAGAAAATACAAGGCCCTGAAATCTGTGATGTGAACAATCAAAACTCTCCTTGGCGAAGGTCAAATGACCATTTTCAAATGACCTTGTTTGACCAACGGGCCAATATCAAAATAAATATTTCTTTCTGCAGCATATATGTAACATACTCATTGAGACCTAATGATATCATTATTATATGATGTTTAGTTCAGGAAATACAAGGCCCTGAAATCAGTGATTTGTACAATTTGGCATAAAAAAGGGACATTATAAGAACCTTGGGTGGTCAATATCTCTAAACAGCTACCAGATGCAGATGTCCATCATGCAGGGACTTGAAGAGGGGTTCCAGGGCTTTCAAAAATAAGGGTTATTGGTGGTCCTCCCAAATGGTACCAAGTTATGCGGTCCCCCAAAACAAATAACCAAAACGCTCCTTATCTAAGATCAAATGGCCATTTTCAAATGACCTTGTTTGATCAAAGGGTCAATACTAAAATTATATTTTCTTGTTACAGCATCTGTATAACAAACTTATTCCGATCTGAGGATTTAACTCCTGGGTGATTGTTATGTCAGGAAATAAAAGGCCCTAAAATCATTGATGTGAATAACCAAACGGTTCTGATTAGAGGTCAGATGGCCATTTTCAAATGACCATATTTGACCAAATGGTCAATATTACAATTATATTTTCTGTTTACAGCATCTATATAACATACTTATTCAGACCTGTAAATTTAACTGATGTGTGATTGTTAGTTGATGGAAATACAAGGCCCTGAAATCTGTGAATTGTCCAATTTGGCATAAAAAAGTGACATACCATTTTTAATTTATGCAAATTAGGGCCCTTAGAGGGGGTAACTTTCGGGAAACTTTTGATATGATGTTCAGTTAGGTCCAATGAACCAGTCAAAGCAAAAAAACCTTCTGTAGCAATTTGTTCTAGGTATTTCATAATTTGACTGGACTATAGCGTATATGTACCTTTATCATCAGCTTCACTCTGATACTCGCAGCTGATTGGTCAATTGCTGTTGGGTACTGGACTGTATTTCATTGCTTCTCATTACTTGTCAATTTCAGGATGGGGATAAGAGTTTTATCCTCACTCTTGAAATCGAGGCTCAATGTTTCATCCTTCTTCGCCATGGTTACCATAGTTGACCTCAAGTTTACAGGTCACAGCCTCGTTGTTTTTTATATTACAAGACACACAAAAAGAATAAAAAATAAAATTAAAAAATCAAAATTAAAAAAAAAATTAAATTAAATATAATTTTTTTTTTGAAAATATTAAAAAAAAAATTTTAAAAAAAAATTAAAAAAGAAAAAATCAAAAAAAAAATCAATAAAAATATTTTTAAAAAATTAAAAAAAAAAAAAATTTTGAAGTGAAATCAATAAAAATTAAAAAATAAATATAAAATTTGAATTTTTTAAAAAAAAATTAAAGAATTAAAAAACAAACAAAAAAAACTGATGATAAAATCGTTATCCCCCTTGTAAAAAAGGGATACGGCCTGGTATCTGCGTTCAGCCAGCCGTATCGCACTCGGCCTCCGGCCTCGTGCGATACGGATGGCTTCTCGCAGATACCAGGCCGTATCCCTTTTTTACAAGGGGGATAACTTATATTATTGGCTATGAGTCAATTCGAATAAATATATACATATTCGTGTATATGGAGAGATTACTATTTACTACAACCCAAACAACAGCCTTTATCATTATTATTATTTTTATCATTATTATTTTTATTATTATTATTATTACTATTATTATTATTATTATTATTATTACTGTCATTATTATTATTATTATTATTTATAATAATAATAATAATATTATTATTATCATTATTATTATTATTATTATTATTATTTACATTATCATTAATAGTATTATTATCATAAAAGTAGCAAAAGGAACTAACTATGAGGACGGCATCCATACCACCACCACCACCACCACCACAATAACATCATCATCATCATGAACAACATTTCCACGAATTCATCGTGTATTTGAATCCATGGGTAACCCTACCATGAGCGCCTATCATGAATTGCTAATGGCTCAGATATGACCCTCGTCATAGTGCAACTTTTCCGCGCGATAACAATCCACGGCTCAATTCACCTTGCATTTCTTACGCCTAGCAACAATACCTATAGCAACCAGTTTCTACGACATCGACTTCATTCGTCAAGGACAATTTGTTTTTGCCAAGTTTCAACCATACATAATGAAGTCTGCGAGGTGATGTTGGACCAACGCAACCAATTAATTATATACTTCACAGGAAAAAAAATCAACGGCTCGTACGGGTGCCGAAATACTCTTCGGGCACGTACAAGCCCAGGCTGGCGCCTAACCGCCAACTTTGCGCCCGGTTATACTCAGGGGCCGGTGTGCCGGGCTCCTAGCAGCCCGTGGATTTTCTGGGGGACGTACGGGCCCAGAATCTTTTGTAAGCCCGTGCGAACCTGTAAAG
>OZ012695.1:37954181-37956681 GCA_963942565.1 Maea johnstoni
ATTTGTAATAAGTAGTTTTTACCTCTATGTAGCTTCTATGGCTTTGAATGCAGACATTTTGCATTTTCTTATTAACCCATTCACACTCAGGGTGGCCTAAGCAGGCCTGAAAATTTTGGGAATATTTTACTTACAAAAGCATTTTCAGGGAAACATTTCAAAGAGAAATGTTGATCAGAAGCCATACAACTCTCCTTCAGGTTTTTTTTAAACTTTTGTTTTAACTTACGAGAGTAGCGGAAAATACTTTCTATATGAACTTGATGGGTATGGGTTAAGTAAATACATATTTAAGATTGTTATCAGAATATTTGAAATCCCTCTATACAGCTATGGTATGCACTTCTGGTTGCCATGGCACTACCAGAAGTAATATACATATACTGGAGTCCTTACAATATTTTTTTTGAGAAGCATTGTTAGGATCCCAATGCAGGAATGATATTGGACTCCTAACATTGACCAATGTTCAAAGCAACTTAGAGAAACACAATTCAGTCCAGTACAACAACGAAATTGACCAATCAGCTGCTAGAAGTAGAGAGGAACAGATAATAAATTTACTTCTCTGTTTGACAATCTGGACCTCTTAGCCTGAGTGCCATCCTTTGGAGCTGAACAACACAGAAAGTGGAGGTCACTTAACACTACAGTGCTGCCACCAACTGGCTAAAGGAAGTAATAATCAATTATATGTATGTTAATCTATGTAAATTATCTTCCTTCTTTTGATATGGAAACACATTTCAGATTTAAGGCACTCTCTTCACCATCCCTCCTATTCCAGAGGTAAAATGAATGATATGAGTAAACACCCAGACCAACCCCTCCCCCCCCCCCACACCCCAAACGCACCCACCCCCTCCTAGAATATAAGAATTTATATATAATATTAGGTCCTATTATTAAAGAGTCAAGTAAAAAAGGTTTTGTTGGGCATTAGATAGGGCGTTTCAAATATCCAGTGTGCTATAAACTGCATTCTACCTAGACTTCCCAAACCCTCAGGAACCTGGAACTTTCGGTCTTAATTTCAGCATGTTCCAATATTTTGATTGAGTGGGATTCTTGATATATCATTCCTCATATAGTCTCCTTTCAAATAAAACATGTTTCGTTTCTTTTGCAATTAGTGATGGGTTTGGCCAAAAAATGTGCCAGATTGCCTGGACTACATCACTACAAGAGGCCAGATTATAGGCTTTCAGGGCCCCCCCTTTTTTTTTAATCTAACCCTTATGGTGCTGGTAGCTAAGTTGGCCAATACAAAACAATGCAAAAATCCTGAAAAATCACTGAAATACTAGCTCATGGTTACTCATCTGAGGGCACTCCATGAGGGCTCTTCAATGAATACCAACCTGACAAGTTTTCAAAAATATCTGCGTTCTTGTGCATTGGACGAAAGCAGCGTTAGCATGGGAAGGGTTAATCGTGTATCGTAATGATTGTATGTTATTATCTGGATTGAATAACTAACTATTTAACATGAACAACCACTGGTGGTGAGTTCAGGGAGTGTGGTAGTTTAGGGTATGAACCTGTGTGGTGCAGTAACCGTTAATACCCATTAGCACCCCGACTGCCTAAGGGGTTTCCCATGCCATCATTCAAATGCCCTTTGACTCGGGTAGGGCACCGGGGACTAGGCATGAATAACCACAATGGGTACCCCAGCTGTCTGTGTCTACCCAGAGAGAATAGGAATACCCTTGCAACCCGGCTATCACGTACGCCCACGCAGTGTGGGAAACTCCTGACACAGTAACTTGGTTTTGGGGGGATGTTGACGGTTAGGGGTGTTGGGGTATACCGAAACCAGCACCTGCTACCCTTACCGCCCAATCCTGGGTATTTGTTTTTTTTCCCACAGTCGACAATGGGTATAGGGTAGCACACACACACACACACACGCACACACACGTACATACGTACGTATGTATGTATGTATGTATGTATGTATGTATGTATGTATGTATGTATGTATGTATGTATGTATGTATGCATGCACGCGCGCGTGCGCGTGTGTGTATGTATGTATGTATGTATGCTTGTATGTATGTATGCATGTATGTATGTATGAACGTATGTAATGTATGCTTGTATATATATATATATATACATATATATATATATATATATATATATATATATATATATATATATATATATATATATATATATATATATATATATATATGTAAACATTTGTATGTGTGACATCATCATAATTTTTTCGCTAATATAACAATTTTGATTATTATTATTGTTGATAAATAGTCAAAAAGGTGAACACGTAGTGAGACAATCACATACCGTAATAATGTTAGACGTGCCTTCCACTTTCTGGCTCTGTTTTCTCCGTTTCGGTATTTCTGCCTGATGGTCTGGGGGTGAGGGGGGGGGGGGGTTAGGGCGAGAAAACTAGTAAACATAGACCACACATGGCGATGGGTGATAGGAGTACCTAAACATTTCCCTATTGACTCACATAAAAAGC
>OZ012695.1:37958029-37975529 GCA_963942565.1 Maea johnstoni
ACTACCACTAGTCAGAGTAACTAACACTTAGACATTAACCCTTCAAACGCTGAGTCTACCTTTATCCAGAGCACAAGGATGCAGAGATCGTTGAATACCACCTAAACCCTGTCATATGTGTATGCATTGGAAAGCTCTTGCTGAGTACTCTCAGATGAGTACCTATGTAATTAGCCACCAGCAGCATAAGGGTTAAGCAATGGTAGGGACCAGAACAGAGAAAGGCATAATTTAATAAAAAAAATCATAGACTAGGAGCTAGTCTACCAAAGAGGTGATCGCACCAGAGTAGCGACGGACTAAGCTCTCTTCGTTGCCCCGCCCTGTGCAACTCATATAAATCTCAGATTAAAGCCAGCGCAAGCATGTTTTTTAGCTCCTAGTCTATGATTCCATTGAATTATGCTTTTCTCGGTTCCCGGGCCAGCAGAGACATTAATCTATCTATATTATATCATTTATCTATATCTCTGCCCTAATGAATGACCATTCTCGCTTAGTGGACCAATTCGAGTGTAGTTCTACCTTAGATGACAAAACACAAGTGGATTCGAAACCAGCCAGTCAACATGAACATGCTAGCCTCAACCAGTGTCAACTTATAGTGGCTAATAGGCCAAAATTTGTGCTCTGGGCATCCCCAGCTGGTGGTGGAGATAAGGTTTCTCTGTAGTGTAATCGATACGAGAGCACTGATTGGTCCTTGTTCCCACGTGACTTCGTGCTGCTGGTACTCCTGGCATGAGTCCAGCATGTAACTATAGGGCTCATAGTAATTGGTCTCTCGCTACATATCCATTCTTTTCTTCATCCAAGGCTCTACCATCAATGAACACACTTGATCATCGGATGATCAGTTGCGGATGGAGAGAGTGTTTCGAGGGGTTTTACGAACCCCCTGCACAATTCGAAACGTTGAATTCTTTGCCAAGAATTGTCACTTTTCTTAGTTTTGCATAATCCATTAATGTTTACTCCGGCAAAAAGCAACCTGACTGTGACAAAACATTTCAATTTGACATCATTCAAAATTAATAAAACTCTTACTTGGATCAGAGAGCTAGATATGTACGTCATTGCTTTGATTAAGTCTAATATTAGATTTACATCTTGACATTCAAAACGACTCGCACTTCCTCCACTTAGATATGAGAATGTTTACCAGCTTCATTGATTTTTAAAAGGTGACTCATATAAATCTCAGATTAAAGCCAGTGCAAGCATGTTTTGAGCTGACTGAGTCCCACCCACCAGGCACGAGTTGTGGCACCAATGACGTCATTACCAGGTGATGAGGAAAGACCAACTGATTGATGTTCTTTCCTCAGACAGCAAAGCAGGCCGCGTGTGGGCAACGTTTGATGTAACCCAGCCACTAGGCTTGACCGTGTCTCCCTATATATATAATATATATATATATATATATATATATATATATATATATATATATATATATATATATATATATATATATATATATATATATACGTATATATATATACGTATATATATACATGTATATATATATACATGTATATATATATATATATATATATATATATATATATATATATATATATATATATATATATATATATATATATATATATGTTACAGTAAGACAGTAAGACTGTGGCTAAATCCCTGAAGCGTTCAGCAATTTGGCCAAATCCCTGTTTCACTCAGGGATTTGGCCAAATCCCTAAAATGTTTAGGGATTTGGCCAAATTACTGAAATAAGAAGGGTCATATTTGACAACTTTACTGGACACATTTCAGGGATATTGTCAAATGACAATGAGCCTTATTTTATGATAAGTTGATTAATAGTAATGGTTCCTGAATATCAAGGTATGAGTATTTAGCTTACTATACACTGGTTTTACCCGGAATAATACATTCTCAACCAAAATCTCTTGCTTTTTGGATGATAATGATTATAGTTATCTTTACATTCAGTATGTTTGTTGTTATCATTATAGGTAGCAGTGGTGGTAGTAGTACAATGGTTGTTGCAGTATTGTTGTGTTGATTGTTTGTACATAATAGTAGTGGTAGTAGGAGCAGCACCAGTAGAAGTAGTCGTAGTAGTAGTAGTAGTAGTATTGGTTATTTTTTATTATTATTATTATTATTATGATGATGATGATGGTGATCACAGTAGTAGAAGTAGTAGTAGGTTATTATTCTTATCATTATTATTATTATTATTATTATTATTGTTATTATTATTATTATTTTTATTATCATTCATGATGATTACAGTAGTAGTAGTAGTAGTAGTAGTAGTAGTAGTAGTAGTAGTTTACTAGACTCATTTTAGGGAAATTATCAAATCTTGCATGTTGGGAGTTTATCTGAAGTCCTGTGAGTTAACATTTATAATTGCATTCAGAAACCAATTGATCACAATGATCAAGATTGGTTACATTGTATTTAACTATAAAGACTAAGTTTCTTATATCAGGATTGCAGTTAGGTCCCTTAATTGTATTTTGAACTGAGCGGAGAAGATCGGTTATATTTCACTTAACTACAAAGACTATCATAATTACATTGAAATTGCAGTTTGCTTATTTAATTGCATTCTGAAATAAGCTGATGTCTAGTGATGAGATTGGTTACATTACACTTAACTACAAAGACTAAGGTAAGGATAGTATGATCCAGCATTTAATAGTATTATTATTATTATTATTATTATTATTATTATTATTATTATTATTATTATAGTAGTAGTAGTAGTAGTAGTAGTAGTAGTAGTAGTAGTAGTATCATAATTAATTTTATTATTATTATTATTTTTATTAATATTATTATTACTATTATTATTATTATCATTATCATTATTAATAGTAGTGGTAGTAGTAGTATTACAATTAATCATTATTATCATCATTATTATTATTATTATTATTATTATTATTATTATTATCATTATTACATTACCAGTAGTGATATTGAATTGTCATTATAATTAACTAGCAGTAGTAGTAGTAGTCATTTTTTTTATTATTATTATCATTTTTATTATTATTATTATTATTTTTATTATTATTATTATTATTATTATTATTATCTAGATGATGGTATTGAATACAGAAACAGTATACTAGTTGTAGTTAATCAGAAATTGACAATCAAAAGCATTTTCCTTCTTTGATTGTTTAATTTAAGTTCTGTGCCCTGACATAACTGCATTCAGAAAGGGATTTATAACTACGCTCATGTTTCAACTAAGTGTTATCGTCAAAACAATCAAAAAAGGAGGCATCTTCTGATGTAGTTTGATCACTTAATTGCATTCTGAAATAAGCTGATAAGGTCTGTGACCATATCTTTAACTACAACGATTAAGTTAATTTGATTTTAATCCAGCTAAATGATTGCAATTGCAATGGAGAAATGGCTATATAATGGGTGTACAAGGCATGCTCATTCAGTTCTTTCTTGCATGTCAAGCAACATGGCACAATCTACCCTTGAGACAAAGTTCAGGGAAAAATTATTTGAGAAATACTCTCAGTGTCAAAAGTATCTAATACCTAAAGAGGTATACTCTCAGACCATTGAGGATCTGAAAAACGCAGCTGAAGTTTCTAAGACCAAGTCATATCACAACTACTACATCCTAAACAGGTATGAAGTACTTCAGTGTGGTGATGTGGAGAAGCTCATCAAGAAGAGAAAGTCTCCAGAAGACCGGCCAGTCTTTGTAACAGCAGATGCCATCGAATTTTAACATGTCAAAATAAGAATTAGTCAAGTGAAAATATTGGTAACAGGGTTACAATGACTTTTTTCACTTCCAGATATCTTACTAAATATAAGATCAATCGTATTTGAAAATCAGACCAGAATTTCCAAAATGTTCACAGGAAATATGGAAAATTGATCCTATAAGCTCATTTGGTTATTTCATTTTGATGTAAGATTTGATGAAATATAGTTACCAGATGAGTGTAAATGTTGATAAGTAATTGAACCCTTTGCATACTGGAATATTGATAGTCCCATGAAATTACATACAACTGGAATTGTATCCAGTCTATAAAGGGTTAAGATAGCCTGAATGTTAGTTAGTTAAGAAGTTGCTAATTCAGTTTAAAGTAGGTGCTGGGACAAATGATTCTGACACATAAAGGTGTTTACATAAAAAGGAAATGAAATGCTCCGTGACAAGTGAACATTCAGGAAATACATAGTGTTTTGTACCATATAAACAACAATAAATATACTGACTTTGTCATAACTGAGAGGGCACTATGTGTAGAGCACAACCGTCAATAGTGTAGATATTTGTCAAATTTACTAAATTCTTGTGTGTAGTATAAGAAACCTTTAGAAGTACTACTTCAATTTTCCACATTAACATTATTTTTTCATTTTTCAAATGCATTGTTGATTGTTATGATAATAATATAGTATGTTATTTGTCATCTGTAAGATAAATCAGGAATAAAGCTCATTAAAAAGACAGCCTTTCTTTGAATCTTATTTCTACTAAAAAAACAATGAGGGATTTGGCCATATTACTGGAGCATCATTTCAGTAATCTGGCCGACTCCCAGGACAATCACAATTCTTTTCCCCCTGACTCCAAAGATGCAATACCAAAATTGTTTAAAAAACAGTTCAGTATTTTCTAGGATTGTAAGTGTTTTAATATCTTATTAATTTTGCAAACCAACCCCCTTCCCCTCAACTAATGACCCAGGGGTCAAGAAATCCTCAATTAAGGCAGAGTCCTATATGCTTATTTTAACTGTGCATAAAAACCTATAATTTTTAATGTTTAAAACCACTCCAATATACTCAATTCCATGGTTTAATGTAGGAATCCTTTCTAAGTATTGCAAAAACTTTCCATTTCAAATGTTTTTTTGTTGTATTATAGTAATCATACATCTTATATGTAATCAGTGTGATGATTCATGCACATGCGTCATTAAAAGGACATCATATCTTGGATATGTCTTGGTTGAAATAAGATTCAGGGATTTGGCCAAATTACTGGACCATCATTTCAGTAATTTGGCCAAATTCCTAGACATTTTAGGGATTTGGCCAAATCCCTGAGTGAAACAGGGATTTGGCCAAATTGCTGAAAGCTTTAGGGATTTGGCCAAATCTCTGGTTTGACAGTCTTACTGTAACATATATATATATATATATATATATATATATATATATATATATATATACATATACATATATATATATATATATATATATATATATATATATATATATATATATATATATATATATATATATACACATATTATCTATGGGAAAATTTTTGGGATATTTTTGCGCCCGTGTACTTTTAGCTAATATGTCGAAAAAGGGGAACGACTTTACGGTAATCCAGCGAATAGCGAAACAGCGAAACATCTATAGGACGTACACCAACGGTATACTATACTAGTCTACGCGGCGGAGATGCCTCATTCTGAGAATATCGCAAAACTGGCCATAAGTTCTTAAACCATGGTTCGTGTGTGTTATGAATTGTTCAATTGATATTGTGCACGTACGTTGGCATACCCGTCAGCATTCAACAATCCAAAATCAGGATATATCACTTATCGGGCGGTTTACTATACTGCGGCGTCTTTTGGTTTCATCTTGTTTAGTTCCAATTCTGGGAGGGGCCAGGTTAGTACTTTTGCTTAAGGAGCGGGCCCTTTAGAGTTGATAATCATGGAAACATATGCTAATAGGATAACTTTAATTTCAGTTCATGTAGCAGATCACAATTGCTGCATGATAATATACACACAGTTTTCAAAAACACGCAGATAGCTTTGGAACTGAAAATGTCGTCATCAACAACATTTACATTGTGTGATCTTTCCAGACATTGTGTGATCTTTTAAGATCAAATACTTACTATGTTCAGCATATTATGAAATTCTTGGCTCTTGGCTAGAAAATAAATTTTTGAAAGTTGGCAAATCAGTAGCTAATCTGAAGATTTCTGACCAAGTTATATAATTCATACCTGTTAACATTCAACCATCCAAAATCAGGAGATTTTATGCGGTTCCAATCCTGGCCACCAGGGGTCAGATTAGTTTATTCGTTTAGGAGTGGGCTATTATATTTTACAGGTGTTGGCAAATTGATAACCATACTATTATGATTATGAAATAACTTTAATGTTATGTAGCAGATCACACTTGCAGCATGATGACAATTTCCCAGTTATGAGAAACACACAGAGATTGCTTTTGAACTGAATACATCATAATAGTCCATGCCCCAGAGGGTTGGTCAGTATCGTATTGGGGGGGGGGGGGGGGGGGGGGGGGCAAATTCTGATTAATGTTTTTGAATTCCCCATATTCTCAGCTTCATGGTATTTCAGTAACAAATATTTTCCAAATCAGACCTTTTTTCTTTTCCCAGGTGAACTTAGCTTTATATATTTACACGATCACTAATTTGCTTTTATTCACTACCCATATTCCTCATATTTCATAACTATTACATCTCTATCCATTCCCCTTGGGACATGGATCCGTGCGCCGGCCTACATATTTTGGCGCACGGGTCCATTCCTCTACCATACCTGCCTAACCCTTGCGCTGTGTTGCGCCCAGCGCCACTAGCTTCATACGACTTTCCATTCCTTTCATTTCCACTCCTATCACCTTGTATTGGACTTTCTCTGTATATGGCCTTGGACGTAGGCTAGTACCTAGTCTATTAGCTAACGAGTGAGTAACGAGTTAGCAAAGAGTCCTTGCCTGTCATATGTATCTTTATGTCAAGTTACCAGGTACCAAGGTGGCCAATTTAGAATTTCCTTTTTTTGTTTTTTCATCACTTTTTCTACCATTTTGTGGCTTAGTCGTGACTAGGCAATTGTAGCTGGTGGAGGAAACCGGAGTACCAGGCTAAAAACCACCGCCCAACCCCAAGTCATTTGCAATTTTGTTTACAGTCAACTCATCAATGTAAAGGGACTTTTGAAATCGCTAGAGGACTCCAGAAATCGCTAGAGATTGGACGACCATGTGACGCCATCTTTCTATCATATCTGGAATTACACCATACTCAAGTTAGCAGTGGTTACGCTGCCAGGCTTCCAATCACGAGTTCCCAGGTTCTAGTCTCCACTGGATCCACATGAGCGGGTTGCTCTGGTCGCTATATAAATGTGCGGCGTTGTGGAGTGCTGTCTATTTGATTGTACATCTGCACCTGAAAGACCACTTGGAACATTTCGCGAAGAGAAGAGAATTTCTACTCGGTTCCTGGTTTCTATCTCTTTGCGAATTGACCTAAGCTTTTGAAAGCGACGTAAAAACCCACTCCTTTCTTCCATCTAACCGCGAGTGGGCGAGGCCACGCACGTCCCCGGTGCAAACCAGGACACGGTTCTGGGTACGCAGAGGGCATCGTTTTCCCACTTGTAAACCAAGAACAGGTTATTAAACCACGCATTCAAAGACGCTGTCCTGAAACAAGGCCACATCCTAGCAAGCTATTAGCAGGAAAGAAGGCTCCCGCCATAATACCAGATGAGATCAAGCGGATTTGCCCTTAACCCCTTCCCGCCCAGAAAACTCATTTCTGCAACTATTTTATGTTTTTTTTTATATCTAACATGGATAAAAAGTGTATCGAGAACAAAATGGAATAAGTCTTTCATACCGGTTAAACTTGATAATAAAACATTGTCTGAGAATACGAATCTTTAAATTTCATTTCCCTAACTAACCCCTGTCTACCCTTTCATTACCTTGTTTTTTGTTATACATGAAGCTTTTGTTTTGTATATCTTTGTAGTTCGCTACATCCAGTATATATATATATATATATATATATATATATATATATATATATATATATATATATATATATATATATATATATATATATATATATATATATATATATATATATATATATATATATATATATATATATATATATATATATATATATATATATATATGTATATATATATATATATATATATATATATATATATATAAATATATATATATATATACATATACTATACAGCATTTAGCATTGTATCCAGGTCTAAGTAAATATCTCCCCATTTTCTGAGGAATTCTTCAGTTATCTGATCAATCTCTGCATAATACTCCTCATGTTTCATTTACATGTACAGGTTATACTATATCTCATGAATGTGCGGAGCTTATCTTTTTTGTCTATTCTTAAACTATTTTTAAGTAGTTTAAACTAAAGTTGTCCATGTTATCAGGTAATTGACAAGATCACACATACTTAAACGTTAGTAGATGTTCGCATTTCACATTGTCCATTAACGTCAATCGGTGGGGGGATTCATGACCACACACCTTGGCAGGTGCGTGATCATCAACAAATAAGAATATTCCAGAAATATATGTGGTGACCATCTTCCTGTTATGCATGGAATGTATTCTTAGCCAGAGTAGTCAATCATAACATGGCCACACAAAGAGACACTGACCGGACAATGCACACACACACACACACACACACACACACACACACACACACACACACACATATATATATATATATATATATATATATATATATATATATATATATATATATATATATATATATATATGTATATATATATATATATATATATATATGTATATATGTATATATATATGTATATATATATATATATATATATATATATATATATATATATATATATATATATATATATATATATATATATATATATATATATATATATATATATATATATATATATATATATGCAGGGCATAAACTGGGGTCATTACAAGCACACATACACTTCTTTTAATCGTTTCAATTCATAGAATTCATGTGGTCGTGTTAAAGAGTTCAAAGCTCATAATTCCTCTTACTATTGCTGAGAAATCATCATCATCATCATCATCATCATCATCTCATTTTTATCATCATTATTATTATCATAATTATTATTATTATTATTATTATTATTATTATTATTATTATTATTATTATTATTATTGCAGTAGCAGCAGGGGTAGTAGTAGTAGTAGTAGTAGTAGTAGTAGTAGTAGTAGTAGTAGTAGTAGGACTAGTCATTTGTTATCGTTATGGTTAAAGGCCCTAGCTTATCTACGGGTGTACATAGTAATCCCCTCAGATACTACTCAGAAAGAGAAGGATGCTAGTGAGTTTCCAGCCGGATCCTCCCATAACTCAGAATGAGTATGATAATGCACGCAGGCATACAGTGCAAGTTCAGTGCAGTGCAATCAGCGGCAGCCCAGCAAAAACCACAACCCTACAATGGTGCCCTGACTGTTAGGCATTCACCCGGGTATGGTATGTATTGGGTACGCCCTCCTTAAATAGTCACCACCCAGTACTAGACCTTGAACGTTTAGTACTCGTTCTGTGGTGTTTATAGCCTAGGCTTCTAGGCTGTCATATGTACTTTTCTGTTATGTTTTTTTTGCCAAGCACCAAATACTCTAGGTGGCCATAGTAGTGGTCAATTTAGTTTACCCTTATCTCACCAGGATTCATTTATGTAGTAGGCCACATGATTGACTCTCTCTCTCTCTCTCTCTCTCTCTCTCTCTCTCTCTCTCTCTCTCTCTCTCATGCACTCACACACACATCTATCATTCTTTCTTTTTATTACACATACATTAAATGATTGTGTAAAACAGTGACGCATAGTAGCTAGGCTACTATCAAGCATGAATTAGTGTTTCCTAAAAACCCAGAGTTCAAGTAGGTGTTTTCTAAATATAGTACACGTGGCTCAATGAGCCTCAGAAGAGGTGGGCGGGGTCTAATTTCGGCATCCTCTTTCCTCGCCTATTGGCTATGGACAAAGGTATGGATGATACGGCAATTTCCTCGTAACGCATTCTGCGCATGCCCTACATTATATGCATGTATGTTACATTTTTGTGGCTTGTTTATTTTGGAAAAGAGACTGACGCCCAGAAGGGACTTGTTGATCTGATTTTTCCTATTAACCCTCGATATGTGTGAGACTACAGTGATGGTAGTCTCAGGAAATATCAAAATTCTTTTAGAATTAGAGTGTTTTACTATAGTACCTAGACTAGGCTCCTAGTCCATAAAAAGTTCACTTTCCCTTCTGCGTTGACCAAGCAGTGTGGTGTAGTACCAGGAATGGTAGATAGATGGCATCACATGATCCTTATATCTCTAGAGGTTTTAGGGCACCTAGACTATTTGGTGCCTGGTAAAATAATTAGATGACAGAAAAATATTTATGACAGCCTAACAATCTAGTAAACTTATACTTAAACATCGCATGTACTTCCAGTGGTGTTGTCAAGAAATGAAAGCTTTCAAGTCATTTTTTTCAAAGTGTGTCCATGGTCTTAGCCGAAATTTGGAAACAGGGTGTCCAAACAGAGATTTCATAGACTTTTGCGTGTCCAAAGTGTGATACAAAGTACTTACTACTAATATTATAAACCCTTTGTATTTACAGATCTTGCTTTTTTTAGGCCAGTAACTGCTTTGTGTGTCTTATATAAGTGACACTACAGCTTCTACATCTTCTATCTTCTAAGAAAAGTAATCATCAGCAAATTCTGACATAAACTTTTGGGTGTCCAAACTGTCAAACAACAGATTCTGGGTGTCGAAATGACACGCTGGACGCATAGGCGTCTAAGCCCCTGAGTGTGCCTATTTCTCTATGTATCAGGCGATGAGTGGACTCCAAATACAGATGGGTTATAAGCCGCATCTTAACCCATTAATGTTCGGAAGGGCCAAAAGCAGCTAAACAATTGTGTTGACATCTTATAGGTAAAAGCATAATTGGGATAAATTTGGAGGAGAAATAAAATCAGAACACTTTATATAACTCTATCAAATACTTTGTAAAACCATACTCAATTTCAAAGTTATTGTCAAAAGTATGATAGACCCAGAAGGCAATTCCTAGAGAAACTCTTAAATTATTTACTGGTTAAGTATGTGTGCCTTGTGGCGAATGATTCCTTTGGCAGAAACACAAACAAGGCTAAGGCTCGGATGAGTGTTTGTTCGCGAAAGGGTTAACCCATTCGTTGCCGTGGTAAGACAAGGCCCGGAAAGTGTTAACCCGTTCTCCGCAACAAGCTGAGCATTCAAACTTCGATGTTATTGAAATAACCCAACGAAAAAGCATAAATTCGTTAATTATTTTATGGGCTATTGGTGGTTGTTTTTTAACGTTCTTTTTTCCTGTTTAACCAGAGACCACCATGCTAAGATAAAAGCTCCCTAGTTTAACGAAAAATACAATCTTTAAAAGGTATCACATAAAAAGTATGTCCGTTTTGGTCTCCCAGAGGCATGAATCAATAGGTTTATCCATTTATGCCAGTTGCACCTAAATGCATCTCGACTATTTCGATGATAAGCCTCTTGCAAAGTAATCTTTTGGAAATTGCCTGAAGGAAAAATGTTTGTCGAAAGTTATGTTCGCAAGTATCTTAGAACCAGACGAAACTTGAGGGTACTCGAGCATGGATAGTTGAAATTGAGTTTCGTGTCGGACATCGGAATGTGTGCTATGATGAACCCCTTGCCCTGGGCTTGGATTAAGAAAAGAATGGATATGTAACGAGAGACCAATTACTATATGCCCTATAGTTACATGCTAGCCTCATGCCAGGACTAGCAGATAAGGCAGCAGCACGAGGTCACGTGAGAACAAGGACCAATCAGGGCTCCCGCATCGATTACATTACAGAGAAATCTTATCTCCACCACCTGCTGGGGGTGCCCAGAGCACCTATTAGCGACTATTAATTGACACTGGTTGAGGCTAGCATGTTCAGGTTGACCGGCTGGTTTCCATTCCATGTGTTGGTCTTCTAAGCCCTGGGTGAGCAGGACTCGGGCGGGATATATTTGGCATCCATCCAAGTGGGCGGGTCTGACCTCACGAGCCCGCCAATGACGTCACATTACGCACGCGGACGCGATCAGACAGGCATACCAAACATTCACATGTTGTAGCATGATGTAGAAATAGAAATAGAGACGCCTATCATATGCTAGGAAAAAGTATTATAGCAATTAACCTTACCCATTCAAATATGGATTGTATATATGATCGAACTCACTTCGGAATGTCTTGATAACAAACCAACATTTTGAAACGAAGGTATTAAACTAAAAGTTGTTGATCATGTTTGATATACCAACCTTCCACCAATTCCTTTTGCAAATATAACTTATTTCATAAACACTTATTTAGTGTAGGGCCAATAGTTTGATGAAGCGAATTTTCCTGTATAAGAAACATTTTGCACTCCTTTCGCTGCAACAATATACAAAAAGAATGTAAATTGGTGGTTCCCAAACGTATGAGAATCAAGAAACATAGCCTACTATGGTTTAACTAGATGATACGTGCATTTCTCTGTTCTGCCAGTGGTCTCTTTATTTTGCTTAATGTCTATGAGTTACTTTCTGTGGCTAATCATTGACAATGCTAAGGGATGTCACCCTGATCTCACATTGGCCACCTGGTGTCAATTTTAGAACTAAATCAAGGGTAGGTTCAGTTTTGGTTTTGTATACTTTTCAGGTTATACAATGAAATAAGCGCTTGGCTCAGGCTATTTCTGTGTTGATCAAGAAGTGTAATGCAGTTCCAGGTATGGTAGATAGGTGGCACCACCAGATCATCCTATCTCTTTTTTTAGGGTGTTGTCATACTCAAACTGAATCCTCTATTTCCCTGATGAGATGAGTGTAAACTAAATGGACCACTATTGCCACCTAAAGTATTTGGTGCCTGGTAACAGAAAAACATGACAGAAAGTACTTATGACAGCCTAGAAATCTAGGCTAGGCTAGGCCTGTGCGTGACCCGTCACGGCGGTCGTGAGCCTGATACCGGTATTTTCCGCTTCCGTTATGTAACTTACAGCCAGTTCAATATTGACCAGTCTCTCGTTGCCCTGGGCGATAAGGAGGAGGAGGATCTTAGCAACCTTTGTCTGTTTGTCCTTCCCACCTGTTCATCTCTTCCTGGAATCTCAATCCCTTCCTACGCTCACGCACGCACGCACGCACACACACACACACACACACACATACACATCTCACCTGGACTAACCCCTCTGCAATCACCATGATGTAAAAGAGATAACCATGGAAAACATGGACTGAAGAAGGAAAGGTTTAACCACTGAACTACCGTTACTACTAGACACCACTGTGTGTGTGTGTGCGTGTGTGTGTGTGTGTGTGTCATTTTGATGTTTGCAATGGTGTGATTCCCCCTTAAGATTATTTGATAGCAAAAATGTAATCTATCATCCAGACATTTCGAATGGCATGCCAGAGTGATAATAATCTAATTGGTAAACAAATTCACCTCTCCTAAAATATTATCTGCCTGCATTTCCAGTTTACTTTATCAGGTGCCCCTAAGGCATTTTAAATCCATATCATATCTGCCTAATAATTCACCAAAAGTGTAAAAGCAGCAGCTCTGTATACACATACAAGTACATACAAGTACACACACACATATATATATATATATATATATATATATATATATATATATATATATATATATATATATATATATATATATATATATATATATATATATATATATACTGATATATTGGTATTTGTATGTTATGCCTGCATGCTATGTTGATATTTGCATATGTACATCACCTACTTCAGTCAGAAAATCACAGCACATCTATCTGATAATTCACTAGTAGATAGATGCAAAACTCCCTCTCTCTATCTGCATCTCTATGCCTCCTGCATAGAATCACGTTTTATGTGTGCGTGTAGTACGGTGTCATGTGGGGTCATGTGCACTCAATGATTCCAGGGCAAACTAGGCACAGCACACGGCTGTCGGGTCCGATTACAATTCCTTGTTTGATAGCCTGGAAATCACCACCCCGCTTCAATATCGGGTCATGAAGCAAGTACGCTGATGACTATATTTTATCTGCGACAGATTAAGCCAGTAATCATTATGTATCATCATATATATATATATATATATATATATATATATATATATATATATATATATATATATATATATATATATATATATATATATATATATATATATATATATATATATATGTATATATATATATATATATATATATATATATATATATATATATATATATATATGTATATATATATATATGTGTGTGTGTGTGTTTGTATATATATATATATATATATATATATATATATATATATATATATATATATATATATATATTTATATATATATATATATATATATATATATATATATATATATATATATATATATATATATATATATATATATATATATATATATATATATATATATATATATATGTGGGTGTGGGTGTGTGTACACACTCTCTCTCGCCCAGATATGAATTCATGATGTAGCTGATTCCAGTCACAGGACGTACAGTTTCGGATAAGGGACTGTTCACTCTTCATGAATCTAAAATAAATTCATTAGAAAAAAATGGGACCAAGGAAAAGTGTTCACCGTAGGGGGTGTTCACATTTTCGGGGTGTTCACATTGCGAGGTTTCACTACAGCTAAGCTGAATAGTGGAAGAGCTCACGAAGTATTCAGCGTTAACCCTTTCCTGTTACTGTCGCACTTACGCTGATCATATAGTACGGTACCATAAGCATTTAACACTCTCTCACCCACATTACCATACTTTGATATCGGTGCATCTAAAATCATTAGATCATGTCCTGGGTCAATGAATCAGTTATGCTGAATTGCACATAATGCGCCTTTGAGCATGTTTATATGGAAAGGGCGCAATATCAAATAAATGTAAAATGTAAATGTAATCTTTATTTTAAGTCGGTATATCAATTACAAGAAACACGAGCTACTAAGGCTCTTGGCCGACTGGCAATGACAATATTTTTATGATTATCAATTGTAGAAGTAGTAATGAATTTCGCAGGTATTGTACATGTTACCTTGATTAAAAAGTATTGTGTTATAGGTTCTTATTTAACCCTCTCTCACCCAGATTGCCGGGTAGTGAAGCAGCATAATGCCAGAGAGTTGAGTGTACGTGAATGTTCATCCATGGTGATATACAGCAATAACACTTGCTCACCCAAATGCTGCATTATTTGGTCATGAGGCAATGTGGTACATCTCCATCATGATGATAATACACAGCAATTACAGTCAGCTTATAACCCTCTCTAGCCCAAATGCTGCAACATGGGGTCATGAAACAATGTGGTGCATACACTTCAACATTTAACCCTATCTCACCCAGATTGCCATAAAGTGAAACCTCCTTTTGTGGACCACCTCTGAGACGTGAACAGGTTCTTTTGTCAACACGATCTACCAGTCCCTCTTTTGCTCCATACATTGAAATATGACTTATTCGATGTGAACACATAATGTAATCACCTAATGTGAACACCTAATGAGAACACCTAATGAGAACACCTAATGTGAACACCTAATGAGAACACCTAATATGAACACTTAATGTGGACACCTAATGAGAACAACTTATGTGAACACTTAATGTGGACACCTAATGAGAACACTTCTGCCCTGGAACCGAGTTGTTCTTCTCTCAGAGGTTCGTGCATACTTAACCCTTCCTCGCCCAGATTACTATGATAGCCAGCTAAGAGATCACAGTAACACACTCTCTCCTTCCAGGGCAAGAACCGCTACCAATAATACATTGCTTTGTTATCAAAATAGTTTATGTATCTATTATACTTTTTAGATGTTAAAGTTCTTGGGGCTGATAAGGAGCGCATAAGGATTCGCTGATTGGCAGCGTTCCAGTGTTTATTTCTTGCCGCTGTGTGCACTTTGGAATTGGCGGAATGTCACTTTTCTTTCACTATACCCATTTTAACACTTGTTTTGAGGAATTTTTTCATCATTCCTAACAACAACAGAGGCGAAATAATCAACAAATATTTTGAGGATGATAGTTAATATTGAATCCGCCAGATGTCGCTAGCTAGCACGATGTCATCAATTTGGTGCTTTGGTTCACTTTACTGCGCTCTCTGTAATAGCGCAGTGAAGTTGATCAAGGAACCACACCAGCTGCAGTCATCTGAGGACAAGGCCTGGCAACTCAAAGTGGGCGAGTTGAGCCGAGGTCTTTATCCTTTTGAGGTGATTTCAGGCAACAAACCCAGGTCAAGACCACCTTTTTGTGAGACAGATTGGTGTCAATATTACGCACATGCCACGCTGCTCGCACAACGGAAATAAAAGAAATGTCACAAGAGCATTATTCATCCTATGAGAGCGGATGTCGTAAGATCCCTTTCTGGTGGTTGAAGGAAATGCGTTGGTGTTGTGGTACAACCACATGAGAAAATGTGGTGGATTTCTGACACTTTATCTTACATTGACTAATAATACAAAAAACTGCTCTTGTCAACAGAGGTAGTGGGCTTTAGATATTCTATAAAGTGAATAAATGTATATGATTTTTAAGGATGCGCGCGCGAGCACACAAAATATACCGACATTTAAACAAAATTTGTTTCAATATATATATATATATATATATATATATATATATATATATATATATATATATATATATATATATATATATATATATATATATATGTATATATATATATATATATATATATATATATATATATATATATATATATATATATATATATATATATATATATGTGTGTGTGTGCGTGTGTGAAGCAAACTTTGTTAAAATGTGGTTGTCTTGGCATCTGGGCAATTCATCCACAGCCCCACTAGTAATTTTCGTATCGATATTGTTTATGGTATCAAACGTGTTAAATGATCATTTCATATTTTCTCCCAGTGCTTAGTTATTTTTCGACGTGGGGTAGGGCAAAAGAGAGTCCCATAAAATCACGCTCGTACCACCTATGGAGCTCATTTTCATTTAGTATTTAGCAGAAAAGAGGTTGCTTGTAATTTAGGTACATAACATGGGGTGGTTTCATACTCACTTGGTCACTAAAACTTAAAATTTTATTTTTTTCCAATGAGAAAAATGCAGTACTCAAAGGTATTTGAAAATTATACCTGTTATCAGTTGACCAGCACTGCAGTTTCCCAGAGTATTGCAAGTGTCCATAGCACCTCGAGGGTTTCGACCGTCAGCACACGGACTAGACCGAAATATCTTACTCAACATTTGCCTAGATGTTGATTTTCTATGTTAATTTGGCTATTTGGACATTTCTTAAATATTTTTAGGATCTCGTTGGCAATGTAGATCTGCATTGGCATAGCTATCCTGAAAATACTTAATACTAGTAAAAGTCCAAATAGCCAAGCTAAAATAGAAAATCAACATCTAGGCAAATGTAGAGTCAGATATTTCGGTCTACTCACGGACTAGATAGCCTTTCTCACCATCAATTTTGTGGAAAGGCAGTTTTCTCCCACATGATTTATTCTCAAAGAAAAAGAACTTATAAGGCCGGAATGTGC
>OZ012695.1:37980529-38001029 GCA_963942565.1 Maea johnstoni
GCATTTGCTTTTGGCTTAATGTCATAGAGGTGAATAACTGAACTTACCTGGGTGACAAATTCTATACAGCCAAGAAACATATAATCTCTGGAGAAACCCTGGTAAATATCAGGATTGACGAAGGATTTGGGCAGGATTCTAGCATGACCTGAATTAAATAGATGAAAAACAGATGAAAAACAGAGCATCTCTACTATGGCGAATTTGAACCTAGATAAAAAAATACCTTAGAGAGAAAAAATTGCAATGTTATAAATCTACCAAAATCACCCTGTACGACCTGTTGAATTGTCAATTGATGGGTAGCAGTAGCAAGCAGATTAGATTTATTTAGCGGTGGAATGAAAAAGAAAATGAATATGATGACTATAAACATCACTCAAATAAGCATTACAAGCAAAAAAGAATATGATATTATGATTTATTGCAGAAATAAAAATCAAGAAATATTTAAATTGGACAGTAAGGTCAAAAATCAACAAATATTGTTAAGGATATCAATTGTTTCAAGGCTTAAAAAGGAAGGAATGGGTTTTAACGTCGCTTACAACAACTAAGGTCATAGCACGACGAGATAGAAACCTGGAACCGGGAAGAAATTCCCTTCTCTTCACAAGCAGTTCCAAGGGATCTTTCAGTTGCAGAAGGACCATAGACAGCCCTCCACAAAGCCGCATGTTTATATAGCGACCAGGCCAACCTCCTTGTAGGGATCCAGCAGAGACTCAAACCTGTGGATTCATGCTTGGAAGCCATGCATCGTAACCACTAGGCCACAGTGGATAAAACAGTACAATTGCAAAAAAAAACCCTGCAGTTTTCACAAACCTATAACTTACAATTGCAAAAAAAACAAAAAAACTGAAAAGGTTTTCCACACACCTATAAGTTGTGAGCTTCCCCATATAAAGGGTACAAACTGGAAATCGTCTAAACTCCACACCCCCTGGCTCCCTGCTGGTTCCATCCGGTACGTGATCTGTAATTTACGCGCCAGGATTAAATACCTACAACACAAAAAGACAGAAATTCACAAAAGAGTAATAATTTTTTTTTTTTTTTTTCAAATTGTTTTTCATTACTTCTTTACTACTTCAATATTAACCCTTCCAATGCAAAGGCTTCTTTCATCCACAGCACATGGACGCAAAGATTTTTGAAAGCTGTCTAAACCCTGTCATGTTGGCATTCATTGGATAGCTCCCGCTGAGTACTCTCAGATGAGTACCCATGTGTCAGGGTTTCAGTCATTTTTCTAGGTTTTTTGCACGATTTTTTATTGGCCAAGTACATCACCAGCAGCATATGGGTTAAATCATGACTTATAATGGTGAAGAAAACTGGAGTACCCATTAATCTTCATACCAGTAAAAAAAAATCCATTTTTAATTTTCTTTTAATGGCAATAACTAATAAATAACAAATATTTTGAAGAATGTTTGAAGTAGAATTATGTATTTGACCAACCTACCTATTAAATATTCTAAATACAGTTGCGACAGCATCAGCCTCCACTAGGGCCCCGATCTTGTACAAACAACAAAGGAATGCAACAAAGGAAAACTCGTGACCTAAAATAGGACAAGAGGACATATATCATATAGCATATTGCTAATAATATTAGCAATATGCAGCAATACAAGGCAACAAGTCAATGGCAGTTTTGCAAACATATCACAATAGGAAAATGATAGATTTTCTTGGTTGGATACTTGCGTAGGTGAAGCATCATTTGCCATATGATAAAATTTGCCATTTTTGAATGGATAAAGTAGATAACAAGAGTGAATACAAATAGAGTATCATATATTTCAAGGCAAATTTCTGATAATTTTGTTGTTTTTCGTCCATAACAATCTAGCTTGTCTAAATCAAACCAGGGCTAACTATGCTTCCAGTCAGCTTGCCCAGATTTTGTTGGTTTTAGGTGATATACAGTATTCTTCCGATTAAGCGCACATGCTCAAAAGAGCGCACAGGGCCTATTTTTCACGGTTAGAGGGGGAATGGCCAGTGCAAATGTCATGAAATAGTAACAAGCGCAAAATCACATACCTTTCCTCTTGCCGTGTCTGCAAACCAGCGCTGAATTCTGCAATTTCAGCAGTTCCTTCGCGCTCGCACTGTTCATATTCGCCACATGACCGTACTATTGGCCAATTAACGACCTTTTTACATGCAGGATTGAAGCTGCAAATGTCTAAGCAAACTGAACAGTGAGAGCGCAAAGGTGCAATAACGGCCAATACCGGTACTCTCCGATCGGCAATCATTGAGGTGTGCGGTAAAACGGAAGATCGCCAACACCCCTACTTCAGAAAGATTTCCCAACCTCTACCCCCACTGTGCGCTTAATCGGAAGAAAACAGTATTTGGCCCTGCCATTCTGTGCCTTACCCGTTCCATAGTCTATCCGCGTTGAATTCCCAACTCCTTCCACTAGATAGACGCTCAGCTCTGGAACGGCACGGTGGAACTTGGCATCTAAAGCAGTCTTTAGTAGAGACTCTGCATTCTACAAACAAAAGTTGAAATCAGTAAAGCTTTACAAGTCCTAGGCAAGAATTGTTTTGTATGTTTATTGACTGTAACTGCAAAAGTACAAAGTCAATAAGAATAATCAGATTAAATCTGATCATGCACAGTTTCGTTTTATCTAAGATCAAAATGAAGAATTTCAATATAATTTAATATATAAAGAGAAAATTGAATATGAATAGAACCCAATATATGAAAAACTTTTATGGAATTCAAAATTTTTGGTGGTATAATATCACAGAGCATATCTGTTAAGATATTGAGATGTAAACTTGAGTTACTACATACAAATAACTGAATAAGGTAGCAAATGGTGCTTCCATCTATTGTTTGTATTGGTAACTATTGTGAGTACTGTATATCACCTGTGTGAATTTCATATAAGGGGGGGGGGGGGGGGGGGGGGGGGTCAAGCTGCTGCAGGTGGTGAGGCAGAAGCCCAGTCACTAGCATTACGCAACAGCAGATAGCAGTCTAATTTTTGTAATCTTTTGTGCATATTCATTTGTTTTTGTAATTTGAAAGAAAATCTTGAGTCAGCCACCATTAAATCTTTGACATGTGAACAGCCTGCAGTTTTAGTTCTTCATATCTAGTTCTTTCCCAGACTGGCATATTGTAAAGAAGGAAATTATTCTCTAGTGCAAATGAACTAAATTTGTGATTTTGGATTTTTCTGAGATTTTTTATTCCGAAAAGCCAATATTTCCGACTTTCATTATACCAGAGACATGGATTATATAAATAGATCTCTCTGATTATACCGAAACAACCCCACTCAGAAAAGTTTGGCAGAATAAACCACTCAGATTAATTTTCTATTCTACAGTACGCTCTAACATACCTCTTTTAGGCGAGTGAACCAGTCTCTGTAGGCCTTGTTGCCAAAGCGCTGTGGCTGATCTATGGCTGGAGTCTCGTCAATCCATTTATCTAGTGTAGACAGGAGCTCCACCAGGTTAACTGTGGTCTAAAACAACAAAATACACATACAGTAAGTAACGATATCGGTCAATGGCTGGAGTCTCGTCAATCCATTTATCTAGCGTAGACAGGAGCTCCACCAGGTTAACTGTGGTCTAAAACAACAAAATACACATACAGTAAGTATAGATATCGGTCAATGGCCGGAGTCTCGTCAATCCATTTATCTAGTGTAGACAGGAGCTCCACCAGGTTAACTGTGGTCTAAAACAACAAAATACACATACAGTAAGTAACGATATCGGTCACTGGCTGGAGTCTCGTCAATCCATTTATCTAGCGTAGACAGGAGCTCCACCAGGTTAACTGTGGTCTAAAACAACAAAATACACATACAGTAAGTATAGATATCGGTCAATGGCCGGAGTCTCGTCAATCCATTTATCTAGTGTAGACAGGAGCTCCACCAGATTAACTGTGGTCTAAAACAACAAAATACACATACAGTAAGTATAGATATCGGTCAATGGCTGGAGTCTCGTCAATCCATTTATCTAGCGTAGACAGGAGCTCCACCAGATTAACTGTGGTCTAAAACAACAAAATACACATACAGTAAGTATAGATATCGGTCAATGGCCGGAGTCTCGTCAATCCATTTATCTAGTGTAGACAGGAGCTCTACCAGATTAACTGTGGTCTAAAACAACAAAATACACATACAGTAAGTAACGATATCGGTCAATGGCTGGAGTCTCGTCAATCCATTTATCTAGTGTAGACAGGAGCTCTACCAGATTAACTGTGGTCTAAAACAACAAAATACACATACAGTAAGTATAGATATCGGTCAATGGCTGGAGTCTCGTCAATCCATTTATCTAGTGTAGACAGGAGCTCTACCAGATTAACTGTGGTCTAAAACAACAAAATACACATACAGTAAGTATAGATATCGGTCAATGGCTGGAGTCTCGTCAATCCATTTATCTAGTGTAGACAGGAGCTCTACCAGATTAACTGTGGTCTAAAACAACAAAATACACACACAGTAAGTATAGATATCGGTACTCAAATGAGAAAAATTATTGTATCGATAAAAGTTTAGATGATTCTCAAGAACCCTTTATCCTTGCGTCCCTGTGCTTTGGATGAAAGTAGCTTCAGCAATGGAAGAATTATGATGGAGGTATGCAGTTTATGTTTTGAATGTACTTTCTTGAGTGTGATTTGGACTGTAGTAGGAATAGGAGGGAAATGCTATGTATTAAACCCTTATGCTGCTAGTGGCTAATTTAGCCAATACAAAACTATGCAAAACAGCTGAAAAATAAGCGAAACCCTGGCAAATGGGTACTAATCTGAGAGTACTCAGTGAGAGCTACTCAATGAGTACCCACATGACAGGGTTCAGATGTTTTTCAAAAATCTTTGCCTTTTTGTGCATTAGAAAAAAGTACCCTCAGCATTGAAAGAGTTAAGTGAAAAGTGCCTTACCGGTGACTCGTGGCATTCATCCCTCATCTTCTTGCCCTGCACAGCAGTGCTCATGGCACAGATAAAGCCCACAAGATCGTGATAAGCCTGAAACAAGACCGCACATATATCAATAGGGTTTGGATGCAAAGAGGTTTTTGTATCGATTAAATGCAAAATTTTTCATAAGATAACGCGATACTGGTCGAGTATTCCAGCCACATTAAAGTGATTTTAAAGTGAACAATTTAAAACAACATTGCGCCGGCACATGCAAGGCACACATGCAGTGTACCACGGCAATTGAGAATCGGTGCACCAAAACATAGCGTGACACGTGACTGACACGGAAACTTAAAAATAATTTTTTCATGCTTTTCACCCAGATTTTGGCCTTGTTCAAAGCAAAAAATGTAAGATGTCTTTATTTTTAAGATGTTTTTATTTTTGTATTACATATTGGGCAAGTTACAGACATTTGAGCATAATCGATTTTGTCAAATGTATTTCGAACAAGTCGAGCTGGCTTCGCCACAACCAAATGCTTGACTGTTCAAATGATCATCTGAGCACTACATATCAAATTGGCAATTGTAAAACTTTGGGGCATTCTCTTTATAAAGGGAGACCTTAATTTACTCGGTTTTGAACCATAAATATGTATTTACTTATTGAAATTAGGCACAATATCCTTATATAATGTCAAGAGATTTATATTGGGATGGAAAAATTCAATTCTATGATTAAAAATGACATTTTGAAAATATTTTGGGTGTCTTGATGAGTGATTTTTGAGAGTTTGGGTGTCCAAATGATGTCCAGTTGCTAATTATACTATATCACTTCATTCATATCACCTACAATCAGGGTCTTAGCCAGGATTTAAAGAAATGGGTGCCCAAAATTACCATTTATACAATATTTGGGGCATCCTAATTTTCAATAGGCACCACAATATATGAGGAAAACAACTATAATATGAATCAGCTCATTGAGAAAAGGTATAATATCCTCATGCTATATCATGGGAATTGTATTGATGCGAAATTTCCCATTCTTTGCATGAAGTTGACAATTTTTAGAAATTCCTCAAAAAAATAAATAAAAAGGTTTTGGTGTCCAAATGATGCCCAAACTCCCTGCTGGCCAAGACCCTGTCGACAATCATTTAAAGAATTCCTGATGAAACCACTGTATTAAAGATATGAATAAAACTTTTTGTGAATCTTTAAAAATGATAATGGAATCAAGCAAAAATTGGTAGAAGATTACAATGGGTATTTTCGATTAGTTTCTGATTCACGTTTGGCATATCTCTTCTAATACTTTATGATGGATATTGCCTACTCAGTAACAGATCTTTTTTAACATTTTCCAATCTGGATACAGATAGTCTATTCCAATACAAAATCCTGGTGCTTGTGATATATAATTTTCAATCCTTGATAAGGCCTAGAAAAATTGTTTGTTTCCTGTAACGCAATCCTAACAAGATGATACTCAAAAATATTGTGACCGTACAATTTTTTCCTCCTGACTCTCAATCAATGTAAATACACGATGAGAATACTGCATTACAACTACAGCTAAACATGAAACATGCATTGTTTGAAAAAAAAGAAACCAAAAAAATATGTACATGCTTTACCTACCTATCTACCCTATTTTTTGGACCATTACAGGTAACAAACATTTTTAGGTCCAATATATTTATCTATCATACCTCTGATTTCTGCCACTTGAGGATATCATCTGGTCGACAAACTTCCTTCTTGGGTATGATAAACTCATGTTTCTCCACATCTAACTCAGGTGTAGGTAAGACTGAAACAAAATAAAAGAGGTAATAGGACTATTATGAAGAACTATAGATAGGATGACTGCCTCACCATACTCAGACTTTTTCTATATAGAAATTTGCAAATCATGGGGTGGTCCACTGTCTTAGCCAGGATTTAGAAACTGGGTGCCTAAAATGGGCAGTTGTAAAATTTTTGGGCGTCCAAATTTTTAAGGGGGATCACAATATACTCATATTTCAACCATAAACATGTATAAATTCATCAAAATAAGGCATGATATCATTGAACAATGTCATGGGAATTATAAGGAGATGAAAAAATTCAATTATAAGCTTGAGATTGAGATTTTTTGAAATTCCACACTAAAAAATTTGGGTGTCCTGAGGGGTTCTTTTTAAGGGTTTGGGTGTCCAAAAAGGCACCCAGATGCCCTGCTGGCTAAGACCATGGCGGTGGTCTCTATTACTCAGATTATAAGTTGATAGTTTCTGGTAACAGAGTCAGGGAACCCCTAGATATGAATTCACCGTTTCCGGTCAAAATCGACAATCCCAAAAAGGCTGTGTGCATAAGGGCGCTGTCTATTATAATCACTTTAGCAACAAGATTTAAATGTTTAGCTGTCAAATATTGATATTACGGTTGATGTTGTGTCATATTCATCAGAAAATGGTTGCTTGATGGAGATAACATATCATAATCAGATGGTACAAATACAAACAACTTTAGTCTGTCTGACTCGAGTTTGGCAACCACTTTTTCCACTTTCTTTTTCTTTTGAGCACTACCATGTGTATGTAAAAACATGCTTTTTGTCTCAACTCTGCCAAAATGTTGATTTCAACAATTTACAACATTTTGACAAAAAGTATGTTTACATACACACACGTAATAGTGCTCCAAAGAGATTTGCCAAGTTTGGATGGCCACCTCGAACGATTTGTCACAAAAAAAGTGGAAAAAGTGGTTGCGAAACTTGAGTCATGTATAGATATGTACCACAACTGTGGAAATGTTTATTATAATGCAAAGATAGAAGATTGTTTTTTAGACAGGAACCATGGCAATATAATATCATCGGCCCCTATAGGAAATGGCGATTCAGGCAGATGGCCTTTCTGGGATCGGCAACTTTGATCAACATTCAAATTTACATTGAATGAATCTTCGCTTTACAAATTTTGCATGCAGACTTAGAAACATTTCCTTTGACTCAACCTTGGATTAAGTATAGGACTCAACAAATACAGAACATCTTACATCAACATAGCCGGGGCCGACTCTAATACTCATTTTATATATTGACGTTATTGGTATTAGAGTCGGGGATAACCCCTATATGCTGCAATGTTATTTTTCAATTTTCCCAAATTTCTCCGTCGGTGTCTAAGTTACCTCATACCTGACTGCACTAGGATGACTTATATGAGCTAGCAATGTGTGCCGCTAACTTTGTGTGTCGGTAAAATCACTTTTAACGGAACGGTAGTCCAAAGATTTCTTGAGAGGGTTTGTTTATCAAATCGTCACCACCATCTTGCCGAGTTTGCGAGAGGTCAGAGCGAGATTTAATCAAAGAGCGACTTCTATTTGTAATTCGGCACATGCGGCTGGCCCAAGACCATTTTCATAAACAATAGGCGGCATCTGAGATGAGTAGACCGGGATCGGGCACTGTCCATGCATCATCAAATGTCGCTGCCTCCCATCTCCTTGGCAACTATCTGACCTAGAAAGGATGCTGCATGCTAATTGCACAGATCAGATCACGTGACCAAGGCTACACCGCGTAACCCGAGGCGCACATACCCTAGGTGCTAGCATGCTGTGCCTATGGCGTTGCGGTTCAAGGGGATGTATTTCTCTGGTGGCATGTGCCGAATTACAAATAGAAGTCGCTCTTTGATTAAATCTCGCTCTGACCTCTCGCAAACTCGGCAAGATGGTGGTGACCATTTGATAAACAAACCCTCTCAAGAAATCTTTGGACTACCGTTCCGTTAAAAGTGATTTTACCGACACACGAAGTTAGCGGCACACATTCCTAGCTCATATTAGTCATCCTAGTGCAGTCAGGTATGAGGTAACTTTGACACCGACGGAGAAATTTGGGAAAATTGAAAAATAACATTGCAGCATATAGGGCCGTGTGTCGATGTTCATACCATATAGTCAATAGCAAAAAATTATAAATATCAGATAATCAGGGTATGGACATCGCTGTCGGTTAACATCAACAAAGACTCATTTCGCCAAAAATCTGGTATTTTTGGAGTCAAAATGACTCCCTGACTCCTGTCTATGAAAATCCCTGATTCCAACATTTTCCTTTCAATGCATTTATTTGCATGTGTAGTTGAATTTAAGAGTATTTAGATCTACTAATTTAGACTTTTAGTCAACAGAGACATGGATACTCGGCCAGAAAATCAAAATCAAAAGGTTAAATCTTGATAAAATGATAGTCTTATTTCTTTAATTTTGTGTAACCAGACAATGGGAACATACTGATCAATAATATAGGTTCCAATACCCCGTATAAAGCTTTCAAACAGAAGTAAACAAAAGTGACAGTTCAGTTACCTGCACCGGCATCCGCCATTTTGGATGTATTCTTTTCCTAACCCCTGCTATTATGAATAGCCCGGTTTTACACCGGTACAATTTCATGAAAAACCTTTCCTCCGCGCCCGTGCACAGTGTTTAAAATTAAATGCAATTCACAAAAAATAAATGAGGATAAAATTATTACAAATGGGTAATTAACGAAAGTAAAAATAAAACAAACATAAAACATACCGGTGATGACTGGTTCTATGGTGACGTCACTTTAGTAAACTGCCTGTATTGCCCAGACCCATTTGCAAGACATAAAAACTTGCCGTGTGTATCAAATCGACGCAGACCCACGGTAAACATGTGGGTTGCACCACTGCTACTTGAGAGCAACAATCTAGTTATACGCTACTTATTGAAAACACTTAAAGCTCCTACTCAGGATGCCCGAACCAGTTTTATTTTTGTCCTTAGAATTTTGCAATTTTTGGATATGTTTTACCTTGTGCGACATAACTAAAGGAAATGTAAAAAGAAAGCGGCTCTTTGGCAGATTTTCTTTGCTAGAGACACATTTCTAATTTTTGAAATTTGTTAATGTAAGAGAAAAAAGGGCGCCAGGTCGTGCATCTATATCGTTTGCAAAACCTAAAATTGAACTGGAGGGGTCAAATTAAAATTGAAAACTTTTTTCTCAAAAATTGACGCAAATATAGGGCAGGTTATTGCACATAGTGAATTGTTAAAAAAAAAGACCAGAGAATTTGTTTATTTTTTGATATATTCTTGCCCTGTAAATACGCATTCTATATGCGAAAAAAATATGGGGTGTTTCGAGTTCCTTTATTTACTACAGAGCTAAGAGTGAAAGGGTATGTTTATTTTCTGAAAATGAAATGACAATGACGCGGCCTTTGTTTCCCAAATTGTTGTGGCAACAATAGGATGAAATTTCATTTGTTGGAGCCGTGTTGTGCTTGCTAAGATGCTAATAGAGGACATTATGTCACAAATAATAATTTGTAAAAAAAAAGAAATTCGTCCAGAGAATTTATTTTTATTTTTGACATGTTCTTGCTCTGTAAATTTGCTTTCAATATACCAAAAGAAAATGGGGTGTTCCGAATTACTTTTCTTGCTACAGAGCTACGAGTGATCGGGTACGTTGTATGCTTTTTCGTAAATAGAATTGGCAAATGTTCCGTGGCAACAAAAGAGAAATTCCCTTTGTTGGAGTAGTCAGTAAAATTAGGAGTTCCTAACCATATCAGCTACTTGTGTGCAATCAGTGCACGTGAAGACGTCAACTAAAAGTGCTTATATTCTCAGGGTGTCCAAATGTCTCATTGTCGCAGCAGCCTGCGACATGTGCTACACAAAACATGCAACAAGCCAAAAGCACTGTTTAACCCGGGAAATTTTGGCAAACGATTGCAATGTAGTAGTGCAACCAGGTTACAATATCCATAGCTATTATCGAACCACGGCCACCAAAAATTGCTGTGCTACAGGACATATTGACTGTTGCCCCGTGACTAAACTATTTGGACACCCCTAATTCTGTTCAGCACTATTCCAGATAAAATAATTTATAATATCTTATCTGACACTACCTTCCTTTTGTAAGGGAATTTGTATAAAAACAGACTTTATCAAATATATAACGTTATGACTATACATACATATTCTAAACGATATCCTAAGAGACAGGTTTCAACACTGAATGTTTTGACTAAAGGGATTTTCATATTCATTGTATTTGATTATTTGACATATTTTCAGAACATATGAATCGGCCAAATAGCCACTTTCTTTTTACACTTCATTTAGTTTTGTCCCACAATGTATAAAACATCCAAAACAACTAAATTCTAAGGACAATAATAAAACTTGTGCGGGCATCCTTAATTAAGGAAGAACTATCGACTAGGAAGAGGAAGGAATGTCGATAAGTTACGGTATTGCATTTATCCATAGTGATAATGGGAGTAGTTTTGTTACAGTAAATTGCTATTCCATAACCAGGCTTACTGGTGACTAGCCATCTCAGTAAACTCTTTTGCTATAAAGTCCAAGTCATGTAGAATGCCTTACATTTCCGATAGTTGGAACTCTGAACAAAGAGTCTACAGTCGTTTCAGCTTTAAAAAAAGAAAGAACATCAGCAGGATTTTTCCAATGTCAGCAAACAAATTAAAATTGCAGTGTTGTAGCTGTTCTTACAAATGAGGGTTCAGGGTCAAGATGGCCACCTACCAACACGGCCAATTTCTTGGTCAAGACGGCCACCTCCCCTTGGTCAAGATTGCCACCTCCACAAAAATATGGTATAAGGCAAGTTATTGTTATTAACTATTTAGATAAAGACATGGTACATGTACATGAATCCAGTCACGTACTAGTAAGCAGTGCTTTTAGGACTGATAGAGGCTATATAATGGATTTTATTATACCTCACTTGAAGATCGTAAGATTGGCTGACTTAACAGTGAACAATCATCATGTTGCCTGATGCCATCAGTGAGGGCTTCATGTTGCCCGTTGCCACTAGCGACACCTAGCGGGGAACGTGTGAATCACCAGTCATCTGTGACCTTGCTTTGTTTAAATTACAAATGGGGTTTGTTCGGTATAATAAAACAAATATGCCATGCCAGTGGGGGTAACATGATGGAATGTCTCCCCTCGGGAGGATGGTTTTCCCTCGGGCTCCGCCCTCGGGAAAACCATCCTCCCTCGGGGAAACATTCCATCATGTTACCCCCACTGGCATGGCATATTTGTATAATAGCGCACTGCTATGAAAATACCTAGGCTTGGAAAACACACTATGTACAGTGAGAAGCTGTTTCTGTGGCTTTAAAGTGGTCCCGGTTCACAGCAGGGAGCCGGGACCAAATCCAGAATGAGGCTCCAGAGCCGGGACCAAATCCAGGCTCAGCAACCACTAGAAAACATGATTTTTGTGTCATTTTCACTGAGTTGTTTGAATTTTTTATCACTCAAACTCGCTATAATAGCCATTAAGACCCGCCACTGAGCATTGGTGAAGATTTATAGCCTCGCTGTGGGTGTTTGTTGCAAAGCTTCGGCCTTGACGGCCTCAGCTTTTGCAACAAACACCTACGTCTCGGCTATAAATCTGCACCAAGGCTCAGCGACGGATCTTAATCCCTATAACATATGTCTCCTTTGTTTGCACTATTCCTGACTCATAATTGCGAAGAACATCCATACTGAGTAGTGTACATTTTGGATTAGAAGTTTACCCCCCCATCTCACTGGGACCTATGCTCTCCACGCTCTCCACGATCTGACAAAATGTTGACAAATCGCCGAAGAGCATAGTAGAGTCACGGGTGAGCGTAGTGGTGTCCGTGAGAGCGCCGTGTGGTCGCTAAGAGCGCGGGATAATTTGATGCATGTATCAAATGAGCGTAGGGCGATCGTGGCTGTTTTAAAGCGCAGTAGCAGCGCAGTGCGATCACTAACAGCATGGCGCAAGCTGCGTACGAGCGCAAAGGACTTACTAACAGTGCAGGGAGAGCGTCGCACGATCTTGCACCATCGTGGAGAGGATACACTACGCTCGTACGGCGATGGTACTACGCTGGTACCACGATTGAGCTACGCTGCCTACGCTTGTGTTGAGCTTGTACCGCGCTCTCCACACGCTCTGACTGCATTCCATCACGTTTGCGCTACGCTCTTAGTACGTTTATCCGAGCATGTAAAAGTAAAAAGCAGCTCTGCGCAGGCGCAGGCAGCAAGCCAAAACTTCAAAAGCGTGGACAACGGCAATTTGGCATGACTACACGGCGTTCTCACGCCGACCTTCAAATCGGCGCATGGTCGTGGAGAGCACCATGAGCGTGGCGGGCGCGGGTCTCAGTGAGATGGGGGGGTTAGGGTATAACCAATAATGACTTTATACTATGAAAGACTGAATAGAATAAATACATATGGTTGATATGAAATCTGTGTTGTTGATATTTATTTCTTCCCGGTTCTGGATTTCAGTCTCGTAGTGATATGACCTGATCTGTTGAAAGCGACATAAAACGTTTGACATTAGGTAAATATGTTTAGCAATAGGACGATGTGGCAAGGCTAAAGTGATACATGCATATAGATGTCTTTCTAGAAAAGACTTTGAATGGTTGACACTATTCCACATATTCTAGTTGCAATTAAGATAATTTTCCCGCTGTAAGTAATATCTGAGATGATCAAAACATAAGTAAATATGGTTCCGGGAATTATAACCTAGTGTAATTGATATCAGAGACATATCTTTTTTGTTAATATTAACTCAGACGTTTATCATATCAATAATTTATCTGATGACTGAAATACAAACAAATCCGATAATGCTGAAGCAATAATTTTTTGTAGAATACGTAAAATACTCCCACTTACAATGGTGCAATAGGATGTAATAATACGCGAGACCGCTCGCTGGTTGCGCCCGTACCGTTATTTGGCGACTTTTTACTGTATGCGAACTGCAGAGGTAATTGGACCATACATAAGTGCTAGGGGTCAAAACAGTAACAGTTGCAGACTGAATGGCTTGACAAGTGCTTTGCGTCCCTTGAAATTCTTCTTAGGTACACACAAGACATGCTACGCACAGTTGCAAGAAGTATGGTAAGTTACTAGTATTTGGTTAAACCGCAGGTGTCCGTCTGCCAGAGTCTGAAAAAAAGTAACAACGAAAAAGATTTTGTTTGGTCTGGTTTCTTATCTGACACCCCCAACTATCCCTTAAATAGTTGGGGTGTGATAAGAAACCAGACAAAACACAACCTTTTTCGTTTTTCCTTAATTCTTTCAAACTGTGGCAGACACCTGTGGTTAAAGGACAATTCCACCATGTATAAAACAGAGGCCCAAATAGTTTCTTATGGTATTCCCTTCTTAAACCCAAGTTCCCACCAGTGACAACCTCCATACAAGAAGTATATTGCTGTTTAAACACCTCCTATAGTCTGTCTGACTCGAGTTTGCAATCACTTTTCCCACTTTTTTGTGACAAAACGTTTGTGTTTGCCATCCAAACTTGGCGAACCTCTTTGGAGCACTACTACATGTATGTACAGACATAATTTTTGTCTCAGCTCTGCAAAATGTTGATTTTGCTCAGTTCCTATTGTAAAATGTGCACATTGCCGACACTACAATCTCGCGTGTTTGTCTGTTGCGAACAATACAAACACGCAAGATTGTATAGTTGGCAATGGACACATTTTACAATAGGACCTAATGAGCAAAATCAACATTTTGCGGAGTTGAGACAAAAAATATGTTTATACATACACGTAGTAGTGCTCCTAACATGATTGCCAAGTTTGGATGGAAAACTCTAACGTTTTGTCACAAAAAAGTGGCAAAAGTGATTGCCAAACTCGAGTCAGACAGACTATGATAGACACTAAATAGATGTACTGGGGGCAGCCATCTCAGCCAGTTAATAGCAACTAAGTTGAAGTATTGGACACATCCAGAAAAGAAACCAGAAGGATTATCATCATTTACAGAGGGGAGAGTTCAAGAGAGAGAGTCATTTTTTATAAGTGAATGTCAAAGGCTTATTTCCATAAGTGGACAGCATTTTTTAAATGTCAATTAATTATATCTTTAACGTACTCTCTAGAGTGGATGGGTAACCGTACATCCAAAAACCGAAAACCAAAGCGATGGGAGGTCTGATGCCTGTCACAGCCGATTAGGCCAGAAACCGAGATACATCAGACCTCCTGAGGCCTTGGGTTTTAATGCAGCTACCGGGCTAGGTCTTAATAAACAGTTATTGCCTGGCTTGTTGACCAGTGGATAGTAAACAGTTATTGCCTGGCTTGTTGGTGGATAGTGCAGATTATCACCCCGAGAAGGAATTATTTCCCGAGGGCAACGCCCGAGGGAAATAATTCCTTCGAGGGGTGATAATCTGCATTGTTATACCTCACCCTATATTAAGAGTCATTTTATAATTCACACTATCTGTCAGAAAAAGTGGAATAATAGCACAAGCAGGTGAATAATTGCCAGTCAATAATCTCCCCTATCCCATGGCACAACAATTCACAACAATGAACGTCCGTGCGTACACAATGAAACAATGCAACAGTGTTGCGTTGTGCCAATAAACAGACACAAACACGCACGTGTCAACAAACACTTAGCAATAACGTGGCGACCGTAACCCCGGAGATGAAGCAAAGTCGTGCAACAAAGGGCAAAGAGTCGGCAACAAGTTAAAACATTGAGATTAGCTCTTGTCTTATGATTTTGCCGCTTGCTATAAAATGTTCGGTATAACAAAACAGTTATTGCCTGGCTTGTTGGTGGATAGTGCAGATTATCACCCCTCGAAGGAATTATTTCCCTCGGGCGTTGCCCTCGGGGAAATAATTCCTCCTCGGGGTGATAATCTGCACTATCCACCAACAAGCCAGGCAATAACTGTTTACTATCCACCAACAAGCCAGGCAATAACTGTTTTGTTATACCGAACATTTTACAACAAGGGGCAAAATCATAAGACAGGACCAGAGCTGATTTCAATATTTTAATGATAACAAAATGTATGAATATCATAGTTTCTCATCTACGGATTACTTCAATTATACCATAATCACTTTGATATGAAGGCTTAATGCACTAGACTTGTAAAGTTTGCCATCTTTCTTCCTGAGATCAACATAGAATAACTCTAATACTAATCGATCTCCTTTGGATCCAACTTCTCAAACTCAACATTGCTGCCTTTCTCCCTGCAGTACTCCTTCACAACACTACCTTAACAGAATGATTAACTGATATTTTGGTGTTTAAACTGTCTTTTTGGTCATGTAAATCTTGAATATCTTCTTTGGTAGCACTGCCTAACCGAGACATTTTGAAAATATGCTGTGCTCCAAGCTGCTCTGCTTGACAGTCTTTTGAATGAAAATTCACTCTATATTATCGCTCACTACTACTCAAAATTTCATTGAAAATATCCTGGGCTTCATATAGAATCAACTAGTCCTGTTATGGATCTTTACCTTTTTTCCTTGAGTTAGACCCAACAAGTAAATAAAACAGCAATAAACATCTTTGCCAGCTGCATGTATCTGTTTATTCTGGCCAGACAGAAAAAACTGCATTCATTTGATAAACCAGTCTGATGAATAGGTGCACCGGTGCACCCTACAGTATACTGAAATCTATGATTGAAGTCGCCTTATTAATTGAAGAACTTCTATAACCACCTGATAAATTTTTCGGCAAGCTAATATCATAGTTATTTTAGTTTTTTATTGATAGTTAGTTGTCACCTGGCCCACCACAACTTTTATCCTGTTTTATGAATCAAAAGCGCCCAGCCACCATAGAAACATGGAATAGGGGAGATTATTGACTGGCAAAATTATTCACCTGCTTGTGCTATTATTCCACCTTTTCTGATAGATAGGGTAAATTATGAAATGACTCTTAATATAGGGTGATGTATAACAATGCAGATTATCATCCCTAGAATGAATTATTTGCCGAGGGAAATAATTCCCTTCGAGGGGTGGTAATCTGCGCTATCCACCAACAAGACAGGCAATAACTGTGTTGTTATGCCGAACATTGTATATAGGCCTAACAAGCGTCAAAATCGTAAGACAGGACCAGAGCTGATTTCGATGCTTAGCGGCAGCATTCATTTAATAAACGGGCTAATGAATCAGTGCACCGGTGAACCATGCAGTGTACTTAAAAACTATAATTGTAATCGCCATATCCGTTGAAGAACTCTTGCAACCAACTGATATATGTTTCGGCAGGCTAATGTCATTGTTATTTCAGTTTGACTAATAGTTAGTTGTCAACCAGGCCAAGACATTTCACCCGGTTTTATTAATCAAATGCGGCCGGCAGACATGGAATAGGGTAGATTATTGACCGGCAATTATTCACCTGCTTGTGCAATTATTCCACTCTTTCTGGCTGATAGGGTGAATTATTAAATGACTCTTAACATAGGGTGAGGTATAACAATTTCCCTCGGTCGTTGCCCTCAGGAAATACTTCCTTCTCGGGGTGATAATCTGTACTATCCACCAACAAGCCAGGCAATTACTGTTTTTTATAGCATGGAGGAATATACCTCCATGGAAGTAGTTCATTTGATACATTAGGGCAAGGTTTTTAAAGGATTTTCTTTCATACAGTTGCTATGACTGTGAGCTAGAATTATAAACAAGGTAAATGAGGGAAGAAAACTGCAACACTAACATAATTACATATAAATACCCTATTCCCCTCAGGGACTTATACTGTAAAGTTCGAAATATTAACGTGGAAGTATTATTGGCGACTTAACGAGTGGGTCCGATTCGCTAATATTGCGATACGTTGATATTTGTTCTATTTCGTATTCAAAATTCCTATCTGGTCACAATTACACATGGCCAATTGATAACCATACGTACATATACACAGACACACGTTCATGCATGCTGTGATGTAGACATGTCTCACGGTGTATGACCAAATTTTAATGATGCTCGTAATCGCCTTGGATCCCAATACCTTAATTGCAATATACCAATCAGGGCGTACCTTCAATGACACATGTTTTCGATAAACAGTCGCAAGGTGATGTTATTTTAGCGTGTAAAATCTGCACTGTTCTAGGAAATTACAATTGCAATAGACCCATTTTGACGAACAATCGTACAGTCCATAGCACAATCTGATTATCTTGAACCCTTAATTTCACTTATTAGGGGGTTGCGGCGCCTAGTCAGTACCGTCGGGCATGAGTGGTACATGAAATAGAATACCACTACTCTGATGGTGCTTTTACAGATGGTTCGCACGAGAATATTATGATGCGCTATTATAGAAAAACGGAACGATTCGCTATATATATAAAGTCGCTAATATTTCGAACTTTACAGTATTAGCCAGGACCCATCCTGCCTGTCTTTTGGACAGACAGTTTCCTGAAAAATATTGCGACAAGAGTTTAAAATTGCGGGACGGGCACTTGGACCTTGGACAGCCCTGATGCTTGGCTCCCTACTGAGTTCTGAAAGATAGTAACAATACAACCAATACACTAGATGCCAAGTAGGTTTGATGTTGCTATTGCACTATAGATGGCAGCACAATTATCAGAAATTAGAATAGTAATCTAACACAAACTAGAATGTTAATATTTGCCCGCAATTACAGATATACCCCAGGGACTTATGCAGGGCCCGTCAAGGCTGTCTTTTGGACAGGCAGTTTCCTGAAAACCTCCTTTTTGGACAGGCAAAACTTTCTATGAAGAATTTTCAATTTGTCGTAATAACCAAATCTTTTCCAAACGAACCATCTTCTAGGACCTGGCTGAAGTGTATATTGCCCTTTTTGAAACAATGGGCTATTTGATGTAGTTGGTATAATGATTTCAAGTATTCTGAGGAGCTAAATCTGGACGGTGTAAACTTTGGAATACTACTCTCTCTCTCTCACTCTCTCTCTCTCTCTCTCTCTCTCTCTCTCTCTCTCTCTCTCTCTCTCTCTCTCTCTCTCTCTCTATCTCTCTCTCTCTCTCTCTCTCTCTCTCTCTCTCTTACTCTCTCTCTCTATCTCGAGAGAGAGAGAGATAGAGAGAGAGAGAGAGAACATGCACTGTGATGGGAAAAATGTTCTTATTTTTTTATTTATACACGATTATGATGAACCTGATTATAGCTTCTTTTTGATATTCTCATGTAAGCTCAAGTGCTTCATGTATGTTTGCGAGCTACAGAGTGTGCGCAGCCTTGAAATCTATATGAGAATTTTTTATTTTTCTTATTTATGAACCTGGCGATAGCTTATCTTTAATTCTCCTATGTAAGCTCTCACTTATGTATGTTTGCCATACACCAGAGAGTGCAGTACAGCCCTGATTCCTATATAAGAATAGTTTTTTATTATAGGGGACGATTATGAACCTGATGATAGCTTATCATTGTATGCACTGATGATCTATGTATGTTCGTCAGCTCCATAGTGTGCACAGCCATGATTTCTACATGAGATTATTATACCTCATGTGAATATCGGAAGCTGTGATTGGCTAACTGAGGTTAACCATTGCATGCTGTTGTGCTCATGAGGCAATATGAAACCCCTGTAGTACATATTCTCAGACTTCTCAATTAAAGTTCGCCTTGCTGCTAGCGACACCAGGGACAATCTATAATAGACCTCTCTGGTGACACCTACGGGGCATAGTGCAAGTCATCAGGCATCTGTGACCTTGACCTCATCCAAAACAGCAGACAGTCTCTTCCCCACATCAGGGACAGGCAGTGTTTTGATATGGTCAGTGAGGACTTTGGCATTTTACCATTGTGGTGTTTGTTCGGTATAATAAAACAAATATGACACCCCATTGGGGGTAACATGATGGAATGGATCCCCTCGGGAGAATGGTTACCCTTGGGCTTTGCCCTGGGGGCAAAACCATCCTCTCTTGGGGATCCATTCCATCATGTTACCCCCACTGGGATGTCATATTTGTATAACATATTTTTAAAGTTTGTAAGAACGTAGTTCTTATAAACTTTATTACTATCCCATGGCGTTTTTAGCTTTGTCTAAGCTTTCTGTTCTGATTTTTGTGTGCGAATGATCTCGTTATTTGTTCGGCGATTTTTCTATTTTTTTCGTATTATTTATAGTTTGTGTGGTGAATTTATTAGATTTTTCATAATATTTGTGTTATTTTGTTTTTAAAGTGTTTTATTCTATGTTTGTTTGTCCGGTACATTTTTCGGTGGGGAACTCGGTAAGCGACTTCGCGGAGTTGACCCGGATGTTGTTGTCGTTGTTTATATCATCGCGCATGCGTGGGTCAATTTTACTGCGCATGGGCAGTTAGATCTGCATATTTTATATTGTTGTGTGCGTGCGCATTGGCGGTTGTGTTGTGCATAATTTATGTGTTGGTCGCGTAGCGATCCTATGACGCAGTTTGCAGTTTGGGATTTCCCTCGAATCACGTGGGTCAGGTGCTCCGTTTGGGGATTCCCCATAGAAAAAGGGGTTTCCATCGAACATTGTTGGTGTTTGTGTCGTTCAGTGTTGTGATTTTTATTAAAGTTTGTAAGAACGTAATCGGTTAATTAGCCCAAAACAAACAGACATAAAATAAAACGATATTATATTTTATTTGAGAAGTGCGCGAC
>OZ012695.1:38001229-38166229 GCA_963942565.1 Maea johnstoni
GCGTCTCTCTTGTTTTTATTATTACAGCACGATTATGAACCTGGCGATAGCTTATGATTTATTCTCCTGTGTAAGATCTAATGCACTGTGTATGTTTGCTAGCTCCATAGTGTGCACAGCCAGGATTCCTATATGGGAATTTACAGGTCTGTCAATAGAGTTGATCTAAAAACGTCTCAGAGATAGAAATAACATGTTTGCCCAACCGAGCCCATAATAACATAGGTAATAGGGAGATGGAAAATATGCTGTTTAAGCCATTCACACTCAGAGTTCCTCTAGAAAGTATCGTCTGCTACTTTCATACTTTTGAAAATAATTTGAGAATAAAGCGAATGTTCACATTAATATTTGAAGGAGAGTTGTTGTTTGACTTCTGGTTTGCAGTTCTCCTTCAAATATTTTTCAAAAAATGCTTTTGTTAGAACACTATTTTCAAAAATGTCAGGGCTTTTTTGGCCGCTCTTAGTGTTAATGGGTTTAGTGCATTATATGCATTTTGAGGATGTTCATTCCCTCACAAAGCGGTAGAGCTTTCCATGCTGCATTTTTTTCACTGGGACACATGTACATTCAAGATGAAAATATGCAGTTGTACTTATAAGTGGCCCTTGCGATCTATGCATTTGGAGTATGTTCATTCCATTACAAAAGAATAGTGTACATCATGCTGGTTTTTCTTTATCAATGGGGTGATGGAAATTAAGCAGAGCTTTGTACTTTAAGAGGTCCTTGCTAAATATGCATTTGGAGGATGTTCATTCTTTTACAAAAGAATTCTTTGTATTTCAATTCATGCTGCATTTTTTTACTGGATCACATAGAAATTCACATTCATGAATCATGATGAAAAGTTCAGGATTTTGGGTATTTTGGGTTCAAACAACCCTACACTTGTTAACCCATTTATGCCTGTGGTGCCCAAAAATGCCCTGACTATTTTTGTAATATCTATGTAAGCAGAGTAATTCCGGGAAAATAAATCCAGGAGTAAGGTTTATCGGAAACAGGCCCACAAATCTCCTTCAAATATTTTGTGAATTGATATTTAATTCCTAAGTTATTTTCAAAAGTATCACGATACTAGTCGAAGAGATATCTAGGCATGAATGGGTTAAGCTATATATCAAAGCTAAAATGCACTCGGATTATTCACTAAGGAAGTGGATTATTTACTAAGGAAGTAAGAATCCTTAACCCCTTAACCCTTTTAAGTCTCGATACCTAAAAGCAATGTACTGTACTACTTTGTAACCCTGGGGCCCTCGGGCTACTTGTAAACATGCCAGAGGGCCTCAGGGAAGATCCTTACCATTGGACTGAGTTACCCTCTTTAAATAAAGATTATTATTATTATTATTATTATTATTATTATTATTATTATTATTATTATTATTGTTATTATTATTATTATTATTATTATAATGCTCATAGAGACCAAGAGCAGCCTGACAATTTCGATAAAATTAGAAAAATATTTGATCGAGAAATTTTAATCAGAACAATACCTACAACTCTCCTTCAAATTTAAAAAAAAATCCTTCTCAATGAGACAGTCATTGTCAAAAGTGTTATTGTTCCAGACGAAAATTTGCGGAAGAACTTAACCCATTGGCACTCAGAGCGGCCAAAACAGGCCTGACTATTTTGTTGATATTTTCCTCACAAAAGCATTTTTATCAAAAATATTTGAAGGAGAAATGTGTATCAGAATATTACCAACAACTCTCCTTCAAATATTTTGTGAGAATTTGCTTTATTTCCAATTTATTTTCAAAAGTATGAAAATAGCAGACGATACTTTCCTGGGGAACTCTGAGTGTGAATGGGTTAAGCATTAATGGGTTAATGCTTGATCTCCTGTTCTACCCTTGGAACAGTCCATTACATCGTGTGTTAATGCTTCAGAGGAAGTATTAGTATGTTTGTATTGTAGGGATATTACTTATGCAGAAAACATTGAAGCATGAAGCTCCACCTGTATATGCATGAAATAAACATTGCTCTCTTCGCCATTGGTGTACCAGTACTACTTTCTCAAGAATGTGGAGAAATATCTCAAGAATCTCATAAAAATGAAATTGATGTGTCTTTGGATTAGTTGATGGAGAAGAAGAAATTGCAGTGAAATATTCATCAAAGTATCAATCGCAGGGATATCTGTATTTATAAGGATCCAAGCATGTAATCGCACTGGAACATATATCATTATACATTGTGCATTCTACCACTGGTAAATTAACCAACGGTAAATTACTGCTGATTTTACTAGAATCTGGAGAAATGGATCAAAGCATGTAATCATACTGGTAGACTCTGCACAGGTATCTCGTCAATACAGGTAACTCACATGTCTAGCCTAAGAATGACATGGAAATTTAAAGGGAAAATTTTGATTCATAAATTGCACATGTACGCTTAGAAATTTTCTCTCTCCTTGTAAGTGGTCAAATATCATTATACTGGTACAGAAATTGTTATACATGGACATTGTGCATTCTATCACCAGTAAATTAACCAATGGTAAATTACGGCTGATCTTACAAGAATCTGGAGAAATTACTCAGGAATCAAGTTATAGTTTGAAGAAACTGTTGAAATACCCTAGAATTTTGGATGAAAAAGAGGAATTCGGAGTCAAAGTGTCATCAGGATATTCATATATTACAAGAGACGTTAGGACTTATGACACAGTTTTAGAGGATGTTTTGTGGACTTTTGTCTTTAGAAGAGGAATATGATGATTCTGGGTGCGCACATTAGGCATAGTTTGGGTTTGGTGTAGGGTGCTTTGAAGATGGGGTGCTGTCTCCATGGCCAAAGGTCGTACCAGGTCAACCCCCTACCTGGGACCTCTAATGCCGATGTACAGGTAAGCAAATTAATAATGATGATGATGATGATGATGTCGATAATGATGATTAGTCTTATTTCTGGGCTACCAAATTTGGAAACTTGGTGGCCCAGGTCAATTAAAAACTTTTGGTCTCATCTCCGGTCCACTAAATTCAAAAACTTGGGGCGACCCAGCAAATTTCAAGTATTTTCACCCCAATATATGTTGGCAATGTGGAGATGCTACTCCCTGTGGAGTTGCCATAGAGACAAATTGGGTCACCAAACTCAGACAGGAAACCCCCTTGAAGAGGCCAAAAGAAAACGTCTCTGTTCTGGGCCATTAAAATCCTTGATTTGATAGCCCAGAACAATACTACCGTAAATTCTCTGAAATCTTGGCCGCCCTAGGAAACCTGGCCACTATAATTGATTTACCAAATAATTACTGGGGAAATTGGCCCAGCCCGATTCATCAAAGGACACATTTCACCAAAAGTCGGCCACCAAGTAAATTTCATTGATATAAGAAAAAAACATTTAGATTTCCAAAGTTTGCGATTGATTTTAGATTATTAACGATCGTTTCTAGTACCGATATCCGCCAAAAGACGATCGGTGCGAAACCGGAAGTAGGTATCGCATTTTTGCGTGTAGAGTGGAATACAGCTTGGGCGGCGCCATTTCGAAATAACACACCTTGTCAACAACTTGAACAAGTATAATTCAATGCGTAGTTGACATGCGGCAGCAAGAATAAACAAGTAAACAACATACAAGGGAGGCAAGTTACTTTATTAGTATATATAGCAGAGGAATGACAAGTCAGGTAGGTGGACAATCAGGGTTTTGTAGGGGAAAATTATATTCTTGTGTACGAAGTTAGCGATCGATTTTCAGTTCCATCTACATCAAAGTACTTGTAGCTTTCATTTCAATAGATAATATCGACGAATCTCGGCCACGGTGTCTGACATTTGATCGCTATTTTCAGTGAATTTCAGCCACCATCAGCCAACGAAAATCGTAATTAATAAAAAGTGTCCGAGATTTGCGAGAATTTACGGTAGGTCGAAGAACCAGACCTTGCGACCATTACTTTGCAGCACTGGTGGTGATGATGATGATGATGATAATGATCACAAGTACTATTTTAGGTTGTATTTTGTAGGATTTTCTGTATTTGATGCAAAGAAACTTTGTCTTGCTATGTCAATATATGTAGGTTTTGTATGATTGTTCTTGTGAATATTGGTTAACTGACTTCTGACCCCAAAGTCTTTTTAAAAATCCTCAGATTCCATCCCCTGTTAACAAATTCTGATTGCGACCCTGTTTCGTGCCCTTACCTTTGATGTTCAGGGGCCATTGATTAACCCGTTAATGCTAAAGAGTACCTGCAGCAATTGTCGTCTGGTTCTATCAAACTTTTAGCAATAACTTCGGAGCTGAGAATGATTGTACAAAATATTTGAAGTAGAGTTGTTGGTAATGCCCTGATTAACATTTCTTCATCAAATATTATTTCTAACTTTGCTTTTGCCTGAAAGATTTTATTAAAATTGTCAGACCGTTTTTTTTGGCTGCTGTGAGTGTCCATGGGTCAATATCTATCAGCCAGGTAGACTTTGCACAGGTACGTATCTCGTCAATACAGGTAACTCACATTAATGTCTAGCCTAAGAATGACATGGAAATTTAGAGGGAAAATTTTGATTCATAAATTGCACACGTACGCTTAGAAAGTTTTCTCTCTCCAAGTAAGCGATGAAGCACTAAAGAAATTTATTGTCCCACAGTGTCCTTTTTTGATGCTGATTAGTAGTGATAGGAATCGGCTTGGATTTTTATGATCGATCATTGGTTGGATACAACTGATTGATGATCGATCATAATCGGTTATTGGCTATTTCCGCTGCTAATAAGTAATATTTCGGACATTTTCTGGTACTGTTTTTGGCGAAAAACTTGGTCAAAATAAGTCCCGGAAGACGTGTCAAAACACATCCTTTTTGCAGTTTATTTCGATCATAATCGATGCCAAATTTTGGGATTGATTAATTGAAATTGAAACCTTTGCGATCCGATGATCGATTATTATTGATCATCAGATTATCACTACTGATTAGTTTATTGGTTGATGATCCACCCGCCAGGTAGACTTTGCATAGGGTATTCTTAAACCATTCATGCCTGGAGATTTACTTGACTAGTGACGTATGGACCTGTCATAATTTTGAAAGTAACTTTTGAAAGAAGCATAAATTCGCAAAATATTTGAAGGAGAGTTGTAGATAGAGTTTTGATCAACAATTCTCCCTCAAATATTTTCTAAATATCGCTTTTGTTAGAGAGATATCACCAAATTTGTTAGGCTTTTTTAATGCTTCAGGCATGAATGGATTAAGTACTTAGATATGCACTCACGGAGGGAGATAAACTCATGAGCTCACCACCCTTTCGACTTGTGAGCTCATGAGCTCACGGATGCGCATATTTTCAAATAAAAAAAACTTATTTTCCAGCCAATTCATGCTATGTGTTAAGTTTATGTTCCCAACATAGACAAGCTCACGAGTTGGCCACTTCAGCTCGAGCTCGGCAAGCCTGCCCCAGTACTTAAGCCACTCGAGTTTGTGAGTGGTGAGTGCAGCTCTACAAGTTATAGTAATTCATTTTGAGTTTCAAAAATAGCACTTATGAGCTAAGAATTTTTGCTTTCCAAGTAAGCAATCATTCAAGCAATAGAAGTTTTAACCCATTCGTGCCTGTAGCAGTCAAAACCGTCTGACTATTTTGATGCTATCTCTCTAACAAAAGCAATATCTAGAAAATATTTGAAGGAGAATTGTTCACCAGAACTCTCTCTACAACTCTCCTTCAAATAATTTGTGAATTAATGCTTCATTCCAAGAATATTTTAAAAAGTATAGCAGTACCAGACGACACTCCTCAAGAAGATCTCTGGGCATGAATGGGTTAAATAGAAGTACCCCACCTGATCTAGCCTAAGATTGACATGGAAATTTAAAGATGAAATTGAGTTTCAAAAATGGCACTTGTGCGCTAAGAATTTTTTCTATCAAATTGTGCAGCCTTACAATTTTGATGAAATCTTGCAGGCAAAAGCATAGTTAGGTAAATATTTGAAGGTGAAATGTTAATCAGGGTATTACCAACAATTCTCCTTCAAATATTTCATAAAATCCTCAAATACAAAGATATTGTCAAAAGTATCATAGTTTCAGACGACAATTCCTGGAGGAACTTTTAAGCGTTATTGGGTTAAGAACCAAGGTATCACTTTCTGATGCAGATTACTGTATTGATTGATGATCTACCTGAGTTAGCTGGACTTTGTACAGGTATCTCGTCAGTATGTACATTTCACCGGACCTATACCTGGCCTAGATACTGACATTGACTACCAAATAACAAGGCTACTGTACACATGTATGCTTATCTACCCTAAAATACCCTGAAATAGAACACCCTCTTCAGCTGCTACCCAACAATCTTGAACGAGCAACAAGAGGCAAAAATTATATCCCCTAGCACAACTGTGGAGTAAAAATGAAGGACAGTGCAACTAAAAAAGTAAGTAAATTTAGCTAATGATGAATTATTTTTAGATGGACACCTGTAAGTATGTATAATAAAAAGTGTTATATATTATCAATGGGTTATTATAATGGGTAATTAATCAGAAATGTTGTCATCGTGAGTGTCGATGTTTTACTGCCAAGGGTTAGAAAGTCACATAAGAGTGAGGGTTTAGTGTAGTAAGTCTGGGCTTAGATGAATGAAAGAATGGCTATGTAGCGAGAGACCAATTACTATATGCACTATAGTGAAGGCCTGGAATCTGGCCTAAGTGTGACGTCACTAGGAGACAAAGACCAATGAGGGCTCTTGTATCATCGTTTACATTACAAAACTTGCATGCCAACATGCGCAGAACGCAACTTTTGGGCTCTTCGCCGCAGCCATCCTGTTCAGCTGGTTGACCAGCTGGTTTCATATCCACTTGTTTTTATTTATCTAAGGTCTGATTCAAGAACAGCTTATGGTATGAGGAGGAAGAGGGGTGTCCAACTGTTGCATTGTCTCAGCAGCGTGCGACAGTGACCTCAAAACGTGCAACACGACATCCCCCTTTCATCACTGTTTAACTCAGGAATGTTTTTGGGGAAGCATAACAAATGATTTCACTTGCATTTCTAAATACTGATCGTACTTAGAAAACGTGTTAACTCCATTGATTGATACCACCTGATTGGTTGATATATATAGGTAGGGAGTATCTGTTCTTCATTATTGCTATGAAGTTGATTTGGTAGTTCCACCTGGTGACAATATTCAGACCTATTTTACGCACAGTGCCCACCAAAGATCTCTATGCTCCAAGAATAATTATCTGAGCTCCAGGGGGGGGGGGGGGGGGGGGGGGGGGGGGGTGGAGTCATGTGAACCTATTTTAAAAGTTAACTGGACTTCTCTGTTGATTAAGATTAATATTTTTTGTATAATACATGTTCATGGGCCAATATGTTTAGTCATTGAACCTAGTCATGGATAGTACTAGTATCCGAGACCTAGTGATGAAGGTATGTATAGTAGTGAAAGTTACACCAAGTTTAGTCCATCTCATCAATCAAGAGTTTTTATTAACCCATGTTTAGAATTTTTGTTAAGTGTCGTCTGGACTTATGATATTCTTGTTAATATATTGAGGATAAAGTGTTTAAATGCAAAATATCTGAACGAGAATTGTAGGTTATATCTGGATTATCATTTTTCCTTTAAATATTATACAGATTGTGATTTTATTTGGGAGATAAACCCAAAATAGTATTGCCGCTTTTGGTTTTTACTAGCCTAAATGAGTTAAGGAACCTCATTTCTGCTGTTATGTTACCAGTTTTTAACCCGTACGGATAACGTACCCTGATAGGGCTATATTTATACCAGAGTGATTGACACACAGACAGATACATGAACTATCTGATCAAACATTGACACTCTTGTAATTTTTAACAGCTGGCTTGCCCCTTCCAAAACTTCAGAAACATCGAGGGGGTGCGCTTATTTGGGTTCTGCACAGTTAAAAGGACACCCAAACATTTTTGAAGGAATTTTTTTTAAATGTCAATTTCAATCATGTAATTTAATTTTTGTCACCCTCAATATAAATCCTATGACATTGCATATGAATATAATGCAAAGTAAACACATGTTTAGGGTAAAATGAGTGTATTGGGATCTCCCTTGAAAAATTGGATGGGCCACCATTTTACAATTGCCAATTAATTTTGGGCACCCAGTTTTTAAATCCTGGCTGAGACCCTGAACATGTAGCGTAGAACAATGTTTTTCTCTTAACCATTACGCTGGTGGTGGTTAATTTAATTGGCCAATACAAAATGATGCAAAAATACTGAAAAATGACTGAAACCCTGGCACATGGGTACTCATCTAAGAGTACTCAGCGAGAGCTTTCCAATGAATACCAACATGACAGGGTTTAGATGTTTTTTCAAAAATCTTTGCATCCTTGTGCTATGGACGAAAGTACCCTCAGCATTGGAAGGAATAATAGTGATTCTTTATTGAGGTATTTTCTTTCGAGACAGGTCCTGTGTATGCTTCAAATGTGAAGGGTTGAAAGCAGGGACTTAGCCAGGACCTGTACAGCCTGTCTTTCGGATGGGCAGTTTCCTAAAAACCTCCTTTTTGGACACGCAAAGATTTCGATAAAGAATTTTTCATTTTTGGGGGGTAAAAACTAATAACCTATTGATTTCAAAACAAACCATCTTCTAGGTCATAGCTATTAAATGTGTAAATTGCCCTTTTTGACACAATAGGCTATTAGGTGTAGTTGGTATAAGGATATAAAGTAGATTAGTTGCTAAATCTTGACGGCAGAAATTTTGGAATTGCTGTTTTGGACAGGCATTGTTGAAATCCTGGCTAAGACCCTGATCCTGTGTATGCTCAGATGTGAAGGGTTGAGGGTATAGTAAGGCAGTTGCTCAACATTGCAATGACAAATACCTCTATTCAAATCAGGTTATTCAGTTCAAAACCAAAATTGGCTTAAAGCCAACGAGCTTAACTTTTTAAGTAGCGAAGTTGTGTGTTTGTCATTTTCTTTGATGGTAATTTTCTGCTCGGAAGCATCACAACTAATACTTTTACCAATACAAAGGATTATTACCAACTTGCCCTCGGTTGGGATATGTACGTAGCAGAGGTTTCTGTTTAAACAAGTATCAAAACATCACATGAAATCTTTTTCTGCTCACATCTCACAGTCACGGCTCAGATGGAGGTCAGGGTTTGTGAAACCCAGAATTCAATGAATGGAAACAAACTATGAAGTAACACTTGCAGAAAATCGACAAATGTGAAAAGTATCGTTTCACATTGACACTTTGATATGGAAAACGTCAATCTCAATCGGAAAATGTGAATAGAATCATTTCACATTGACACTTGGATATGGAAAATGTCAATCTCAATCGGAAAATGTGAATAGTATCATTTCACATTGACACTTTAATATGGAAAACATCAATCTTTAGCAGTTACAAATGGAATAACAAAAAGACATTCGTGGAAAAGGGGAATATGTGAAGTGACAAATTACAGATAGGAATAAGAATACACCACATTACATTGAAACTTCAATGAAAAGAAGAACCATATAGCATTTAACAGTGACATGTTCTAAAAACAACTATCAGAAATAGTTATATGTGAATACTGACATACCTATAAAAAGACATAAACAGAAAAATTGTGATTTTAAAAAGTGGTTTACATATTTCTAGTGAAATCTGTCATATTTATATGATCAATTAGATAAGTTACTTTTACTTATCTAACAACTCATTTATGATTCAGAATTGTGTTAAGGTTTGACAGGGAAGTGTTATTATCAAGGTTATGCTGAAAGTTGTTCAATCACCTTAACCCATTCATGCCAGAATCTAATTAATGAGTTTTGTCTGGACTTCTCATACTTTTGAAAATAACTTTGGAATGAAGCATAAATTCACAAACTATTTGAAGAAGAGTTGTAGATAACGTTCTGATGAACAATTCTCCTTCAAATATTTTCTAAATATTGCCTTTGTTAGAGAGATATCACCAAAATCGTCTGGCGGTTTTGGCTGCTACAGGCATGAATTGGCTAACCTTTTACCTTGTGATGATGCTCCTGTCAAAAATGTCTGGTTAATAGGAAAGTGCTTTCGCTGGGTCACCTAGTACCTGGCGATGACCTTGAACTTACCGAAAATTATCATGGATTATATCAAATGTTGTACATACGAAACGAAAATCAAGGCTTAGTCTACGCTTCTCTGACTTTCTTCGTAAGAAAATAGCATTCACGAGATGGGAAGTTGTATTTGTAAGATTTCAACAGCCAAATCTTATAAAGTAAGTAAGTCATAGTTTAGTAAGTATATTCATTAACCCTTTCAATGCTGAGGCTACTTTCATCTTAGATGAATAAAAGAATGGATATGTAGCAAGAGACTAATTACTATATGCACTATAGGGAAGGCCTGGCTATGCCAGGGCTCTCGAATCTGGCCTAAGTGCGACGTCACTAGGAGACCTATTCAGGTTGACCAGCTGGTTTCATATCCACTTGTTTTTATTCATCTAAGCTTTCATTCAAAGCACAAGTATGCAAAGATTTTCGAAAATCTTGTAATGGCCAAATTAGCCACCTGCAGCATAAGGGTTAAACAATCCATGTATGTAACGCTGGCCTGAAATCTCATTAAATCATTTTTGGGGATATCTTTTAATGAGATGCTCTTCTTTAAACATTTTTTTTATACCTCAATTATTTCACCAAGCACATAGTATCTGCGGAATATACTTCATAGGAAGCTCTTAAAGGCTAAAGCAAATCATTCTTTTAATTTGTGTGAAATTATTTTCTCCATTTAAATTTTTTTGTCTCTATACATTCATATTTATATACTGTAGAATAGGAAATTAATCTGAGTGGTTTATTCTGACGAACTTTTCCGAGTAAGGTCAGTTCGTTATAATGAAAGTCGGATGTATAATTCCTGTCATTAGAATATTAACCTTTAACCTCTATATTGGCTTTTCACAAATTTGGTTAATTTGCACCTCCGATTAATTTCCTATTCTACAGTATTCATTCACCTGAGAGATATCATCAGGATCATTAGAACTTTTTGGTGCTGTTCGAATGAATGATTTTATGTATTTGCTGATGAATAGGGATGGGGATCATTGAGAATTCTACGGTTCGGTTCGGTTCTCGGTTTTGCTTCTACGGTTCGGTTTTATCACGGTTTCCTAAACGGTTTATTAATGACATTTCTTGGATACGAAACTATGCAATGGAATGCGTGGCTGAACTTGCCTGAACTGGAAAGTTCTTGAAAGTTCCTATGTACTAGCTCCCTGGCCACTTTCTCTATGCTCAGAAGGCTTCTGAGCATAGTGAAAGTGGCCAGGGTACCAGACTTGAGAGATTTTGAAATGGCTGTTTGATCGTCGGGCTTGGCAGACATTGTGAGGCCAGCGAGGAGGTAGGTGCTGACAGTTTTATTACGCCTACAGGAACCCTGTGCATGCATAGAAAACCGAACCGTTTAGAGGGAGGTCCGGTTTTTGACTGGTTAACCGCAATGCTCAGGCCGGTTTGACCGGTTCCCGGTTTCCGGTCCCCATCCCTACTGATGAACCATGAATGCCCAGTACATAGTGAGTCATTCTCTTCACCCTATATGGTTTCAACTTAAACCTTGTCCCGCAGCCTCAGCATTTGAGGGGTTAAAAAATGTTTGACTGAAAGATGTTTTCCCCATTATATTTGAAATTCCCCTTTGAAATATTTTTCTCAAATTGAAATATTTTTCTCAAATTGAAATATTTTTCTCAAATTGAGATATTTTTTCTCAAATTACCCTAATTGAAGAGATGTATTCAATGTTTACATTCTGTGTATGTACCGCAAATAAAAATGGGTGAAGGGGTATGTTTTGTTATGATACCCCATGTACCACATGACTGACCCAGTTGATCATCTAAGGGTGCTGACCTATTTTCTGCTCGGTACCAAGGGTACCCAGGGTAGCAAGTTTACGATAGGCTCGCGCTTGATACCACAACTAACTGAAGAGGGGTAAGACATAGACTAGGTTCCTAGTCCCTAAAAAGTTGACATCTCCTCCTGTGCTGACCAAGCAGTGTGGTGTAGTACCAGGTATGGTAGATAGATGGCACCACCTGATCCTCTGATCTCTGTAGGATCTGAGAGAAGTAGACAGGGAGTGGGCGCTGGTCATGAATCATCAAATTTCGCTGCCTCTCACTATCAGACCTAGATAGGATAACATACCCCAGCCAGCCAGTCAGCCAGCAGTGCACAGATCACGTGACCAATACAACCCCAGGCTACAGCGCGTAACTCGAGGCGCAGACGCCGTAGAGGCTAGCATGCAGTACCTATTGGGTTGCGGTTCAAGGGGATGTATTTCTCTGGTAGGATTTAGGGTCATACTCAAACTGAATCCTGGTGAGATAAGTGTAAACTAAATTGACCACTATGGCCACCTAGAGTATTTGGTGACTGGGAACAGAAAAAAAACATAGCAGAAAAATACAGATGACAGCCTATAAATCTAGGCTAGGGTAAGACAGTGAAAGGTGAAGGGAGGCAGTCTTAACTCATTTCATGGTTTGGTGATGCAAGATGGTGAAGACATTTGACCCTATTTGACTCAAGTTCTTGAAGCTGTTTGATTTTATGGTTCAGAAATCATAATAGCGAAGAAATATGACCCTAATTGGCTAAAGAGCGTGAAGCTGTTTGATTTTATGGTTCAGAAATCATATTTGCGAAGGATTTTGACCATATTATTGTTGCTCATTATTTTCAAGTATTTTTTACTGTAATGATCAAGACTGAATATATATGACTGTACAGCTCATGACTGAAGATATTTGATTGTAGGAATCATGACTGTGAAGATATTTGAATGTAAGGCTCATAACTGTAAAGATGTTTGACTGTAAGGCTCATGACTGAAGATGACTGACTGTAAAGCACATACATGTGAAGATATTTGACTGTAAGGCGCATGACTGATATTTGACTGTAAGGCTCATGACTGAAGATGTCTGACTGTAAAGCACATACATGTGAAGATATTTGACTGTAAGGCGCATGACTGATATTTGACTGTAAGGCTCTTGACTATGACGATACGTAACTGTAGAGCTCATGACTGAAGATATCTGACTAAGAATCATGACTGTGAAGATATTTGAACCTAAGGCTCATGACTGTGAAGATATTTGAACCTAAGGCTCATGACTGTGAAGATATTTGAACCTAAGGCTCATGACTGTGAAGATATTTGAACCTAAGGCTCATGACTGTGAAGATATTTGACTATAAGGCTCATATGACTGTGAAGATATTTGACTATAAGGCTCATATGACTGAAGATATTTGACTGTTAGGCTCATGACTGTGAAGATAATTGACTGGCTGGACGTGTTTGTCATGTAGGCCACAAACAATATTTGTGCTGCAAGGATGATTATCTGTGATCCAAAATTCTTACTCTTGGACACTGCCCTAGGTTGAACACATTTTGGTGAAAAATTCTTCTTTCCAGATGCCTTTACAGGCACCAACATAAGTTTTAGAACTAACTTACCATGCTGGGCAAGTAGTTAATGATTTTTACTTACCCTCCATAATTTTTGACTTGCCCGAAATAAGTTATAACATATGCTAGAATTGTGTGTATTATTCATCATGGATTTCATTATTTGACAACCATTTTCTTTTTAGTTTTGTTGTATTTTTTGCATATTTCTGGTTATTTGTGCCATTTTCTGTACAAGAATTTCTCTAGTGTTCAGAAAATCAGCATGCCCAATCAGGCAAGTGAAAATTTAAATGTATTGCCCAAAAGCCCTTTTTTTCAAAAATTCCCATACTTATGTCGATGCCTGCTTTGGATTAATTAGTTCCTTTTTTGTCCACCAGGTGCGCCAGCAGGTACAGGGGATCATCAAACCCCTGACCCCTGATTTGGCAATGGCTGCCAAAAAAGTTCCGGCGCGGATGTTCGCAGTGCAGCACCAGTTGCCACGGTTACCGGTACCAGAACTCCAACAGACGATGGATAAATACCTGAGAGTTGTCCAGCCGCTCATACCTGAGGAGGAGTTTAATCAGACCAAACAGGTGAGAATAATCAGATCTTAACCCGTCTGATGCTTCGGCTAATTTGGCCGATACTAAGGCCAGTCCAATTCGATTTTTGGTCTTACGGAACCGCTGACCGATTTTTGGGTATATCTAAAAATCTTTTTAGAATTCCTAACTTTTAAAAAAAATTCGCGCCGACGCAATTCTGATGACCCTTTATGAAAATATCACTTACTCACCCCCTGAAAAGCCTTGGTTTTTACGTTTTCCGGCCAATTTATTTAAGGAAAACATTCAAAATAAATAATTGAGTGAGTTACATGCTCCAGATGTGAATGGTTTAACCCTTAGGCTGCTGGTGGCTAATTTGGCCGATACTAAATGATGCAAAAAACCTGAAAAACGACTGAACCCTGGCACATGTGTACTCTTCTGAAATATAAAAGTACTTGGCGAGAGCTATCCAATGAGTACCAACATGACAGGGTTTAGATGGTTTTCAAAAATATTTGCATTCTTTCTTTGGAAGAAAGTAGCCTAAGCATTGGAAGGGTTAACCCATTGAAAGATAGATGAAGAGGGATTGTTTAATTATACAGGAATTAAAACTTTCATTCTAAAATTATTTGAAATAATGCTTACTTATCAAGATATAATTATACATGCAGTGCTGCAAACTGGTTTCAACCTTTTTGGTCTTATTCCTTGGCTACCAAATGTGGAAATTTGGTGGCCCAGGTCAATTTTTGGTCTCATCTCTTGTCCACTAAAATCAAAAATTTGGCGACCCAGCAAATTTCAGACTTCCTGGTAGCTTGGGAGAGCATGGCATGGCAAATCCCTGTGGAGATGCTACTCCCTGTGGAGTTGCCATGGAGACAAATTGGGTGACCAAACTCAGGCAGGAAACCCCCTTGAAGAGGCCAAAAGAAAAGGTCTCTGTTCTGGGCCATTAAAATCCTTGATTTGATTGCCCAGAACAATACTAGGTAGGAAAAACAGACCTTGCGGCGACCATCATGTCAGGTGAGTCATACTCCCCAGATGTGAATGGGCTGAATGAAGGAAAATGTTTTATTGGCCCTCATTAACTCTCTAACTTATGGGTTGATAAACTTATACAGTTGATGAGATTGATTGATTTAACCCTTATGCTGCTGGTGGCTAGATTGGCCAATACAAAATAATGCAAAAAATCTTGAAAATCACTGAAACCCTGGCATGTACTCATCTGAGAATATCAATACCAGAGCAACACAACAGTGTTTAGATGGTTGACAAAAATCTTTTCGTTCTTGTGCATTGCCATTGGGCAAAAGTAGCTCCAGCATCAGAAGGGTTAACCTTAGATGAAGAGAACATGGATACATCGCCACAGACCAATTACCATTTGGCCTATAGTGAAGCCCTGGGCAAACGAATCTAAGCTCAGTGTGACGTCACTAGGAGTCAAAGACCAATGAGAGCTCTCATATTTGATTACATTTAGAGGATGTTGTCCTTGATCAAACGCAGAATGCACCTCTTGACTGGCTCTTGTCAAAAACTGGGCCAGGAGTTGTGTCCAGGCTGCTGAGCAAGATCTGCTGGTTGCGTATCTGGTGGTTGACTTTCGTGATTTCAGCTTATTTACATTGTCAGGGTGCAACGTAGGTTCCAAAACATTACTTGCCAAGCAAGGCAAGCTGCCCCTTAAGTTTACTTGCCCTGCCGGCGCTTCCACTTTCCCTGCCACTTTGTTATTAAACAAAGGTGAATTATACTGCGAGGACTCTGCCCAAAACAAACATTATTTGCACTAGTTATGCTCAAGTTAGTGTCAAGTTAGGGTCTTGCTCTGCATGCCTGTTTGCCGTTTTTTGCCAAATTCAGCGGTTATGATTGCATGCTGATTGTTTGGTTGCTGTTGTTTTCCAGCTTGTGTCGGAGTTCGCCAAAGAAGGGGGTCTGGGTGAGGAACTACAGCGCCACCTACAACTGCGCGCTAAGAAACACCTCAGCTGGGTAAGCTTTTACTAGGGCTGTCATTGATGAGAGATATTTAGCGATTCGATAATCAATGAAATTATTACCGATATGCCACTTCGATTCCATTCAAGGAATCAAATTCAAAATGAATGAAAATCAACATTGTGCTCATAGGGGGGGGGGGAGGCATTTGAATCACCACCAGACAAATAATTTAATAGTAGTTAGCAAGCGTTGAATGGGAAAAGGAAAATACAAATACTTCTCCATATTCTTCTTCCTCTTCATCCTATTCTTCTTCTCCTCTTCTTTATCTTCTTTTCTTCTACATATTTTTCCTCTTTTCTTCTCCTTATTCTCTTTCTTCCTCATCCTATTCTTCTTTTCTTCTTCTTAATCCTCTTTTCTTCACCTTCATCTTATTCTTCTATTCTTCTTAATCCTCTTCTCTTCTTCAATATTCATTTCATTCTTTTCTTCTTAATCCTCTTCTTTTCTTCTCCTTCTCCATCCTATTCTTCTTTTCCTCTTCTTCTTCATCCGCATCTCTTTTTCTTCTTCATTCTCTTCTTTTCTTCATCCTCTTCTCCTTTGTCTACTCCTTCTTCTTCACCTTTTTCTTCTCTTTCCTCATCATGATGTGTTCACTCTGATCTCGATTATTCTCCAGTGTGTTTCAGGGCTCAAAAATAAGATTTTTGCTCCCGGCACCCCTTAATTTCGAGCCCTGTGTTTATTTTGTCGGGTTTGTCTTGCAGCTGTCGGAATGGTGGGTGAACGTCGCCTATCTCCAGTCCAGACTTCCCGTGGTCATCAATTCCAACCCTGCCGTGGTTCTTCCGCACCAAGACTTCAACTGCAAAGATGACCAGATACAGTAAGTTTTCTACCTACAAAATGGGAATAAAATCTTCATGTTTATGCTCAATGTGCGCGAGGAGGGCTCTCAGGTACAGAGGGGGCTGCACCCTCATTACATATTTTGCAGAAGAAGGGGTCTTTTTTAAGACCTCCGCATGTCCGCGATTTGTAAAAGAAGGGTACTTTTTTGTACCCAGGTACGAAGTATGGGGGGGGGGGGGGGAGGGGGGTGGAAATCCCTTTACAATCCACAAAATATTCGCGGCTCTGACGGTGAGTGACTCCCGAAGTGACTCAGGGCTTCCGAGGCTGCTGCCGCTACTGCTGCTGCTAAAAAGGCAGAGGATTAGAAAATCAAAAGTTAAAATATGGGTTCCCGTTCATCCAATGTCAGCGTTTTGATAAAAGAAGGGCTGTTTTTTTACTGGAAAAAGTCAGTGTTTTTTTGAAAATAAGGGTGCTTTTTTGGCCTGAAATCAGTGCTTACGGGGTATTTTCAAATTTTGATAATGAGCATATATTTCATATATTGCTATATTTCATTGTGGAACTGTACTAATAGACAACTGATGTGTCAGATGGTGTTCTTCAACAGTTTATTTTTCTGATATTCCTCTAAGCATGATCTTAAAATGTCACTTTTCTTATAGCCAGTCAGGCTACAAAGGCAAATATTATGATAGCCCCACACAATTTTCTGTAGCCCCGGGCTATTGGGCTAGTGGTAAGCTGGACCCTTGGATATGGTCTAAGTTAGAAGATGGGATCATACAACTGGGATTTTAATATTTTACAATATCCAATAAGAATATAATGCCTGTCTACTATACTGCCGATAAACTGCTAATTGTTATTTCTTTCAGTTTCGCTGCTCGGATCATCTCTGGAATTTTAGATTACAAGATCATGATTGATGAGTGAGTAGAAATTTCATATCCAATCTTTTGAATTGAGTTTTTTTATAACCCTAATAAGTATGGGAAGGGTATATTTGAGCTCCAATGTGTACCTCTGTAATTGAGGGTCTTAGCCAGGAATTAGAAACTTGGTGCCCAAAATTGGCAATTGTAAAATTGTAAAAAGAGAGTCCACAGTGGACTCAGATTACAACCATAAACATGCATTTAGGCCTAAAAAGTTGTTTGTTTCCTGTAACCCTACCCTAACAAGTTTTTATTTAAAATAATTCCCTACCCCAAAGTTTTTTCTGCCCTCCCAACTCCCAATTAACGTAAAACATGCATAAAACACACATTTTCGAAAAATCAAAATAAAATTAAAGAATTACCGACCTACCTACCTTATTTTTTTCCCGACAGTTACAGGAAACAAACAAACAAAATTCTAGGCCTTTCTTAAGAAGCAACTTGCTATGTTACTATATAGGGTTGCTATGATTATTCTTGTAAATTGGGTAAATGACAAATGACATATGACCCCTAAAAGTTCATAAATCCTCAGTTTTGACTCCCTCTTTCCAAATCCTGGGTAAGACCCTGACTGATAATTAAAGGGATGAATAAAGTTAAAACGAAAATTTTTGTTCTCCAGTAATTTGAAACACTTCAGATGCAAAAGGCTTTAACATTTTTAGTTCAAATAAGCTTAGATGAATAAAAACAAGTGGATATAAAACTGGCCGGTCAATCTGAACAGGATGGCGGTGGCGTATAGCCCAAAAGTCACGTTCGTCCCATGTTGGTGGGCAAGTTTCTCTGTAATGTAAACGATACGAAAGCCCTCATTGGTCTTAGTCTCCCAGTGACATCACAATGAGGCCAGATTCGAGATAGCTGGGATAGCCAGGCCTTAACTATAGGGCATATAGTAATTGGTCTCACGTTACATATCTATTCTTTTATTCATCTAAGAAAAAAGTAGGGAATTTTACAGACAAGAAGGTTTCTCACGAATCTTCAAAGACGTTGCAGATTTTGCACCTAATAAAATCTCATTTTTGTTTTTCAGTCAGACACTGCCAGTTGAGCAGATGGGAGGCCAGCCCTTATGTATGATGCAGTTTTATAAGATACTCGGGTCCTGTCGAATCCCGGGCGAGAAAACCGACTCCTTCGTCAACTTTCCGCCCGATAAGCCAGACCCGCCAAAACATATCCTCGTCTCTCATAACAACCACGTAAGTTACTTATTTGCTTTCATGTTGTTTCATTTTCTACTGGTATTGCATTCTTTTGTAATTGATTATTATCGGTTTGTGTATTATGCTAATGCTGCTGTTGGCTAATTTGGCCAATACGAAATGATGCAAAAAACCTGAAAAATGATTGAACCGCTGGCACATGGGTACTCATCCGAGAGTACTCAGTGAGAGCTTTCCAGAGAATACCAACAGGACAGGGTTTTAGATGGTCTAAAAATCTTTTCATCCTCAGCATGCGCATATTTGAGCTCCATTTTGGGAAATTGAATATTCGGGTGAATCTGTCAAAAATAGATGAATTTGGAATTTGGAATTTACGTTTTTTGTCTCTTTTACTGCCGTATTACTGCTAAGTTGTGACTTGCCAGTTTTAAGTTGTGGAGGAAATCGAAATACCCTGCAGAAACCACCGCTTCACCCCAAGTCACTGACAACTTTCTCACACGTCCGTGGTGGGTATCCGACTCGGACAGTGAGATGAAACAGAAAAAAATATATATGATTCTTCTACAAATATTTTGCCAACCTTGCTTTTGCCTGCAAGATTTCATCAAAATTGTCAGACCTTTTTGGCTGTTGTGAGCTTTAATGAGTTAAGCCACCCATGTCTTTGGTGCCTTGATTTCTCAAGCGACGGAGGATTCAAATCTAAGATAAGATATCGTCTCATTAATTTTCTTCGATACCTTTTCTCATTTCTCCAGTTTTTCCGCATGGATGTCTATGGCAAGGACGGGAAGCCTCTCTCTCAGAACCAGCTTGAACAGCAGTTACATAGAATCGTTGATGATTCCGGCAAGGTGGCTCCCCCTGTTGGGATTCTCACGACCGAAAACAGAAGCTCCTGGGCCAAGTCCTACAAGAGACTTAGTAAAGGTACGACAGTTTAGATAGATCTCCGACCTTATTTAGATCTCAGAACTTGTATATATATATATATATATATATATATATATATATATATATATATATATATATATATATATATATACTGTATATATATATATATATATATATATATATATATATATATATATATATATATATACATACATACACACACACAAACACACATGCATTTGAATAATATCTTATTGTTTGTGTTTTCAGATAAAGGTAACCGAGCAGTGTTTCATGAGATTCAGCATTCAGTGATGATGTTGTGTCTGGATAAGACCATACCCGTACCCGAGGGTGATGACCAGGTCAGCCATAACGCCAAACAGATGCTGCATGGTCTAGGTAGCCATGGCAACAGCGGAAACAGGTGGTTCGACAAAACATTACAGGTAAATCTCATTAGGCCTAAAAAGTGTTTTATCCCTGTCCCTAACAAGTGTTTTTCAATATATGTATATATATATATATATGTATATATATATATATATATATATATATATATATATATATATATATATATATATATATATATATATATATATGTATATATATATATATATATATATATGTATATATATATATATATATATATATATATATATATATATATATATATGTCTATATATATATATATATATATATATATATATATATATATTATGTATATATAATATATATATATATATATATATATATATATATATATATATATATATATATATATATATATATATATATATATATATATATATATATTTATGTTTATATATATATATATATTATTCCTATCCTGAATGTCTTTCCGACCTTGTAACTCCCAATCAACATAACACATGCATGAAACACACATTACAGGTAAATATTATTAGGCCTTAAAAATGTCATTTCCCGATCCTAACAAGTTGTTTTTGAAATACATTTTTTGAAAAAAAAAACTCACTTTTACCTACCCACCTTTACTAAATCTTTTTCGGACTGCTATAGGCGACAAACATCTTTCAAATATTTTCCCAACTTTGCTTTTGCATGTAAGATTGCTATGAAAATCAGTTTTGATCTTGATTACTGTATTACAGAAGACCTAATTGTGATGTATATTATATTTAATTATTTCCTGAAATGAGATCCTGCCATCCAATGGTTTTGACATAAAGTAAATTGGGACATTTTCTAATTATTACGATCTTTATGGGTTCAGGGTGGCCCATGTTTTCTGAAAATACCTAGCTTTACAGCTTGGTCCATATTTTCTGAAATGGCTACTGGTGAAAGATCGAGGTTGCCCAGATTTCCCATTAATTATTTTGCAAAATCATTAACCCTTGTGCTGCTGGTGGCTGATTTGGGCAAAACAAAATAATTTGGAAAAAAGTTGAAAAACGACTGGAGATTTAGAGAATTGTGAAGTATGTTTGTGGTACCGTACCTTGGACAAAAAAGAAGACTCAGCATCACAAGGGTTAAAGTGGGCCATCCTAGGGTGGTTTGAATTTCCGATAATTTCCGGTATGTTGTTTTTCAGGTGATAGTCGGGGAGGACGGAGCCTGTGGTCTGAGTTACGAACACGCCCCAGCAGAGGGACCTCCTATCATATCACTTCTGGACTTTATATATAGCCACATGTAAGTTACACCAATGTAAATATATAGGCCTTAACCCCTCTAATGCTAAGGATATTTTCGTCCAAAGCACAAGGATGAGAAGACCTTTGAAAATCATCTAAACCCTGCCATGTTGGTACTCATTGGAAAGCTCTCGCTGAGTACTCTTATATGAGTACCCATATGCCAGGGTTTCAGTAATTTTTTAGGTTTTTTACATACTTGGCCAAACTATAGCATAAAGGGTCAACCCTTATGCTGCTGCTGGCCGATTTGGCCAATAGCATAATGATGCAAAAAACGCTGAAAAATGACCTAAACCCGGGCACGTGGATACTCACCTGAGAGTACTCAGCTAGAGCTTTCCAATGAATACCAACATGACAGGGTAGATATGGTTTTCTAAAATCTTTGCATCCTTGTGCTTTGGATGAAAGTAGTCTCAGTATTAAAAAGGCTAACTCTTGAGAGTCCAAATTGTAATCTTCCCCACAAATGTCAGGTGCCAAATTGTAATTGGTATTACAAAAACACTTGAAAATGAATTTTACAAAATACTTGAAAAAGAATGGTTAGTATGTTTCTCACATTTTTCCATTGAATATTTTCAAAATATTCTTTTGTCAGAAAGATATTCCCAAAATATGCCTGCCCAGGGTGTTATCAGCATAAATGTGCTAAATTACTAGCGAATGAACGAAACCTACCATTGGCATTTGAAAACTGAATCATGTGTCTGCAGTGCCATCTATCGATTTGTTTACGTACCTTTTCTCCGTAGGAACGGTAATGAAAGAATCAGGCCTGACACATGAAGTCCAAAACCCTCAATTTCAATTTCAATTTTTTTTATGACTACAGCGCCATCTATTAATTGATGGATGTATCTTTTCTCCATGAAACAGTAATGAAGGTATCAGGTCTAACACAGGAAATCTGATAGAACCAAAACTCCTTAATTTCAATTAAGAATTATTTTTATGACTACAGCGCCAACTATTTATGATATATGAACCTTTCTCAATAGGAACAGTAATGAAGACATCAAGCCTGATACTGGAAATCTGAATGAACCAAAACTCCTCAATTTCAATGAAAAATTATTTGTATGACTGCAGTTTGAAAGAACCAAAAAAAAAAAAAAATTGAAAAATTGAAAAAAAAAGTTAAGTGAAAAATTAATTTTATGACTGCAGCGCCATCTTTTGACTGATAGATGTACCTTCTCTCTGTAAAGTTTGAAAGAACCAAAAAAAAAAAAAAAAAAATTAAAAGAAAAATTAATTTATGACTGCAGCGCCATCTATTGACTGATGGATATACCTTTTCTCCGTAAAGTCTGAAAGAACAAAAAAAACAAAAAAAATTTAAATAAGAAATTAATTTTCTGACTACAGTGCCATCTATTGACTGATAGATGTACCTTCCTCTCCGTAAAGTCTGAAAGAACCAAAAAACAAACAATTTCAATGAAAAATTGATTTTATGACTACAGCCCCATCTATTGACTGATAGATGTACCTTCTCTCCATAGGAATAGTAATGAGGGTATCAGACCTGGCACAGATACCCTGATTGAACCAAAACGACTCGATTTCAAGCTCACTCCACAAGTCCTAGATGATATAGAACAGGCGAAAGAACACATTGATTCGTAAGTACATGAAACCAACTTTTCCTCCTCCTAAATTGGCAATTGTGAAAATGAAATTGTTTTGGTTATTTTTTTTCAAGGGAGATCATAATACACTAAGATTGAACCCATAAACATATTCACTTATTTAAATTAGGCATACTCTCCTCATACAATGTCACGGGAATTATTTTGAGGTGAAAACATTCAATTATATGCTTGAAATTGACATTTTAAGAAATTCTGCAAAAGAAATTTGGTTGTCCTGAGGGGTCATTATTGAGTGTTTGGGTGTCCAAATGGTGCCTAGACGTCCTGCTTGCTAGGAATATGCCCTTAGCAGAAATCCTGGATCCACCCCGGCAATAGCAGGGTCTGACACTGAGATTTCAGGCTAGGGGCCCGAAAAGGACTTTTGATAAAAATTAGAGGTGAAAATCAGGATTTCTGGTTATTTTACACACTCTTTCGGGCCCCTAGTGTGAAAAATCTAGGGGCAAACAGCAAAATCTGGGAGCATATGCCCCTGGGCCCCTGGGAAAGTCGAACCCTGAATAGACTAGATGATCTATATCTAATATAATGCGTGTTTAGTGAAGAGTTTAGTGGTACAAGTGTATTCTTACGGCTACTAGCCCCAACATGCCACAATATTTTGGTGAAGTCAGACAATATGCTTATAGCTGCCAGTGAAAAGACGACTAACCAAAAAGGTTCTTACTGCAGGTTTTTATTCTCAAACCTTCGTGAAACTACAAAAACAAGACAAAATACACATAAGCATATACACAAGCATTACAAATACTATCAAATCTAAAAGACATGAAATACACATGACATACTTCATAATAGACTACATAGTACATACCTCTTCGGCCATGTGTTCTGCCTAGAATTCATCCTTTCCCATTAAGCTGCTGCACAGCACTGTGTCCAGTGCAGAGTGAAAAGGTGCTGGTCACACCAGCTTATATACACTCAGAAAAGAGTCATTTTGCATACACAAAGAGGCATTTTGCATAAAGAAAGCAAGATGCAGTACCCTATAGCGCACAAATGTAATGGTCAAGCGCTTTTGACCAACTGACTGCCCATACCACACAGGCTACAATGAGATACAATGCATGCTTTATTGTAATGGTCTGGCGACCCTACCACACCTAGGCTGCAGTGCTATACAGCACAGGCTCCATTGTGATGGTCCAGTGACTCCATACACACATGCAGCACAGGGTAACCTAAAAATACCACTAACACACATAGAGCACCATACAGGGTGACCCAAAAGCATATAACCTACTGTTACATGGCCCCTCAAAATAAGTATAACTTATTTTATTCAAATAGATTTCAAAACTTATAAGACAATAGACAAATCACATTCGCAAACATTGCACTATTAAAGGCAAATATCTTTGTAATCGCAAATTAAGACAAAATTCGCAAACATCCAATTATTTGAGATCAATACTCATTGTAACTCATAACTCATTGCAAAACTATGACAATACAGTCTTCGCAAAAATATAACAATACAACCTTCACAAACTCGCAAATTCATTAATTTCACCTCAATGAAACAATTACAAGAAAGTTTCTAATATGGTAAGCACATAAATTGTAAATGCACTTAAACATTTTATTTCAAAACAAATACTTCATTTACAAAACTCAAGTAATATGGCCCCTCGTGAGAACTTTAAACAACTTTACACTTTACAATTCTCAACAAGTAGAACCAGCTTATGTATTGGTCGCTCAAGAGTTGTTACCGCATTCATGCATCTACCTTTATTATCCAATTCTGAGCACAATTCAATTTTCACTTTCCTTATATACTCATCAGATCCTTTCATGACCTCTGAAACTCTGGCTAGTTTCCACTGATTTTGTGAATATTTCCACACCTTCCCGATTTCTACTGGGAAAGACCCACTTTTGACACATTTGGAGGTTTTTTAGGTTCTTTTTCCTCCAACAAGCCCATAACTCAGGATTCACCTTAGATTGGTAAAACATAGTTGCTATGTCACCAATAAGCGCAATGTTTTGATGGATACCTTCTTTGAGGTTGAAGAGGAACTTTAAGTCGTCTTGAGAACAGGACTCATTAGAATTTCTCTTATTCAATTCTAACTCCATCATTTGGGTTATGTGGCTTGGGCTCACTGTCCCTCTCACTGACATATTCAAACAGACTTGCACTTTGCCCTGATATAAGTCAGGCTCAGATTTGATGAGAGGAGGTTCAAATTTCCATGGCTAAATCCTATTGGATCTAAATCACTGACATCAGTTTTATTGGGATTGAGAATACCTACAATGCCCCAGCCAAGATCTGTCTTTTGACCACATGGCTCATTTTTTATTGAGGGTATCACTTCTCTGGGTACTAAAGCCCTGGGACAACTATACTCTAACAACAAACCAACTTCCAATTCTTTGACCGGCATCAATTGATCTGCTGTATGTTTAAAACCATTGACTTGACTCTCAATCGCTTGGGTTTTGGCAGACATAGTTGATAATGTAAGCTTAGTTTGAGTTCCTTCAACTCCGAGGGCCTCACAAGTGCTATCCACTACAAGCATAGTATCCAATTTGGTATCTAAAGGTTTCTCATTCTCAGTCTGATGTGCCATTTTAGGTACAAATTCACTTAAATGGGAACTTAAACTAGGTTGCATAGAATGAGTTTGGGTATGTGATGACGTATGATGGGATGTATGAGACACACCTGAAGTCAAAGACATACTACTACTAACAGGCATTTTTGACAAAGTTTCATCATAAATTGGTTTGCCAGATGTCACTGCATGGGAATGGTTTGGCGCAAACGGCATAGAGTTGACCGCATATGATGGGTTAGTATTAGTGATAGTTAAATTATCACCAGACAGAACTTCAGACATATTATGGGACTCCATATAATTTTTTCTGTAGTCAATTCTTTCATCTGGTAGTTTATCATCTATATCTGAATAGGTTTCTTTTTCAATTTTCAAAATTGCTTCACTTCTAGACTCAATTTTTTTGTAATTCTTTCTGAGTTTGAATTTTATCTAATTCTGCTTTGCATTTTGCTTCAGAATCTATGTACTTCAATTTGATTCTTAAGGCTGCAGCCTTGGCTGCTGAATCAGCCCTTTTGGATGTACATGATAACAGAGATTTGCTAGAGCATTTGCTTCCAGACTTTCCAGACTTTCTTCCAGATGCAACAAATGTTGCCCTGCTACTATTTAATTCTATTATGAATTTGGAAACTTTTTTAAGTAAATCATGATGTTCACTTTCAATCTTTTCGAACCTGTCATATTCAGCACCTGGACGGTTATCTTTAAACAATAATTCATCTAATTCATCATAAACCTTCTGCAATTCAAGCATAGCATTTTCCAAAGAAACACGTTCTTGCTTCACCTCATCTGTATTTACAGATTCAAGCAGGTGTTCAATTCTGTTTGACCGACGGCGCAAAGCAGATATCGAAGACCTAAAATCACACAATTTCTGATCTATTTGAACTTGTAGACCTTTGAATGTCAGTGCTCTCTCACAAGAACTACTGCGTACAGTGGCGCCACCTATTGCACCACCTATGAGTTGACCAGTAGCTACATGATCCCCTACAGGGAGAACTTCACTTATAGGTCCACTCATCGTTTGTATAAACATACTCAATTCTGGGGCATTAATGTACTGTACATAAACCTCTGAACACACTACCAACACTGGAACAATGGCAAAACATAAATGCAGTAACCTTGCATCTAACATAACTCATTGACATAAATGCATGTGCTATAAACAAGTACTTTCACAGTGTTGAATCAAAATTCACAGAAAATTTGCAATATTCTCATAGAGTTCAATGTTCAGCTTCTTGATATCACACGCACAAACAGGTTAACTCACGCAGTTCTCTGTCAGATGAAATTAGGGAGTCGATCCACCGCACCAGTCGACTGCACCACTCCACCGCAACGCACCAGTCAACTGCACCGCTCCACCGCAACGCACCAGTCAACTGCACCGCTCCACCGCAACGCACCACCGCACCAGTCGATTGCAACGCTCCACCGCAACGCACCAGTCAACTGCACCGCTCCACCGCAACGCACCACCGCACCAGTCGACTGCACCGCTCCACCGCAACGCACCAGTCAACTGCACCGCTCCACCGCAACGCACCACCGCACCAGTCGACTGCAACGCTCCACCGCAACGCACCACCGCACCAGTCAACTGCACCGCTCAACCGCAACGCATCATTCAACCGCAACGCACCACCACACAGCTCAACTGCAACGCACCAGTCAACCGCAACGCACCATTCAACCGCAACGCACCACCACACAGCTCAACTGCAATGCACCGCACCAGTCAACCGCAACGCACCACCGCACCGCTCAACTGCAATGCACCGCACCGCTCAACTGCAACGCACCACCGCACACGCTTGAAATCACTCATCTCAAATGAAGACCGCACATGGAAAAGGTGAAGGACTGACTTGTAGAAAGAGACCACTTGCACCACTGGTAGCTAGAAGCATGACATCCTTCTCGTTGTCTCACTATAGAGTTTCACTATAGCTGCCAGTGAAAAGACGACTAACCAAAAAGGTTCTTACTGCAGGTTTTTATTCTCAAACCTCCGTGAAACTACAAAAACAAGACAAAATACACATAAGCATATACACAAGCATTACAAATACTATCAAATTTAAAAGACATGAAATACACATGACATACTTCATAATTGACTACATAGTACATACCTCTTTGGCCATGTGTTCTGCCTAGAATTCATCCTTTCCCATTAAGCTGCTGCACAGCACTGTGTCCAGTGCAGAGTGAAAAGGTGCTGGTCACACCAGCTTATATACACACAGAAAAGAGTCATTTTGCATACACAAAGAGGCATTTTGCATAAAGAAAGCAAGATGCAGTACCCTATAGCGCACAAATGTAATGGTCAAGCGCTTTTGACCAACTAACTGCCCATACCACACAGGCTACAATGAGATACAATGCATGCTTTATTGTAATGGTCTGGCGACCCTACCACACCTAGGCTGCAGTGCTATACAGCACAGGCTCCATTGTGATGGTCCAGTGACTCCATACACACATGCAGCACAGGTATCACAGGGTAACCTAAAAATACCACTAACACACATAGAGCACCATACAGGGTGACCCAAAAGCATATAACCTACTGTTACAATGCTGTTAACCCTTATGCTGCTGGTAGCTAATTTGGCCAATAGAAAATGATGCAAAAAACATGATTGTAACCCTGGCAAATGGGTACTCATCTGAGAGTGCTCAGTGAGAGCTATCCAATGAATATCATCATGACAGGGTTAAAATGGTTTTCAAAAATCTTTGCGGCCTTATGCCTAAGACGATAGTAGCCTCAGTATTGGAAGGGTTAATTTGATTCCAGTATGCTGTTAATTTGATTCCAATATGTTGTTAATTTGATTCCAGTATGCTGTTAATATCATTATGGTATGCTGTTAATTTCAGGATGGCTCAGGATGTACAGATGACCGGTTACACGTTTAACGGATACGGAAAGAACTTCCCTAAATCTCAGAAGATGAGTCCAGATGCTTACATACAGATGGCCTTTCAGCTTTCTTACTACAGGTACAGTATTGCTTTTTAAGATGAACTCTTAACCCTTATGCTGCTGGTGGCTTATTTTGCCACGGCAAAATGATGCAAAAAAATCAGAAAAATGACTGAAATCCTGGCACATGGGTACTCATCCGAGAGTTCTCAGTGAGAGCTCTCCAATGAATACCAACATGACAGGGTTTAGATAGATTTCAAAAATCTTTGCATCGTTCTGCTTTGGACGAAAGTAGCCTCAGCATTGGAAGGGTTGATTTAAAATGAGGGGACTGCGACAAACTCTTCTGCCAGATCTCACTGGTCACTCGATCACAGCCATTAACTTTTTCAGGAACTCTGGCCACCATTACTAGGATTTGTTGGTATTTTCAGAAAACATGGGCTACCCTCCATCGTTTATATTGTGATTAGTAAAAAAAACTTCCCAAATCACTATGAATTTATGGTATTATGATAATAATCAAATTCCATCGTTTAAATTCAAACCAAAAAAATGTCGCTAGTACACATTATCGACAAACTTTCAAACTTTATTTCATCTGAATTGCTTTGTATTCATTTTACAATATCTAACCCTGTATTTCAGACTGTATAACCGTACATGTGCGACATACGAGAGTGGATCGCTGCGCCGCTTCCAGCTGGGACGAACAGACACGATCCGCTCATGCAGCAATGAGAGCCTCGCGTTCTGTGAGGCCATGATGGACGATAGTGTTGACGCCCAGCAGAGGGCGAAGCTGCTACGACTGGCAGTGGATCAGCACAGACAATATACTAACGAGGCAAGAAATCCTGGAGTTTCTTATTACAGTAGGCAGGGTTGGGGGGAAGGGGGGGGGGGGGGAGGTATAGGGGTAGGGGGGGGGGGGGTTGCTGGGAAATGTCCAGCAGAGGGCGAAGCTGCTACGACTGGCAGTGGATCAGCACAGACAATATACTAACGAGGCAAGAAATCCTTGAGTTTCTTATTACAGTAGGCAGGGTTGGGGGGAAGGGGGGGGGGGGAGGTATAGGGGTAGGGGGGGGGGTTGCTGGGAAATGTCCAGCAGAGGGCGAAGCTGCTACGACTGGCAGTGGATCAGCATAGACAATATACTAACGAGGCAAGAAATCCTTGAGTTTCTTATTACAGTAGGCAGGGTTGGGGGGAAGGGGGGGGGGAGGTATAGGGGTAGGGGGGGGGGGAGTTGCTGGGAAATGTCCAGCAGAGGGCGAAGCTGCTACGACTGGCAGTGGATCAGCACAGACAATATACTAACGAGGCAAGAAATCCTTGAGTTTCTTATTACAGTAGGCAGGGTTGGGGGGAAGGGGGGGGGGGGAGGTATAGGGGTAGGGGGGGGGGGGGGTTGCTGGGAAATGTCCAGCAGGGAGCGAAGCTGCTACGACTGGCAGTGGATCAGGACAGGCAATATACTAACGAGGCAAGAAATCCTTGAGTTTCTTATTACAGTAGGCAGGGTTGGGGGGAAGGGGGGGGGGGGAGGTATAGGGGTAGGGGGGGGGGGGATTGCTGGGAAATGTCCAGCAGAGGGCGAAGCTGCTACGACTGTCAGTGGATCAGCACAGACAATATACTAACGAGGCAAGAAATCCTTAAGTTTCTTATTACAGTAGGCAGGGTTGGGGGGAAGGGGGGGGGGGGAGGTATAGGGGTAGGGGGGGGTTGCTGGGAAATGTCCAGCGGAGGGCGAAGCTGCTACGACTGGCAGTGGATCAGCACAGACAATATACTAACGAGGCAAGAAATCCTGGAGTTTCTTATTACAGTAGGCAGGGTTGGGGGGAAGGGGGGGGGGGAGGTATAGGGGTAGGGGGGGGGATTGCTGGGAAATGTCCAGCAGAGGGCGAAGCTGCTACGACTGGCAGTGGATCAGCACAGACAATATACTAACGAGGCAAGAAATCCTTGAGTTTCTTATTACAGTAGGCAGGGTTGGGGGGAAGGGGGGGGGGGGGAGGTATAGGGGTAGGGGGGGGGGTTGCTGGGAAATGTCCAGCAGAGGGCGAAGCTGCTACGACTGGCAGTGGATCAGCACAGACAATATACTAACGAGGCAAGAAATCCTTGAGTTTCTTATTACAGTAGGCAGGGTTGGGGGGAAGGGGGGGGGGGGGGAGGTATAGGGGTAGGGGGGGGGGGGGGGTTGCTGGGAAATGTCCAGCAGAGGGCGAAGCTGCTACGACTGGCAGTGGATCAGCACAGACAATATACTAACGAGGCAAGAAATCCTGGAGTTTCTTATTACAATAGGCAGGGTTTGGGGGGGGGGGGGGGAGGTATAGGGGTAGGGGGGGGGGGTTGCTGGGAAATGTCCAGCAGAGAGCGAAGCTGCTACGACTGGCAGTGGATCAGCACAGACAATATACTAACGAGGCAAGAAATCCTTGAGTTTCTTATTACAGTAGGCAGGGTTCAGGGGAAGGGGGGGGGGGGGGTATAGGGGTAGGGGGGGGGGGGGTTGCTGGGAAATGGTCAGCAGAGGGCGAAGCTGCTACGACTGGCAGTGGATCTGCACAGACAATATACTAACGAGGCAAGAATCCTTGAGTTTCTTATTACAGTAGGCAGGGTTGGGGGGAAGGGGGGGGGGAGGTATAGGGGTATGGGGGGGGTTGCTGGGAAATGTCCAGCAGGGAGCGAAGCTGCTACGACTGGCAGTGGATCAGGACAGGCAATATACTAACGAGGCAAGAAATCCTTGAGTTTCTTATTACAGTAGGCAGGGTTGGGGGGAAGGGGGGGGGGGAGGTATAGGGGTAGGGGGGGGGGGATTGCTGGGAAATGTCCAGCAGAGGGCGAAGCTGCTACGACTGTCAGTGGATCAGCACAGACAATATACTAACGAGGCAAGAAATCCTTGAGTTTCTTATTACAGTAGGCAGGGTTGAGGGGAAGGGGGGGGGGGGGGGGAGGTATAGGGGTAGGGGGGGGGGGTTGCTGGGAAATGTCCAGCAGAGGGCGAAGCTGCTACGACTGGCAGTGGATCAGCACAGACAATATACTAACGAGGCAAGAAATCCTTGAGTTTCTTATTACAGTAGGCAGGGCTGGGGGGAAGGGGGGGGGGGGGGTATAGGGGTAGGGGGGGGGTTGCTGGGAAATGTCCAGCAGAGGGCGAAGCTGCTACGACTGGCAGTGGATCAGCACAGACAATATACTAACGAGGCAAGAAATCCTTGAGTTTCTTATTACAGTAGGCAGGGTTGAGGGGAAGGGGGGGGGGGGAGGTATAGGGGTAGGGGGGGGGGGTTGCTGGGAAATGTCCAGCAGATAGCGAAGCTGCTACGACTGGCAGTGGATCAGCACAGACAATATACTAACGAGGCAAGAAATCCTTGAGTTTCTTATTACAGTAGGCAGGGTTGGGGGGAAGGGGGGGGGGGGAGGTATAGGGGTAGGGGGGGGGTTGCTGGGAAATGTCCAGCAGAGGGCGAAGCTGCTACGACTGGCAGTGGATCAGCACAGACAATATACTAACGAGGCAAGAAATCCTTGAGTTTCTTATTACAGTAGGCAGGGTTGGGGGGAAGGGGGGGGGGGAGGTATAGGGGTAGGGGGGGGGATTGCTGGGAAATGTCCAGCATGGGGCGAAGCTGCTACGACTGGCAGTGGATCAGCACAGACAATATACTAACGAGGCAAGAAATCCTTGAGTTTCTTATTACAGTAGGCAGGGTTGGGGGGAAGCGGGGGGGGGGGAGGTATAGGGGTAGGGGGGGGGGGGGGTTGCTGGGAAATGTCCAGCAGAGGGCGAAGCTGCTACGACTGGCAGTGGATCAGCACAGACAATATACTAACGAGGCAAGAAATCCTTGAGTTTCTTATTACAGTAGGCAGGGTTGGGGGGAAGGGGGGGGGGGAGGTATAGGGGTAGGGGGGGGGGGGGTTGCTGGGAAATGTCCAGCAGAGGGCGAAGCTGCTACGACTGGCAGTGGATCAGCACAGACAATATACTAACGAGGCAAGAAATCCTTGAGTTTCTTATTACAGTAGGCAGGGTTGGGGGGAAGGGGGGGGGGGGGGGGGGAGGAATAGGGGTAGGGGGGGGGGGGTTGCTGGGAAATGTCCAGCAGAGGGCGAAGCTGCTACGACTGGCAGTGGATCAGCACAGACAATATACTAACGAGGCAAGAAATCCTTGAGTTTCTTATTACAGTAGGCAGGGTTGGGGGGAAGGGGGGGGGAGGTATAGGGGTAGGGGGGGGGATTGCTGGGAAATGTCCAGCAGAGGGCGAAGCTGCTACGACTGGCAGTGGATCAGCACAGACAATATACTAACGAGGCAAGAAATCCTTGAGTTTCTTATTACAGTAGGCAGGGTTGGGGGGAAGGGGGGGGGGGGGGGGGAGGTATAGGGGTAGGGGGGGGGGGATTGCTGGGAAATGTCCAGCAGAGGGCGAAGCTGCTACGACTGGCAGTGGATCAGCACAGACAATATACTAACGAGGCAAGAAATCCTTGAGTTTCTTATTACAGTAGGCAGGGTTGGGGGGAAGGGGGGGGGGAGGTATAGGGGTAGGGGGGGGGGGGGGGGTTGCTGGGAAATGTCCAGCAGAGGGCGAAGCTGCTACGACTGGCAGTGGATCAGCACAGACAATATACTAACGAGGCAAGAAATCCTGGAGTTTCTTATTACAGTAGGCAGGGTTCGGGGGAAGGGGGGGGGGGGAGGTATAGGGGTAGGGGGGGGGGGGATTGCTGGGAAATGTCCAGCAGAGGGCGAAGCTGCTACGACTGGCAGTGGATCAGCACAGACAATATACTAACGAGGCAAGAAATCCTGGAGTTTCTTATTACAGTAGGCAGGGTTGGGGGGAAGGGGGGGGGGGGGGGAGGTATAGGGGTAGGGGGGGGGGGGGTTGCTGGGAAATGTCCAGCAGAGGGCGAAGCTGCTACGACTGGCAGTGGATCAGCACAGACAATATACTAACGAGGCAAGAAATCCTTGAGTTTCTTATTACAGTAGGCAGGGTTGGGGGGAAGGGGGGGGAGGTATAGGGGTAGGGGGGGGGGGGGGGTTGCTGGGAAATGTCCAGCAGAGGGCGAAGCTGCTACGACTGGCAGTGGATCAGCACAGACAATATACTAACGAGGCAAGAAATCCTTGAGTTTCTTATTACAGTAGGCAGGGTTCGGGGGAAGGGGGGGGGGAGGTATAGGGGTAGGGGGGGGGGGTTGCTGGGAAATGTCCAGCAGAGAGCGAAGCTGCTACGACTGGCAGTGGATCAGCACAGACAATATACTAACGAGGCAAGAAATCCTTGAGTTTCTTATTACAGTAGGCAGGGTTGGGGGGAAGGGGGGGGGGGGAGGTATAGGGGTAGGGGGGGGGGGGGGGGTTGCTGGGAAATGTCCAGCAGAGAGCGAAGCTGCTACGACTGGCAGTGGATCAGCACAGACAATATACTAACGAGGCAAGAAATCCTTGAGTTTCTTATTACAGTAGGCAGGGTTGGGGGGAAGGGGGGGGGGGGGGAGGTATAGGGGTAGGGGGGGGGGGGGGTTGCTGGGAAATGCCCAGCAGAGGGCGAAGCTGCTACGACTGGCAGTGGATCAGCACAGGCAATATACTAACGAGGCAAGAAATCCTTGAGTTTCTTATTACAGTAGGCAGGGTTGGGGGGAAGGGGGGGGGGGGGAGGTATAGGGGTAGGGGGGGGGGTTGCTGGGAAATGTCCAGCAGAGGGCGAAGCTGCTACGACTGGCAGTGGATCAGCACAGACAATATACTAATGAGGCAAGAAATCCTTGAGTTTCTTATTACAGTAGGCAGGGTTGGGGGGAAGGGGGGGGGGAGGTATAGGGGTAGGGGGGGGGTTGCTGGGAAATGTCCAGCAGAGAGCGAAGCTGCTACGACTGGCAGTGGATCAGCATAGACAATATACTAACGAGGCAAGAAATCCTTGAGTTTCTTATTACAGTAGGCAGGGTTGGGGGGAAGGGGGGGGGGGGGGGGAGGTATAGGGGTAGGGGGGGGGGTTGCTTGGAAATGTCCAGCAGAGGGCGAAGCTGCTACGACTGGCAGTGGATCAGCACAGACAATATACTAACGAGGCAAGAAATCCTTGAGTTTCTTATTACAGTAGGCAGGGTTCGGGGGAAGGGGGGGGGGGAGGTATAGGGGTAGGGGGGGGGGGGGGTTGCTGGGAAATGTCCAGCAGAGGGCGAAGCTGCTACGACTGGCAGTGGATCAGCACAGACAATATACTAACGAGGCAAGAAATCCTTGAGTTTCTTATTACAGTAGGCAGGGTTCAGGGGAAGGGGGGGGGGGAGGTATAGGGGTAGGGGGGGGGGTTGCTGGGAAATGTCCAGCAGAGAGCGAAGCTGCTACGACTGGCAGTGGATCAGCACAGACAATATACTAACGAGGCAAGAAATCCTTGAGTTTCTTATTACAGTAGGCAGGGTTGGGGGGAAGGGGGGGGAGGTATAGGGGTAGGGGGGGGGGGATTGCTGGGAAATGTCCAGCAGAGAGCGAAGCTGCTACGACTGGCAGTGGATCAGCATAGACAATATACTAACGAGGCAAGAAATCCTTGAGTTTCTTATTACAGTAGGCAGGGTTGGGGGGAAGGGGGGGGGGGGAGGTATAGGGGTAGGGGGGGGGTTGCTGGGAAATGTCCAGCAGAGGGCGAAGCTGCTACGACTGGCAGTGGATCAGCACAGACAATATACTAACGAGGCAAGAAATCCTTGAGTTTCTTATTACAGTAGGCAGGGTTGGGGGGAAGGGGGGGGGGAGGTATAGGGGTTGGGGGGGGGGGGGTTGCTGGGAAATGTCCAGCAGAGAGCGAAGCTGCTACGACTGGCAGTGGATCAGCACAGACAATATACTAACGAGGCAAGAAATCCTTGAGTTTCTTATTACAGTAGGCAGGGTTGGGGGGAAGGGGGGGGGGGGAGGTATAGGGGTAGGGGGGGGGGGGGGGGTTGCTGGGAAATGTCCAGCAGAGGGCGAAGCTGCTACGACTGGCAGTGGATCAGCACAGACAATATACTAACGAGGCAAGAAATCCTTGAGTTTCTTATTACAGTAGGCAGGGTTGGGGGGAAGGGGGGGGGGGAGGTATAGGGGTAGGGGGGGGGTTGCTGGGAAATGTCCAGCTGAGGGCGAAGCTGCTACGACTGGCAGTGGATCAGCACAGACAATATACTAACGAGGCAAGAAATCCTGGAGTTTCTTATTACAGTAGGCAGGGTTGGGGGGAAGGGGGGGGGGGGAGGTATAGGGGTATGGGGGGGGGGGGGGGGTTGCTGGGAAATGTCCAGCAGAGAGCGAAGCTGCTACGACTGGCAGTGGATCAGCACAGACAATATACTAACGAGGCAAGAAATCCTTGAGTTTCTTATTACAGTAGGCAGGGTTGGGGGGAAGGGGGGGGGTTGCTGGGAAATGTCCAGCAGAGGGCGAAGCTGCTACGACTGGCAGTGGATCAGCACAGACAATATACTAACGAGGCAAGAAATCCTTGAGTTTCCTATTACAGTAGGCAGGGTTGGGGGGAAGGGGTGGGGGGGGAGGTATAGGGGTAGGGGGGGGGGGGGGGTTGCTTGGAAATGTCCAGCAGAGGGCGAAGCTGCTACGACTGGCAGTGGATCAGCACAGACAATATACTAACGAGGCAAGAAATCCTTGAGTTTCTTATTACAGTAGGCAGGGTTGGGGGTAGGGGGGGGGGGTTGCTGGGAAATGTCCAGCAGAGAGCGAAGCTGCTACGACTGGCAGTGGATCAGCACAGACAATATACTAACGAGGCAAGAAATCCTGGAGTTTCTTATTACAGTAGGCAGGGTTGGGGGTAGGGGGGGGGGGGGGGTTGCTGGGAAATGTCCAGCAGAGAGCGAAGCTGCTACGACTGGCAGTGGATAGGCACAGACAATTTACTAAAATTTTGAGTCTCTAATTACTGTAGGCAGGGTTGGGAAAATGTTAAAAATACATAATTATGAATATGTGCATATACTATTGGGGGGGGGGGGGGGACTGCTGTGAAATGTAAATAATACATAGTTATGAATTTGTGCATATATTATTTGTGTGGGGGAGGGGAGGGGGAAATACAAATGATACATAATTATGAATTTGTGCATATATTATTGGAGAGGGGAGGGGGACTGCTGTGAAATGTAAATGATACATAATTAGGAAATGTTGGAAAATGCAAATAATGTATAATTATGAATTTGTGCATTTTGTTATAGGGGGTGGGGGGTACTGTTGGGAAATGTAAATAATGTATAATTACAAATTTGTGTGTTATGTTATTGGGAGGGGGGGGGGGGGTGTTGGGAAATGTAAATAATGTATAATTATGAATTTGTGTGTTATGTTATTGGGAGGGGGGGGGGGGGGGTGTTGGGAAATGTATAATTATGAATTTGTGCATATTTATTTGGGAGGGGTCACTGCTGGAAAATGTATAGAGAGTTATATCTATGGCAAAGTTTCTGTTGGGGTCTTCTTCCGGCGGACCTGTCTCAAAACTGTTCAATGTTTTCAACTTTTTAAATTCTACAGGAACCATATTTATAGCATTCCCATTAACTGATTGGATTTATATCGAGGACTTCTCAGTAAAGAAGTGAATATGCAGTTGGGGGCTGTGTGTAATAATCATTAATATACCATATTCCCTGTAATTATTTTGCAAAGTGATTACGTTAGCTCGGATTGCTAGGGTGGTCCAAATTACCAGGAACTTATGGTAAATCCATCAGCAAATGGTACTTAAAATAGGCCATCAGCTGCATAAGGGTTACAAAGGTGTTTGTACAGGTGAACTTGGATATGACGGACTCATTGGGACCAGAAAAATTGGTCCGTCATATGCAAAATCTGTCATATACATATGACAAATACTTGATATGCATTGGACTGGGACCAAGCATATTGTCTGTCATATGCAAAAATCCGTCGTACAGTGGTCCGTCATATCCAAGTTCACCTGTAGTAGTAGTTGCGTTTCTTTCTCTTGTATGAATAATACACTGCTGTCTTTCAGACTGTGAATGGTCAGGGAATTGACCGCCACCTCCTGGGTCTGAAGCTGACCGCCATCGAGCAGGGCCTGGACGTTCCCGAGTTGTTCATGGATACCACATACTCCAGAGCCATGCACTACAACCTCTCTACCAGTCAGGTAAGCATAGGGCCCTGTGGCATAAAACATTTATATGTACATGACTGCCATGCACTACAACCTCTCTACCAGTCAGGTAAGCATAGGGCCCTGTTGCATAAAACATTTATATGTACATGACTGCCATGCACTACAACCTCTCTACCAGTCAGGTAAGCATAGGACCCTGTTGCATAAAACATTTATATGTACATGACTGCCATGCACTACAACCTCTCTACCAGTCAGGTAAGCATAGGACCCTGTTGCATAAAACATTTATATGTACATGACTGCCATGCACTACAACCTCTCTACCAGTCAGGTAAGCATAGGACCCTGTTGCATAAAACATTTATATGTACATGACTGCCATGCACTACAACCTCTCTACCAGTCAGGTAAGCATAGGACCCTGTTGCATAAAACATTTATATGTACATGACTGCCATGTACTACAACCTCTCTACCAGTCAGGTAAGCATAGGACCCTGTTGCATAAAACATTTATATGTACATGACTGCCATGCACTACAACCTCTCTACCAGTCAGGTAAGCATAGGACCCTGTTGCATAAAACATTTATATGTACATGACTGCCATGCACTACAACCTCTCTACCAGTCAGGTAAGCATAGGACCCTGTTGCATAAAACATTTATATGTACATGACTGCCATGCACTACAACCTCTCTACCAGTCAGGTAAGCATAGGACCCTGTTGCATAAAACATTTATATGTACATGACTGCCATGCACTACAACCTCTCTACCAGTCAGGTAAGCATAGGGCCCTGTTGCATAAAACATTTATATGTACATGACTGCCATGCACTACAACCTCTCTACCAGTCAGGTAAGCATAGGACCCTGTTGCATAAAACATTTATATGTACATGACTGCCATGCACTACAACCTCTCTACCAGTCAGGTAAGCATAGGGCCCTGTTGCAATAGGATGCCCACTTCCCAAGGTAATAGGGAATGTAACTCAATTGTATAGAAAGACCCCCACTTGGCTTTGACACTGAATATCTCCCACAGGAATGCAAATAATATAAATCCAAGACACCCTTTTCTAGTTACATGCATGACCTTGTAATCCATGCAAGTAAAATTGGCGTTCTGACTCGCTGATGCGAGCTGAAAGTGATTTAATTGAAAAAATAACACTTTACATTTTTCTCAATGCAACTTAGACATTTTAGAAAAGATAAATCAAAGTAGCATTGAGAGGTAGCTGAAAAGGTGTTCTTTCAGAAAGTGTATAGTTAACTGGGTGTTACAATCCCATACAAGTTGATGAAGAAAGTGCTAGCTAATGTCCTTAGTGCACCTTAAGGATATATAAAATCAGTTTAAGTCAAGTAACTCGCAATCTATCTACACCTCGTCTGACTGTTATGCAAATTCTTTTACAGCTAAGCAATTTTTCGAAAAATATTTTATTGAAAGCAATTGTTCCTATAAGGTCTAACTAACTAAAGCTTCTTCTTCTTTCAAACATTGCAATATGTGAAAAGTTATTACGGGCCTGCCCTGACGGCCGTGTTGTCTATGGCATTGACACTGACTACTAGCTGTCTCTCACCACTGCCTTGGTTCAAATCACGGCGGGGGCTTGTGAGAAAGTTGCCAGTGACTTGGGGTTAGGTGGTGCTTTTCTTTGGTTAATCCTCCACCACTTACAGCTGGCTAGTCATGACTTAGCCGCAATATGGCAGAAAAGGTGCCGAAAGGAGAAATTCCAAATCCAAATTGAAGAAATATGTTCAAAAATTTTAATGTCAAAAAATAGATTATGCTCGAATGAGATCAAGCAGTCTTGATCATATACTGTATACAGCTTTAATTTGGAGTGCTAAAATTTTTGCTATACATCTCTGCTGGAGGGTATTTGTGCTACTTTAAATCTGCACATCCAAGCACTCAAACTATATATTTATTACTATATAGATGTTTATTTGGAGGATTTTATTTTGGCGCTATCATGGGGAACATGAGAATAGCGAAAAAATTAAATGCCTGTAAAAAATACCAGTTATACAGTATTCTTTGTGACTTTCTCCCTTTCAGGTTCCTTCAAAGATCGATGTGTTTATGTGTTTTGGGCCCGTGGTACCGGATGGATATGGTCTTTGCTACAACCCCCATGACGCCCGGATACTGTTCGGAATATCAGCGTTTAATTCAAGCCCAGAGACGGACTCGCGCAGATTCAGGGACTCGCTAGAGAGGAGTTTAACAGACATGCATGACATTCTCGTCAAAGCCTCAGCCAAGTCTAAGCTGTGATCTGGACCCATTCCTGCCAAAGAATATCTCCTCCATTCGGATCATTGATACTTTTGACAATAAGTCAGGAATTAACCCTTATGCCGCTGGTAGCTAATTTGGCCAATACAAATTGATGCAAAAAAGCTGAAGAATGACTGAAACCCTGGCTCATGGGTACTCATCTGAATATGGTCACGAAAGGGTTAAGATGTTTATTAAAAAAATCTTTGCATATTTGTGTTCTGGATGAAAGTAGCCTCAGCATTGGAAGGGTTAAGATTTTATGAAATATATGAAGGGGAGTTGTTTGTAGTGTTCTGATGTATATTTCTCCTTCAAATACCGGTGGACCGACAATCAGTTCTTGAGCACAGCAGATAACAAGATATTTAACCTTTTCATGCCTGGTGATTTACTTGACAAGTGTCGTCTGGACCTGTCATACTTTTTAAAATAAGCATTAATTTGTAAACTATTTTAAGAAGAGTTGTAGATTAAGTTTTCCTGGCCAACTCTCCTTCAAACATTTTCCAACCATTGCTTGTGTTAGAGAGATATCACCAAAATAGTCAGGCGGTTTTGACTGCTGCAGGCATGAATCGGTTTGTATGAGGAAAGTATTTGTAGGTTCTATCTGGACCTGAGTTTTTTTTTCTTCTTTTTTTTCTTAAAGGGTTTGCCACCCTTTTTTTAAGGGTGGCTCAGACGTGTAAGGAGAGCTTTTTTTTACATGCAGATGACACTGCTAGCATAAACGATGATATGAAATGAATATGAAACTCTTCAAAGTTATCTTTTGCAATAATTGGGCGACAGACAATAAAGAGTAAGAAATAAAGGTTTTCGGTGGTTGCCCCAGTTTATAGAGGAATTGAACCCCTACTCGCCCCGGCCTAGGATTGAACTCTGGACCCCATGCCTCCCAGCACTCATGCCGGCAATCTTGCCACTGTGCCTTGCCACTGTGAGTCTGAGTTTGTTGACCAATAAACTGTAAAACGGGGTGTTTGTGTTTTTATAATTATGCAGATATCTGATTATCCGGGTAGTAGAGGCAACTTAAAGGACCTGTTCTGGTTTACTGTACAAATTACCCAATTTCAAAATTCCCTCATTACAGGCTTTCTGATGATAGAAATGGATAGTCACACTCATTGTGAGTACACTGAATGCATTTTTGGCATGAAAATGTTATTCATGGTTGGGGGGTGGGCCTTTTCAAGATTGGGGGGATAGATGACCAAACTATTTAAAGTTTGGAAATAAAATATATTCATGAACAAACATTAAGGTTTATTTTCATCAGCATCATATTCTGAACTCAATATACGATATGGAATGATATAACAAAGTTTTCATATAGGTTCAAAACTGTCAACATCCTGCAAAGTAAAACATATATGCTCGAGCATAATGTGCAGAACCACAGTTCAGTACATCACATTTCCTGATGAAATAACACGTACATATTACCAGATCATAATTTGAGAGAATATATGAGATTAGCACAGGTGCATGACATTGACATTCTCATTCAAACTACTTTATAAAAGAATATTTTATGATGAATATCAGCCCTCTTTAACTAATGTATGCAAGGAGAGAACACAAACAGAGTCACCAGATACCACATTTCTTTTTTGAGGATATGTTAAAAAACAATAAGGATATTCAAGTTTTCACAAATTATATACTATTAAAAACTTCAAATAACTTGAAAAGAAAAATAGCAACACTAGTACAACTGTACATATAACCAATAAGGCATACCCACAGTATATCCACTTCTCACAGGTAAGAAACCAAAAATCATTCCATTTGAAATGTTTGCAAATACTGGTTGCACATCTGCCCACTGTACTTTTGGCACAATTGAGCTTTTTCACTTCATGAGACATGAGGAAAAACATTTCCTGCTGCATGGTATGTCTGACTGAACCACACATACCCAGGCAGAAAATAGTAACAGTGTGAGGCCTTCCTGGACAATGCACTATCAATCGAGGTCACTTGAGAGACAAAGAATCCCTAGGGAACAGCTACAGGAGTTTACTTGAGTTTTGTTTTTGTGAGTGCCCTGCATATGCTCTTATGAACTATCTAGTATGGTGAATTTTATACAAGTGACCAAGGGTCACTAAGTCACAAAATTCACCCTTTTGCCCAGCGAGCGCGTTCAAATGAAATTCACATAATCTGTATTTAATAGTAACACATAACATATTAATCTGGCTTGAACGCGCTCGGTGGGCAAAGTTACTATTTGGAACCATTTCTACATAGGCTCAAATCTCATTAGTAGGCATGGAGGCAGCCATTTTGTAGAAGGTCATAGGTCAAGGTCACTCCATTGAAAATTTCTGATTTTCATCAAAATACATAGGTAAGGCCTTCTATGAAATGTCATTACTGGAGCTCCTCCAACATCATCATAGTTTACGCATAAAATAGGTTTTTGATCAACTGGGTACAGTTATAGCTGAAATATGAGTCAATGCAAATATGCTGACACATGTCATTTCAGAGTGGTCATATGCATCATTCAGGGCGAGGGTTGGGGAATATGTTAGCAATTATGAACGAGCAACACCTCAGCTACATAATCATAAGAATTTTGGTTAAATTCATGAAACTTGAAAAAATTGGGTAATTTGTATAGTAAACCAGAACAGGTCCTTTGTTGTTATCTTCAAATCAACTCCTGTGATTTACCATCTCCTTTGACAATCATATGCATTGTTTTGTTGGGTTCATATATGTATTGCTTTGTTCTTTTCTTCAAAAACAAGACTACTATTTTCTTGAAATATTTTGGCGCCAGTTGGCCTCTGTGTATTTATGTGTCTTGCAAAAATTATATTGATCCATTTGACCTTCTGTGATTGTCTGTTTGCTTTCTGGATGTGTTCATCCTTCAAACTGGCACCTTCATTTCTGTTCCTCTTTTGGCAGGAAGAAAGGCATGAAGCCCCAACTGTGGCTCCCATTGAAGTCCTCTCTAAAGGGCTACTTGTGACGCAACTGCCTTCTGCTGTTTGGCAATAAGAATGCAGTAGCTTCATGTACAGTATTTCCAATTGCAAAACCGTTTCTGACCTTTAAGATCTGATATGACCCCCAGTAGATAAGAATAGCTGGATCACGTAGTTGCAAAGCCATGTCACGTTCGGGATCAATATCAACAAATAGTACAGTTCCTTGCTATTACTCGCATCATTCAAATTTGGTTGTACACCATGAGACATTTCTATATCACAGCACGCACGTAGGTGTCTATGAATGTGCGTATGGTTCTCAACTGACCCTGTTTAATTATGACTAGATATGCAATTTGAATACAAAATAGAACAAATATTAACAGATCGTAATATTAGCGAATCGGAACCACTTGATAAAGTTGCTAATATTACTTCCACGTTAATATTTTGAACTGTACAGCATATCCTTGTCAACAACCACTGTAAAGTCACTCTTGCCCAGTTTTCTGTTTGGTAACTATATGTTCTCATCCAAAGACTATTATTTGTAGGAGATATTTTGACGCAGATGACCTTTGTGTGCCAATGTGCCTTCCTACCAATATTCATCTATTAACTCTACCCCAGTTTTTGGTTTTGTTTCTAGATAATCTCATCCTTTGGACTTGCAACTTCGTTCCTGTTCTTTCAGCAGGAACAGGGCCACAAAGCCCCACCAGGGCATCTTATTGATTTTTTCTCTGAAGGGCTACTTGTGAGGGCATCACTTTCTGGCCCACCTGAGGCATGTGAGAAAGTTGCCAGTGACTTGGGGTTAGGCGATGGTTTTCGCTGTGTACTACGGTTCCCTCCACCAGTTTCAACTGGTTAGTCACAACTTAGTCGCAATATGGCAGCAAAGGTGACAAAAAACGAAATTCCAAATCCCTAATTCAACTTCCTTCTGCTGTTTGGCAATATGAATGCATTGGCTTCATGTACAGTTTCTCCAATTGCAAAAGTGTTTGTGACCCTTAAGATCTGGATTGATCCCAGTAGATATGAATAGCTGAATCACTTGTGCATTATTTTGAGAGTTTATATATGTATTGCTTTGTTTTATTCACTAACAAAGGGCTATTATTTTCAAAATATACACTGGCACCAGTTAGCCTTTATTTACTGATGTGACTAAATAAAAAAAACATCCTTCCATTTTACCCTGTTTTATCATTTGTTTGGTTTCTGGATGTGTTCATCCTTTTGGCTGGCATCTGTTCATCATATTGAGGTCTTTTCTGAGGGGTTACTTGTTCAGCAACTACTTTCTGATGTTTGGCATTAAGAACGCTGTAGCTACATGTACAGTTTTTTCAGCTGCAAAAGCGTTTCTGACCTTTAGAATTTGGAATGACGGTCAGGATCAAACGCAACAGATAATAGAGTTCCTTGCTATATATAGTTGTCAAGAAACACTGTGAAGTGCCATTTATATATATGTTTTGATTTGTTATCTTCTTCAAAAAAACTCCTTTGATTCACATCTTATTTTGAAACAATTACATGCATTATTTTGTGAGGTTTATATGTTTTTCTTTGTTTTTTTCTTTAATAATAAAGGGCTTATTTTTAAAAGATATTTTGGCACCTTTTGACCCTTTAGTGCCGATGTGTCTTCATACTAACATTCATCTATTCAATCTTGCCCAGTTTTCGGTTTGGTTTCTAGATGTGCTCATCCTTTGAACTAGGAATTTCATTCCTGTTCCTCTTTCAGTAGGAACAGGGACTGAAAACCCCATCAATGCATCTTATTGAAGTCTTCTCTGAAGGACTTCTTGTGAAGCCACTACCTTCTGCTAGTTGGCAAAAGTATTTGTGTCCTTTAAGATCTGGAGTGACCCCAATAGCTAGGTCACAGTCAGGATCAAAATCAACTTTATATAGCTGTAAACAAACACTGTGAAGTCCCATTTATATATGTATTGATTTTTTGTTTCTCTTCAAATCAACTCCTTCGATTCACAGCCTCCTTTGGAACACTGTAAAGCACCACTTATATATGTATTGATTTGTTGCTTCATTCAAAACAACTCCTTTGGATCACAGCTTTTGAAATAATGATATACATTGTGAGGTTTATGTATGTATTCCTTTCTTAGTTTCTTCATTAACGAAGGCCTGTTATTTGTGTTTCTTTCTTAGTTTCTTCAATATTAGAGGACTATTATTTGTTAAAGATATTTTAGCACCAGTAGGCCTTTGTTTGCCAATGTACCTTCATACAAACAGACATCTTTTTTAACCTTGCCAAATTTTCAGTTTGGTTTCTGTATGTGCTCATCCTTTTGACTAGCAATTTTAACGAAGACAGCGGAAACAGAGGCCTGAGTTCCTTGCTATATATATAGCTGTCAACAAACACTAAAGTGCAATTTATATATGTTGTAATTTGTTGTTATCTTCAAATCAACTCCTGTGATTTACCATCTCCTTTGACAATCATATGCATTGTTTTGTTGGGTTCATATATGTATTGCTTTGTTCTTTTCTTCAAAAACAAGACTACTATTTTCTTGAAATATTTTGGCACCAGTTGGCCTCTGTGTATTTATGTGTCTTGCAAAAATTATATTGATCCATTTGACCTTCTTTGATTGTCTGTTTGCTGTCTGGATGTGTTCATCCTTCAAACTGGCACCTTCATTTCTGTTCCTCTTTTGGCAGGAAGAAAGGCATGAAGCCCCAACTGTGGCTCCCATTGAAGTCCTCTCTAAAGGGCTACTTGTGACGCAACTGCCTTCTGCTGATTGGCAATAAGAATGCAGTAGCTTCATGTACAGTATTTCCAATTGCAAAACCGTTTCTGACCTTTAAGATCTGATATGACCCCCAGTAGATAAGAGTAGCTGGATCACGTAGTTGCAAAGCCATGTCACGTTCGGGATCAATATCAACAAATAGTACAGTTCCTTGCTATTACACGCATCATTCAAATTTGGTTGTACACCATGAGACATTTCTATATCACAGCACGCACGTAGGTGTCTACGTATGTGCGTATGGTTCTCAACTGACCCTGTTTAATTATGACTAGATATGCAATTTGAATACAAAATAGAACAAATATCAACGGATTGTAATATTAGCGAATCGGACCCACTTGATAAAGTTGCTAATATTACTTCCACGTTAATATTTCGAACTGTACAGTATATCCTTGTCAACAACCACTGTAAAGTGCCATCTATATATGTATTGATTTGTTATTTCCTTCAAAACAACTCCTATGGATCACAGCTTCTTTTAAAACAATCATATCCATTATTTTGTGAGTTAACATATGTATTTCTCTTCTAATTTCTTCAATAATAAATGACTACTTTGGTAAAAGATATTTTGGCACCAGTAGGCCTTTTTGTGCCAATGTGCCTTCCTATCAACATTCATCTATTCATTCTTGTCCAGTTTTTGGTTTGGTTTCTAGATTTGCTCAACCTCTTTCCTGTTCCTCTTTCACCAGGAACAAAGACATTAAGCTCCAACTGTGCATCATATTGAAGTCCTCCCTAAAGGGCTACTTGTCACGCTACTACCTTCTGCTATTTGGCAATAAGCATGCAGTAGCTTCATGTACAGTATATCCAAGTGCAAAAGCGTTTCTGGCCTTTAAGATCTGGTATGAACCCAAGTTGATAAAAATGGCTGGATCACTTGTCCTGGCTAAGCTAGGTCAGGGTCAGGATCAATATCAAAAAATAGTTCCATGCTATATATCGTTGTCAAGAAGCACTGTTAAGCGCCATTTGAACATGTATTGCTTTGTTATTTTCTTCAAAACAACTCCTTTGAATCACAGATTCTTTTAAAACAATCATATCCATTATTTTGAGAGTTCTATATACATATTTCTTTCTTAGTTTCTTAAAAAATAAAGGACTATCATTTGTAAAAGATTGTGTGGCGCCAGTTGTCCTTTGTGTGCCGATGTGCCTTCATACCAACCAGGGCTCGACGCTAAGGGTGAACCTATGGCCCCAGGCCAGTGAAAATTTCCAAAAACAGCTTCGGGCCAGTAAAAAAAGACCTCAACTGGTCCTACAGGGCCAGTAAACATTTGGAGACATTCTTGTTAAAATATTTCCCCCTGAGAAAGTCCCAAATTGTTTTTGAAATAAATGAAGATAAAATTTATAAAGATAAGTGTTGTGGCGAATCTTATGCAATGTTCTTTCTTCTTATGTTAAAGAAACAATGTAGGGCCAGTAAATATTTCGCAGGACCAGTAGATGCTAGGTGTTACTGGTCCTACAGGGCCAGTATCATTTTGAGTTAGCGTTGAGGCCTGCCAACATTCATCTCTTCACTTTTGCCCAGTTTTCTGTTTGGTAACTATATGTTCTCATCCAAAGACTATTATTTGTAGGAGATATTTTGACGCAGATGACCTTTGTGTGCCAATGTGCCTTCCTACCAATATTCATCTATTAACTCTACCCCAGTTTTTGGTTTTGTTTCTAGATAATCTCATCCTTTGGACTTGCAACTTCGTTCCCGTTCTTTCAGCAGGAACAGGGCCACAAAGCCCCACCAGGGCATCTTATTGATTTTTTCTCTGAAGGGCTACTTGTGAGGGCATCACTTTCTGGCCCACCTGAGGCATGTGAGAAAGTTGCCAGTGACTTGGGGTTAGGCGATGGTTTTCGCTGTGTACTAGGGTTCCCTCCACCAGTTTCAACGGGTTAGTCACAACTTAGTCGCAATATGGCAGCAAAGGTGACAAAAAACGAAATTCCAAATCCCTAATTCAACTTCCTTCTGCTGTTTGGCAATATGAATGCAGTGGCTTCATGTACAGTTTCTCCAATTGCAAAAGTGTTTGTGACCCTTAAGATCTGGATTGATCCCAGTAGATATGAATAGCTGAATCACTTGTGCATTATTTTGAGAGTTTATATATGTATTGCTTTGTTTTATTCACTAACAAAGGGCTATTATTTTCAAAATATACACTGGCACCAGTTAGCCTTTATTTACTGATGTGACTAAATAAAAAAAACATCCTTCTATTTTACCCTGTTTTATCATTTGTTTGGTTTCTGGATGTGTTCATCCTTTTGGCTGGCATCTGTTCATCATATTGAGGTCTTTTCTGAGGGGTTACTTGTTCAGCAACTACTTTCTGATGTTTGGCATTAAGAACGCTGTAGCTACATGTACAGTTTTTTCAGCTGCAAAAGCGTTTCTGACCTTTAGAATTTGGAATGACGGTCAGGATCAAACGCAACAGATAATAGAGTTCCTTGCTATATATAGTTGTCAAGAAACACTGTGAAGTGCCATTTATATATATGTTTTGATTTGTTATCTTCTTCAAAAAAACTCCTTTGATTCACATCTTATTTTGAAACAATTACATGCATTATTTTGTGAGGTTTATATGTTTTTCTTTGTTTTTTTCTTTAATAATAAAGGGCTTATTTTTAAAAGATATTTTGGCACCTTTTGACCCTTTAGTGCCGATGTGTCTTCATACTAACATTCATCTATTCAATCTTGCCCAGTTTTCGGTTTGGTTTCTAGATGTGCTCATCCTTTGAACTAGGAATTTCATTCCTGTTCCTCTTTCAGTAGGAACAGGGACTGAAAACCCCATCAATGCATCTCATTGAAGTCTTCTCTGAAGGACTTCTTGTGAAGCCACTACCTTCTGCTAGTTGGCAATAAAGTACAGTTGCTTTATGTACAGTATTCCTAAGTGCAAAAGTATTTGTGTCCTTTAAGATCTGGAGTGACCCCAATAGCTAGGTCACAGTCAGGATCAAAATCAACTTTATATAGCTGTAAACAAACACTGTGAAGTCCCATTTATATATGTATTGATTTTTTGTTTCTCTTCAAATCAACTCCTTCGATTCACAGCCTCCTTTGGAACACTGTAAAGCACCACTTATATATGTATTGATTTGTTGCTTCATTCAAAACAACTCCTTTGGATCACAGCTTTTGAAATAATATTATACATTGTGAGGTTTATGTATGTATTCCTTTCTTAGTTTCTTCATTAATGAAGGCCTGTTATTTGTGTTTCTTTCTTAGTTTCTTCAATATTAAAGGACTATTATTTGTTAAAGATATTTTAGCACCAGTAGGCCTTTGTGTGCCAATGTACCTTCATACAAACAGACATCTTTTTTAACCTTGCCAAATTTTCAGTATGTGCTCATCCTTTTGACTAGCAATTTCAACGGAGACAGCGGAAACAGAGACATGAGTTCCTTGCTATATATATATAGCTGTCAACAAACACTAAAGTGCAATTTATATATGTTGTAATTTGTTGTTATCTTCAAATCAACTCCTGTGATTTACCATCTCCTTTGACAACCATATGCATTGTTTTGTTGGGTTCATATATGTATTGCTTTGTTCTTTTCTTCAAAAACAAGACTACTATTTTCTTGAAATATTTTGGCGCCAGTTGGCCTCTGTGTATTTATGTGTCTTGCAAAAATTATATTGATCCATTTGACCTTCTTTGATTGTCTGTTTGCTTTCTGGATGTGTTCATCCTTCAAACTGGCACCTTCATTTCTGTTCCTCTTTTGGCAGGAAGAAAGGCATGAAGCCCCAACTGTGGCTCCCATTGAAGTCCTCTCTAAAGGGCTACTTGTGACGCAACTGCCTTCTGCTGATTGGCAATAAGAATGCAGTAGCTTCATGTACAGTATTTCCAATTGCAAAACCGTTTCTGACCTTTAAGATCTGATATGACCCCCAGTAGATAAGAGTAGCTGGATCACGTAGTTGCAAAGCCATGTCACGTTCGGGATCAATATCAACAAATAGTACAGTTCCTTGCTATTACACGCATCAACTCCTTTGATTCACATCTTATTTTGAAACAATTACATGCATTATTTTGTGAGGTTTATATGTTTTTCTTTGTTGTTTTCTTTAATAATAAAGGGCTTATTTTTAAAATATATTTTGGCACCTTTTGACCCTTTAGTGCCGATGTGTCTTCATACTAACATTCATCTATTCAATCTTGCCCAGTTTTCGGTTTGGTTTCTAGATGTGCTCATCCTTTGAACTAGGAATTTCATTCCTGTTCCTCTTTTGGTAGGAACAGGGACTGAAAACCCCATCAATGCATCTTATTGAAGTCTTCTCTGAAGGACTTCTAGTAAAGCCACTACCTTCTGCTAGTTGGCAATACAGTACAGTTGCTTTATGTACAGTATTCCTAAGTGCAAAAGTATTTGTGTCCTTTAAGATCTGGAGTGACCCCAATAGCTGGATCACTTGTGGTGGCAAAGCTAGGTCACAGTCAGGATCAAAATCAACTTTATATAGCTGTAAACAAACACTGTGAAGTCCCATTTATATATGTATTGATTTTTTGTTTCTCTTCAAATCAACTCCTTCGATTCACAGCCTCCTTTGGAACACTGTAAAGCACCACTTATATATGTATTGATTTGTTGCTTCATTCAAAACAACTCCTTTGGATCACAGCTTTTGAAATAATATTATACATTGTGAGGTTTATGTATGTATTCCTTTCTTAGTTTCTTCATTAATGAAGGCCTGTTATGTGTGTTTCTTTCTTAGTTTCTTCAATATTAAAGGACTATTATTTGTTAAAGATATTTTAGCACCAGTAGGCCTTTGTGTGCCAATGTACCTTCATACAAACAGACATCTTTTTTAACCTTGCCAAATTTTCAGTATGTGCTCATCCTTTTGACTAGCAATTTCAACGGAGACAGCGGAAACAGAGACATGAGTTCCTTGCTATATATATAGCTGTCAACAAACACTAAAGTGCAATTTATATATGTTGTAATTTGTTGTTATCTTCAAATCAACTCCTGTGATTTACCATCTCCTTTGACAACCATATGCATTGTTTTGTTGGGTTCATATATGTATTGCTTTGTTCTTTTCTTCAAAAACAAGACTACTATTTTCTTGAAATATTTTGGCGCCAGTTGGCCTCTGTGTATTTATGTGTCTTGCAAAAATTATATTGATCCATTTGACCTTCTTTGATTGTCTGTTTGCTTTCTATATGTGTTCATCCTTCAAACTGGCACCTTCATTTCTGTTCCTCTTTTGGCAGGAAGAAAGGCATGAAGCCCCAACTGTGGCTCCCATTGAAGTCCTCTCTAAAGGGCTACTTGTGACGCAACTGCCTTCTGCTGTTTGGCAATAAGAATGCAGTAGCTTCATGTACAGTATTTCCAATTGCAAAACCGTTTCTGACCTTTAAGATCTGATATGACCCCCAGTAGATAAAAATAGCTGGATCACGTAGTTGCAAAGCCATGTCACGTTCGGGATCAATATCAACAAATAGTACAGTTCCTTGCTATTACTCGCATCATTCGAATTTGGTTGTACACCATGAGACATTTCTATATCACAGCACGCACGTAGGTGTCTATGAATGTGCGTATGGTTCTCAACTGACCCTGTTTAATTATGAGTAGATATGCAATTTGAATACAAAATAGAACAAATATTAACAGATCGTAATATTAGCGAATCGGAACCACTTGATAAAGTTGCTAATATTACTTCCACGTTAATATTTTGAACTGTACAGCATATCCTTGTCAACAACCACTGTAAAGTCACTCTTGCCCAGTTTTCTGTTTGGTAACTATATGTTCTCATCCAAAGACTATTATTTGTAGGAGATATTTTGACGCAGATGACCTTTGTGTGCCAATGTGCCTTCCTACCAATATTCATCTATTAACTCTACCCCAGTTTTTGGTTTTGTTTCTAGATAATCTCATCCTTTGGACTTGCAACTTCGTTCCTGTTCTTTCAGCAGGAACAGGGCCACAAAGCCCCACCAGGGCATCTTATTGATTTTTTCTCTGAAGGGCTACTTGTGAGGGCATCACTTTCTGGCCCACCTGAGGCATGTGAGAAAGTTGCCAGTGACTTGGGGTTAGGCGATGGTTTTCGCTGTGTACTACGGTTCCCTCCACCAGTTTCAACGGGTTAGTCACAACTTAGTCGCAATATGGCAGCAAAGGTGACAAAAAACGAAATTCCAAATCCCTAATTCAACTTCCTTCTGCTGTTTGGCAATATGAATGCAGTGGCTTCATGTACAGTTTCTCCAATTGCAAAAGTGTTTGTGACCCTTAAGATCTGGATTGATCCCAGTAGATATGAATAGCTGAATCACTTGTGCATTATTTTGAGAGTTTATATATGTATTGCTTTGTTTTATTCACTAACAAAGGGCTATTATTTTCAAAATATACACTGGCACCAGTTAGCCTTTATTTACTGATGTGACTAAATAAAAAAAACCTCCTTCTATTTTACCCTGTTTTATCATTTGTTTGGTTTCTGGATGTGTTCATCCTTTTGGCTGGCATCTGTTCATCATATTGAGGTCTTTTCTGAGGGGTTACTTGTTCAGCAACTACTTTCTGATGTTTGGCATTAAGAACGCTGTAGCTACATGTACAGTTTTTTCAGCTGCAAAAGCGTTTCTGACCTTTAGAATTTGGAATGACGGTCAGGATCAAACGCAACAGATAATAGAGTTCCTTGCTATATATAGTTGTCAAGAAACACTGTGAAGTGCCATTTATATATGTTTTGATTTGTTATCTTCTTCAAAAAAACTCCTTTGATTCACATCTTATTTTGAAACAATTACATGCATTATTTTGTGAGGTTTATATGTTTTTCTTTGTTTTTTTCTTTAATAATAAAGGGCTTATTTTTAAAATATATTTTGGCACCTTTTGACCCTTTAGTGCCGATGTGTCTTCATACTAACATTCATCTATTCAATCTTGCCCAGTTTTCGGTTTGGTTTCTAGATGTGCTCATCCTTTGAACTAGGAATTTCATTCCTGTTCCTCTTTCAGTAGGAACAGGGACTGAAAACCCCATCAATGCATCTCATTGAAGTCTTCTCTGAAGGACTTCTTGTGAAGCCACTACCTTCTGCTAGTTGGCAATAAAGTACAGTTGCTTTATGTACAGTATTCCTAAGTGCAAAAGTATTTGTGTCCTTTAAGATCTGGAGTGACCCCAATAGCTAGGTCACAGTCAGGATCAAAATCAACTTTATATAGCTGTAAACAAACACTGTGAAGTCCCATTTATATATGTATTGATTTTTTGTTTCTCTTCAAATCAACTCCTTCAATTCACAGCCTCCTTTGGAACACTGTAAAGCACCACTTATATATGTATTGATTTGTTGCTTCATTCAAAACAACTCCTTTGGATCACAGCTTTTGAAATAATGATATACATTGTGAGGTTTATGTATGTATTCCTTTCTTAGTTTCTTCATTAACGAAGGCCTGTTATTTGTGTTTCTTTCTTAGTTTCTTCAATATTAGAGGACTATTATTTGTTAAAGATATTTTAGCACCAGTAGGCCTTTGTTTGCCAATGTACCTTCATACAAACAGACATCTTTTTTAACCTTGCCAAATTTTCAGTTTGGTTTCTGTATGTGCTCATCCTTTTGACTAGCAATTTTAACGGAGACAGCGGAAACAGAGGCCTGAGTTCCTTGCTATATATATAGCTGTCAACAAACACTAAAGGGCAATTTATATATGTTGTAATTTGTTGTTATCTTCAAATCAACTCCTGTGATTTACCATCTCCTTTGACAATCATATGCATTGTTTTGTTGGGTTCATATATGTATTGCTTTGTTCTTTTCTTCAAAAACAAGACTACTATTTTCTTGAAATATTTTGGCACCAGTTGGCCTCTGTGTATTTATGTGTCTTGCAAAAATTATATTGATCCATTTGACCTTCTTTGATTGTCTGTTTGCTGTCTGGATGTGTTCATCCTTCAAACTGGCACCTTCATTTCTGTTCCTCTTTTGGCAGGAAGAAAGGCATGAAGCCCCAACTGTGGCTCCCATTGAAGTCCTCTCTAAAGGGCTACTTGTGACGCAACTGCCTTCTGCTGTTTGGCAATAAGAATGCAGTAGCTTCATGTACAGTATTTCCAATTGCAAAACCGTTTCTGACCTTTAAGATCTGATATGACCCCCAGTAGATAAGAGTAGCTGGATCACGTAGTTGCAAAGCCATGTCACGTTCGGGATCAATATCAACAAATAGTACAGTTCCTTGCTATTACACGCATCAACTCCTTTGATTCACATCTTATTTTGAAACAATTACATGCATTATTTTGTGAGGTTTATATGTTTTTCTTTGTTGTTTTCTTTAATAATAAAGGGCTTATTTTTAAAATATATTTTGGCACCTTTTGACCCTTTAGTGCCGATGTGTCTTCATACTAACATTCATCTATTCAATCTTGCCCAGTTTTCGGTTTGGTTTCTAGATGTGCTCATCCTTTGAACTAGGAATTTCATTCCTGTTCCTCTTTTGGTAGGAACAGGGACTGAAAACCCCATCAATGCATCTTATTGAAGTCTTCTCTGAAGGACTTCTAGTAAAGCCACTACCTTCTGCTAGTTGGCAATACAGTACAGTTGCTTTATGTACAGTATTCCTAAGTGCAAAAGTATTTGTGTCCTTTAAGATCTGGAGTGACCCCAATAGCTGGATCACTTGTGGTGGCAAAGCTAGGTCACAGTCAGGATCAAAATCAACTTTATATAGCTGTAAACAAACACTGTGAAGTCCCATTTATATATGTATTGATTTTTTGTTTCTCTTCAAATCAACTCCTTCGATTCACAGCCTCCTTTGGAACACTGTAAAGCACCACTTATATATGTATTGATTTGTTGCTTCATTCAAAACAACTCCTTTGGATCACAGCTTTTGAAATAATATTATACATTGTGAGGTTTATGTATGTATTCCTTTCTTAGTTTCTTCATTAATGAAGGCCTGTTATGTGTGTTTCTTTCTTAGTTTCTTCAATATTAAAGGACTATTATTTGTTAAAGATATTTTAGCACCAGTAGGCCTTTGTGTGCCAATGTACCTTCATACAAACAGACATCTTTTTTAACCTTGCCAAATTTTCAGTATGTGCTCATCCTTTTGACTAGCAATTTCAACGGAGACAGCGGAAACAGAGACATGAGTTCCTTGCTATATATATAGCTGTCAACAAACACTAAAGTGCAATTTATATATGTTGTAATTTGTTGTTATCTTCAAATCAACTCCTGTGATTTACCATCTCCTTTGACAACCATATGCATTGTTTTGTTGGGTTCATATATGTATTGCTTTGTTCTTTTCTTCAAAAACAAGACTACTATTTTCTTGAAATATTTTTGCGCCAGTTGGCCTCTGTGTATTTATGTGTCTTGCAAAAATTATATTGATCCATTTGACCTTCTTTGATTGTCTGTTTGCTTTCTGGATGTGTTCATCCTTCAAACTGGCACCTTCATTTCTGTTCCTCTTTTGGCAGGAAGAAAGGCATGAAGCCCCAACTGTGGCTCCCATTGAAGTCCTCTCTAAAGGGCTACTTGTGACGCAACTGCCTTCTGCTGTTTGGCAATAAGAATGCAGTAGCTTCATGTACAGTATTTCCAATTGCAAAACCGTTTCTGATCTTTAAGATCTGATATGACCCCCAGTAGATAAAAATAGCTGGATCACGTAGTTGCAAAGCCATGTCACGTTCGGGATCAATATCAACAAATAGTACAGTTCCTTGCTATTACTCGCATCATTCGAATTTGGTTGTACACCATGAGACATTTCTATATCACAGCACGCACGTAGGTGTCTATGAATGTGCGTATGGTTCTCAACTGACCCTGTTTAATTATGAGTAGATATGCAATTTGAATACAAAATAGAACAAATATTAACAGATCATAATATTAGCGAATCGGAACCACTTGATAAAGTTGCTAATATTACTTCCACGTTAATATTTTGAACTGTACAGCATATCCTTGTCAACAACCACTGTAAAGTCACTCTTGCCCAGTTTTCTGTTTGGTAACTATATGTTCTCATCCAAAGACTATTATTTGTAGGAGATATTTTGACGCAGATGACCTTTGTGTGCCAATGTGCCTTCCTACCAATATTCATCTATTAACTCTACCCCAGTTTTTGGTTTTGTTTCTAGATAATCTCATCCTTTGGACTTGCAACTTCGTTCCTGTTCTTTCAGCAGGAACAGGGCCACAAAGCCCCACCAGGGCATCTTATTGATTTTTTCTCTGAAGGGCTACTTGTGAGGGCATCACTTTCTGGCCCACCTGAGGCATGTGAGAAAGTTGCCAGTGACTTGGGGTTAGGCGATGGTTTTCGCTGTGTACTACGGTTCCCTCCACCAGTTTCAACGGGTTAGTCACAACTTAGTCGCAATATGGCAGCAAAGGTGACAAAAAACGAAATTCCAAATCCCTAATTCAACTTCCTTCTGCTGTTTGGCAATATGAATGCAGTGGCTTCATGTACAGTTTCTCCAATTGCAAAAGTGTTTGTGACCCTTAAGATCTGGATTGATCCCAGTAGATATGAATAGCTGAATCACTTGTGCATTATTTTGAGAGTTTATATATGTATTGCTTTGTTTTATTCACTAACAAAGGGCTATTATTTTCAAAATATACACTGGCACCAGTTAGCCTTTATTTACTGATGTGACTAAATAAAAAAAACATCCTTCTATTTTACCCTGTTTTATCATTTGTTTGGTTTCTGGATGTGTTCATCCTTTTGGCTGGCATCTGTTCATCATATTGAGGTCTTTTCTGAGGGGTTACTTGTTCAGCAACTTCTTTCTGATGTTTGGCATTAAGAACGCTGTAGCTACATGTACAGTTTTTTCAGCTGCAAAAGCGTTTCTGACCTTTAGAATTTGGAATGACGGTCAGGATCAAACGCAACAGATAATAGAGTTCCTTGCTATATATAGTTGTCAAGAAACACTGTGAAGTGCCATTTATATATGTTTTGATTTGTTATCTTCTTCAAAAAAACTCCTTTGATTCACATCTTATTTTGAAACAATTACATGCATTATTTTGTGAGGTTTATATGTTTTTCTTTGTTGTTTTCTTTAATAATAAAGGGCTTATTTTTAAAAGATATTTTGACAATTTTGACCCTTTAGTGCCGATGTGTCTTCATACTAACATTCATCTATTCAATCTTGCCCAGTTTTCGGTTTGGTTTCTAGATGTGCTCATCCTTTGAACTAGGAATTTCATTCCTGTTCCTCTTTCAGTAGGAACAGGGACTGAAAACCCCATCAATGCATCTTATTGAAGTCTTCTCTGAAGGACTTCTTGTAAAGTCACTACCTTCTGCTAGTTGGCAATAAAGTACAGTTGCTTTATGTACAGTATTCCTAAGTGCAAAAGTATTTGTGTCCTTTAAGATCTGGAGTGACCCCAATAGCTAGGTCACAGTCAGGATCAAAATCAACTTTATATAGCTGTAAACAAACACTGTGAAGTCCCATTTATATATGTATTGATTTTTTGTTTCTCTTCAAATCAACTCCTTCGATTCACAGCCTCCTTTGGAACACTGTAAAGCACCACTTATATATGTATTGATTTGTTGCTTCATTCAAAACAACTCCTTTGGATCACAGCTTTTGAAATAATGATATACATTGTGAGGTTTATGTATGTATTCCTTTTCTTAGTTTCTTCATTAACGAAGGCCTGTTATTTGTGTTTCTTTCTTAGTTTCTTCAATATTAGAGAACTATTATTTGTTAAAGATATTTTAGCACCAGTAGGCCTTTGTTTGCCAATGTACCTTCATACAAACAGACATCTTTTTTAACCTTGCCAAATTTTCAGTTTGGTTTCTGTATGTGCTCATCCTTTTGACTAGCAATTTTAACGAAGACAGCAGAAACAGAGGCCTGAGTTCCTTGCTATATATATAGCTGTCAACAAACACTAAAGTGCAATTTATATATGTTGTAATTTGTTGTTATCTTCAAATCAACTCCTGTGATTTACCATCTCCTTTGACAATCATATGCATTGTTTTGTTGGGTTCATATATGTATTGCTTTGTTCTTTTCTTCAAAAACAAGACTACTATTTTCTTGAAATATTTTGGCACCAGTTGGCCTATGTGTATTTATGTGTCTTGCAAAAATTATATTGATCCATTTGACCTTCTTTGATTGTCTGTTTGCTGTCTGGATGTGTTCATCCTTCAAACTGGCACCTTCATTTCTGTTCCTCTTTTGGCAGGAAGAAAGGCATGAAGCCCCAACTGTGGCTCCCATTGAAGTCCTCTCTAAAGGGCTACTTGTGACGCAACTGCCTTCTGCTGATTGGCAATAAGAATGCAGTAGCTTCATGTACAGTATTTCCAATTGCAAAACCGTTTCTGACCTTTAAGATCTGATATGACCCCCAGTAGATAAGAGTAGCTGGATCACGTAGTTGCAAAGCCATGTCACGTTCGGGATCAATATCAACAAATAGTACAGTTCCTTGCTATTACACGCATCAACTCCTTTGATTCACATCTTATTTTGAAACAATTACATGCATTATTTTGTGAGGTTTATATGTTTTTCTTTGTTGTTTTCTTTAATAATAAAGGGCTTATTTTTAAAAGATATTTTGACAATTTTGACCCTTTAGTGCCGATGTGTCTTCATACTAACATTCATCTATTCAATCTTGCCCAGTTTTCGGTTTGGTTTCTAGATGTGCTCATCCTTTGAACTAGGAATTTCATTCCTGTTCCTCTTTCAGTAGGAACAGGGACTGAAAACCCCATCAATGCATCTTATTGAAGTCTTCTCTGAAGGACTTCTTGTAAAGTCACTACCTTCTGCTAGTTGGCAATAAAGTACAGTTGCTTTATGTACAGTATTCCTAAGTGCAAAAGTATTTGTGTCCTTTAAGATCTGGAGTGACCCCAATAGCTAGGTCACAGTCAGGATCAAAATCAACTTTATATAGCTGTAAACAAACACTGTGAAGTCCCATTTATATATGTATTGATTTTTTGTTTCTCTTCAAATCAACTCCTTCGATTCACAGCCTCCTTTGGAACACTGTAAAGCACCACTTATATATGTATTGATTTGTTGCTTCATTCAAAACAACTCCTTTGGATCACAGCTTTTGAAATAATGATATACATTGTGAGGTTTATGTATGTATTCCTTTTCTTAGTTTCTTCATTAACGAAGGCCTGTTATTTGTGTTTCTTTCTTAGTTTCTTCAATATTAGAGAACTATTATTTGTTAAAGATATTTTAGCACCAGTAGGCCTTTGTTTGCCAATGTACCTTCATACAAACAGACATCTTTTTTAACCTTGCCAAATTTTCAGTTTGGTTTCTGTATGTGCTCATCCTTTTGACTAGCAATTTTAACGAAGACAGCAGAAACAGAGGCCTGAGTTCCTTGCTATATATATAGCTGTCAACAAACACTAAAGTGCAATTTATATATGTTGTAATTTGTTGTTATCTTCAAATCAACTCCTGTGATTTACCATCTCCTTTGACAATCATATGCATTGTTTTGTTGGGTTCATATATGTATTGCTTTGTTCTTTTCTTCAAAAACAAGACTACTATTTTCTTGAAATATTTTGGCACCAGTTGGCCTATGTGTATTTATGTGTCTTGCAAAAATTATATTGATCCATTTGACCTTCTTTGATTGTCTGTTTGCTGTCTGGATGTGTTCATCCTTCAAACTGGCACCTTCATTTCTGTTCCTCTTTTGGCAGGAAGAAAGGCATGAAGCCCCAACTGTGGCTCCCATTGAAGTCCTCTCTAAAGGGCTACTTGTGACGCAACTGCCTTCTGCTGATTGGCAATAAGAATGCAGTAGCTTCATGTACAGTATTTCCAATTGCAAAACCGTTTCTGACCTTTAAGATCTGATATGACCCCCAGTAGATAAGAGTAGCTGGATCACGTAGTTGCAAAGCCATGTCACGTTCGGGATCAATATCAACAAATAGTACAGTTCCTTGCTATTACACGCATCAACTCCTTTGATTCACATCTTATTTTGAAACAATTACATGCATTATTTTGTGAGGTTTATATGTTTTTCTTTGTTGTTTTCTTTAATAATAAAGGGCTTATTTTTAAAAGATATTTTGACAATTTTGACCCTTTAGTGCCGATGTGTCTTCATACTAACATTCATCTATTCAATCTTGCCCAGTTTTCGGTTTGGTTTCTAGATGTGCTCATCCTTTGAACTAGGAATTTCATTCCTGTTCCTCTTTCAGTAGGAACAGGGACTGAAAACCCCATCAATGCATCTTATTGAAGTCTTCTCTGAAGGACTTCTTGTAAAGTCACTACCTTCTGCTAGTTGGCAATAAAGTACAGTTGCTTTATGTACAGTATTCCTAAGTGCAAAAGTATTTGTGTCCTTTAAGATCTGGAGTGACCCCAATAGCTAGGTCACAGTCAGGATCAAAATCAACTTTATATAGCTGTAAACAAACACTGTGAAGTCCCATTTATATATGTATTGATTTTTTGTTTCTCTTCAAATCAACTCCTTCGATTCACAGCCTCCTTTGGAACACTGTAAAGCACCACTTATATATGTATTGATTTGTTGCTTCATTCAAAACAACTCCTTTGGATCACAGCTTTTGAAATAATGATATACATTGTGAGGTTTATGTATGTATTCCTTTTCTTAGTTTCTTCATTAACGAAGGCCTGTTATTTGTGTTTCTTTCTTAGTTTCTTCAATATTAGAGAACTATTATTTGTTAAAGATATTTTAGCACCAGTAGGCCTTTGTTTGCCAATGTACCTTCATACAAACAGACATCTTTTTTAACCTTGCCAAATTTTCAGTTTGGTTTCTGTATGTGCTCATCCTTTTGACTAGCAATTTTAACGAAGACAGCAGAAACAGAGGCCTGAGTTCCTTGCTATATATATAGCTGTCAACAAACACTAAAGTGCAATTTATATATGTTGTAATTTGTTGTTATCTTCAAATCAACTCCTGTGATTTACCATCTCCTTTGACAATCATATGCATTGTTTTGTTGGGTTCATATATGTATTGCTTTGTTCTTTTCTTCAAAAACAAGACTACTATTTTCTTGAAATATTTTGGCACCAGTTGGCCTATGTGTATTTATGTGTCTTGCAAAAATTATATTGATCCATTTGACCTTCTTTGATTGTCTGTTTGCTGTCTGGATGTGTTCATCCTTCAAACTGGCACCTTCATTTCTGTTCCTCTTTTGGCAGGAAGAAAGGCATGAAGCCCCAACTGTGGCTCCCATTGAAGTCCTCTCTAAAGGGCTACTTGTGACGCAACTGCCTTCTGCTGATTGGCAATAAGAATGCAGTAGCTTCATGTACAGTATTTCCAATTGCAAAACCGTTTCTGACCTTTAAGATCTGATATGACCCCCAGTAGATAAGAGTAGCTGGATCACGTAGTTGCAAAGCCATGTCACGTTCGGGATCAATATCAACAAATAGTACAGTTCCTTGCTATTACACGCATCAACTCCTTTGATTCACATCTTATTTTGAAACAATTACATGCATTATTTTGTGAGGTTTATATGTTTTTCTTTGTTGTTTTCTTTAATAATAAAGGGCTTATTTTTAAAATATATTTTGGCACCTTTTGACCCTTTAGTGCCGATGTGTCTTCATACTAACATTCATCTATTCAATCTTGCCCAGTTTTCGGTTTGGTTTCTAGATGTGCTCATCCTTTGAACTAGGAATTTCATTCCTGTTCCTCTTTTGGTAGGAACAGGGACTGAAAACCCCATCAATGCATCTTATTGAAGTCTTCTCTGAAGGACTTCTAGTAAAGCCACTACCTTCTGCTAGTTGGCAATACAGTACAGTTGCTTTATGTACAGTATTCCTAAGTGCAAAAGTATTTGTGTCCTTTAAGATCTGGAGTGACCCCAATAGCTGGATCACTTGTGGTGGCAAAGCTAGGTCACAGTCAGGATCAAAATCAACTTTATATAGCTGTAAACAAACACTGTGAAGTCCCATTTATATATGTATTGATTTTTTGTTTCTCTTCAAATCAACTCCTTCGATTCACAGCCTCCTTTGGAACACTGTAAAGCACCACTTATATATGTATTGATTTGTTGCTTCATTCAAAACAACTCCTTTGGATCACAGCTTTTGAAATAATATTATACATTGTGAGGTTTATGTATGTATTCCTTTCTTAGTTTCTTCATTAATGAAGGCCTGTTATGTGTGTTTCTTTCTTAGTTTCTTCAATATTAAAGGACTATTATTTGTTAAAGATATTTTAGCACCAGTAGGCCTTTGTGTGCCAATGTACCTTCATACAAACAGACATCTTTTTTAACCTTGCCAAATTTTCAGTATGTGCTCATCCTTTTGACTAGCAATTTCAACGGAGACAGCGGAAACAGAGACATGAGTTCCTTGCTATATATATAGCTGTCAACAAACACTAAAGTGCAATTTATATATGTTGTAATTTGTTGTTATCTTCAAATCAACTCCTGTGATTTACCATCTCCTTTGACAACCATATGCATTGTTTTGTTGGGTTCATATATGTATTGCTTTGTTCTTTTCTTCAAAAACAAGACTACTATTTTCTTGAAATATTTTGGCGCCAGTTGGCCTCTGTGTATTTATGTGTCTTGCAAAAATTATATTGATCCATTTGACATTCTTTGATTGTCTGTTTGCTTTCTATATGTGTTCATCCTTCAAACTGGCACCTTCATTTCTGTTCCTCTTTTGGCAGGAAGAAAGGCATGAAGCCCCAACTGTGGCTCCCATTGAAGTCCTCTCTAAAGGGCTACTTGTGACGCAACTGCCTTCTGCTGTTTGGCAATAAGAATGCAGTAGCTTCATGTACAGTATTTCCAATTGCAAAACCGTTTCTGACCTTTAAGATCTGATATGACCCCCAGTAGATAAAAATAGCTGGATCACGTAGTTGCAAAGCCATGTCACGTTCGGGATCAATATCAACAAATAGTACAGTTCCTTGCTATTACTCGCATCATTCGAATTTGGTTGTACACCATGAGACATTTCTATATCACAGCACGCACGTAGGTGTCTATGAATGTGCGTATGGTTCTCAACTGACCCTGTTTAATTATGAGTAGATATGCAATTTGAATACAAAATAGAACAAATATTAACAGATCGTAATATTAGCGAATCGGAACCACTTGATAAAGTTGCTAATATTACTTCCACGTTAATATTTTGAACTGTACAGCATATCCTTGTCAACAACCACTGTAAAGTCACTCTTGCCCAGTTTTCTGTTTGGTAACTATATGTTCTCATCCAAAGACTATTATTTGTAGGAGATATTTTGACGCAGATGACCTTTGTGTGCCAATGTGCCTTCCTACCAATATTCATCTATTAACTCTACCCCAGTTTTTGGTTTTGTTTCTAGATAATCTCATCCTTTGGACTTGCAACTTCGTTCCTGTTCTTTCAGCAGGAACAGGGCCACAAAGCCCCACCAGGGCATCTTATTGATTTTTTCTCTGAAGGGCTACTTGTGAGGGCATCACTTTCTGGCCCACCTGAGGCATGTGAGAAAGTTGCCAGTGACTTGGGGTTAGGCGATGGTTTTCGCTGTGTACTACGGTTCCCTCCACCAGTTTCAACGGGTTAGTCACAACTTAGTCGCAATATGGCAGCAAAGGTGACAAAAAACGAAATTCCAAATCCCTAATTCAACTTCCTTCTGCTGTTTGGCAATATGAATGCAGTGGCTTCATGTACAGTTTCTCCAATTGCAAAAGTGTTTGTGACCCTTAAGATCTGGATTGATCCCAGTAGATATGAATAGCTGAATCACTTGTGCATTATTTTGAGAGTTTATATATGTATTGCTTTGTTTTATTCACTAACAAAGGGCTATTATTTTCAAAATATACACTGGCACCAGTTAGCCTTTATTTACTGATGTGACTAAATAAAAAAAACATCCTTCTATTTTACCCTGTTTTATCATTTGTTTGGTTTCTGGATGTGTTCATCCTTTTGGCTGGCATCTGTTCATCATATTGAGGTCTTTTCTGAGGGGTTACTTGTTCAGCAACTACTTTCTGATGTTTGGCATTAAGAACGCTGTAGCTACATGTACAGTTTTTTCAGCTGCAAAAGCGTTTCTGACCTTTAGAATTTGGAATGACGGTCAGGATCAAACGCAACAGATAATAGAGTTCCTTGCTATATATAGTTGTCAAGAAACACTGTGAAGTGCCATTTATATATGTTTTGATTTGTTATCTTCTTCAAAAAAACTCCTTTGATTCACATCTTATTTTGAAACAATTACATGCATTATTTTGTGAGGTTTATATGTTTTTCTTTGTTTTTTTCTTTAATAATAAAGGGCTTATTTTTAAAAGATATTTTGGCACCTTTTGACCCTTTAGTGCCGATGTGTCTTCATACTAACATTCATCTATTCAATCTTGCCCAGTTTTCGGTTTGGTTTCTAGATGTGCTCATCCTTTGAACTAGGAATTTCATTCCTGTTCCTCTTTCAGTAGGAACAGGGACTGAAAACCCCATCAATGCATCTCATTGAAGTCTTCTCTGAAGGACTTCTTGTGAAGCCACTACCTTCTGCTAGTTGGCAATAAAGTACAGTTGCTTTATGTACAGTATTCCTAAGTGCAAAAGTATTTGTGTCCTTTAAGATCTGGAGTGACCCCAATAGCTAGGTCACAGTCAGGATCAAAATCAACTTTATATAGCTGTAAACAAACACTGTGAAGTCCCATTTATATATGTATTGATTTTTTGTTTCTCTTCAAATCAACTCCTTCAATTCACAGCCTCCTTTGGAACACTGTAAAGCACCACTTATATATGTATTGATTTGTTGCTTCATTCAAAACAACTCCTTTGGATCACAGCTTTTGAAATAATGATATACATTGTGAGGTTTATGTATGTATTCCTTTCTTAGTTTCTTCATTAACGAAGGCCTGTTATTTGTGTTTCTTTCTTAGTTTCTTCAATATTAGAGGACTATTATTTGTTAAAGATATTTTAGCACCAGTAGGCCTTTGTTTGCCAATGTACCTTCATACAAACAGACATCTTTTTTAACCTTGCCAAATTTTCAGTTTGGTTTCTGTATGTGCTCATCCTTTTGACTAGCAATTTTAAGGAGACAGCGGAAACAGAGGCCTGAGTTCCTTGCTATATATATAGCTGTCAACAAACACTAAAGGGCAATTTATATATGTTGTAATTTGTTGTTATCTTCAAATCAACTCCTGTGATTTACCATCTCCTTTGACAATCATATGCATTGTTTTGTTGGGTTCATATATGTATTGCTTTGTTCTTTTCTTCAAAACCAAGACTACTATTTTCTTGAAATATTTTGGCACCAGTTGGCCTCTGTGTATTTATGTGTCTTGCAAAAATTATATTGATCCATTTGACCTTCTTTGATTGTCTGTTTGCTGTCTGGATGTGTTCATCCTTCAAACTGGCACCTTCATTTCTGTTCCTCTTTTGGCAGGAAGAAAGGCATGAAGCCCCAACTGTGGCTCCCATTGAAGTCCTCTCTAAAGGGCTACTTGTGACGCAACTGCCTTCTGCTGATTGGCAATAAGAATGCAGTAGCTTCATGTACAGTATTTCCAATTGCAAAACCGTTTCTGACCTTTAAGATCTGATATGACCCCCAGTAGATAAGAGTAGCTGGATCACGTAGTTGCAAAGCCATGTCACGTTCGGGATCAATATCAACAAATAGTACAGTTCCTTGCTATTACACGCATTAACTCCTTTGATTCACATCTTATTTTGAAACAATTACATGCATTATTTTGTGAGGTTTATATGTTTTTCTTTGTTGTTTTCTTTAATAATAAAGGGCTTATTTTTAAAATATATTTTGGCACCTTTTGACCCTTTAGTGCCGATGTGTCTTCATACTAACATTCATCTATTCAATCTTGCCCAGTTTTCGGTTTGGTTTCTAGATGTGCTCATCCTTTGAACTAGGAATTTCATTCCTGTTCCTCTTTTGGTAGGAACAGGGACTGAAAACCCCATCAATGCATCTTATTGAAGATTTCTCTGAAGGACTTCTAGTAAAGCCACTACCTTCTGCTAGTTGGCAATACAGTACAGTTGCTTTATGTACAGTATTCCTAAGTGCAAAAGTATTTGTGTCCTTTAAGATCTGGAGTGACCCCAATAGCTGGATCACTTGTGGTGGCAAAGCTAGGTCACAGTCAGGATCAAAATCAACTTTATATAGCTGTAAACAAACACTGTGAAGTCCCATTTATATATGTATTGATTTTTTGTTTCTCTTCAAATCAACTCCTTCGATTCACAGCCTCCTTTGGAACACTGTAAAGCACCACTTATATATGTATTGATTTGTTGCTTCATTCAAAACAACTCCTTTGGATCACAGCTTTTGAAATAATATTATACATTGTGAGGTTTATGTATGTATTCCTTTCTTAGTTTCTTCATTAATGAAGGCCTGTTATGTGTGTTTCTTTCTTAGTTTCTTCAATATTAAAGGACTATTATTTGTTAAAGATATTTTAGCACCAGTAGGCCTTTGTGTGCCAATGTACCTTCATACAAACAGACATCTTTTTTAACCTTGCCAAATTTTCAGTATGTGCTCATCCTTTTGACTAGCAATTTCAACGGAGACAGCGGAAACAGAGACATGAGTTCCTTGCTATATATATAGCTGTCAACAAACACTAAAGTGCAATTTATATATGTTGTAATTTGTTGTTATCTTCAAATCAACTCCTGTGATTTACCATCTCCTTTGACAACCATATGCATTGTTTTGTTGGGTTCATATATGTATTGCTTTGTTCTTTTCTTCAAAAACAAGACTACTATTTTCTTGAAATATTTTTGCGCCAGTTGGCCTCTGTGTATTTATGTGTCTTGCAAAAATTATATTGATCCATTTGACCTTCTTTGATTGTCTGTTTGCTTTCTGGATGTGTTCATCCTTCAAACTGGCACCTTCATTTCTGTTCCTCTTTTGGCAGGAAGAAAGGCATGAAGCCCCAACTGTGGCTCCCATTGAAGTCCTCTCTAAAGGGCTACTTGTGACGCAACTGCCTTCTGCTGTTTGGCAATAAGAATGCAGTAGCTTCATGTACAGTATTTCCAATTGCAAAACCGTTTCTGATCTTTAAGATCTGATATGACCCCCAGTAGATAAAAATAGCTGGATCACGTAGTTGCAAAGCCATGTCACGTTCGGGATCAATATCAACAAATAGTACAGTTCCTTGCTATTACTCGCATCATTCGAATTTGGTTGTACACCATGAGACATTTCTATATCACAGCACGCACGTAGGTGTCTATGAATGTGCGTATGGTTCTCAACTGACCCTGTTTAATTATGAGTAGATATGCAATTTGAATACAAAATAGAACAAATATTAACAGATCATAATATTAGCGAATCGGAACCACTTGATAAAGTTGCTAATATTACTTCCACGTTAATATTTTGAACTGTACAGCATATCCTTGTCAACAACCACTGTAAAGTCACTCTTGCCCAGTTTTCTGTTTGGTAACTATATGTTCTCATCCAAAGACTATTATTTGTAGGAGATATTTTGACGCAGATGACCTTTGTGTGCCAATGTGCCTTCCTACCAATATTCATCTATTAACTCTACCCCAGTTTTTGGTTTTGTTTCTAGATAATCTCATCCTTTGGACTTGCAACTTCGTTCCTGTTCTTTCAGCAGGAACAGGGCCACAAAGCCCCACCAGGGCATCTTATTGATTTTTTCTCTGAAGGGCTACTTGTGAGGGCATCACTTTCTGGCCCACCTGAGGCATGTGAGAAAGTTGCCAGTGACTTGGGGTTAGGCGATGGTTTTCGCTGTGTACTACGGTTCCCTCCACCAGTTTCAACGGGTTAGTCACAACTTAGTCGCAATATGGCAGCAAAGGTGACAAAAAACGAAATTCCAAATCCCTAATTCAACTTCCTTCTGCTGTTTGGCAATATGAATGCAGTGGCTTCATGTACAGTTTCTCCAATTGCAAAAGTGTTTGTGACCCTTAAGATCTGGATTGATCCCAGTAGATATGAATAGCTGAATCACTTGTGCATTATTTTGAGAGTTTATATATGTATTGCTTTGTTTTATTCACTAACAAAGGGCTATTATTTTCAAAATATACACTGGCACCAGTTAGCCTTTATTTACTGATGTGACTAAATAAAAAAAACATCCTTCTATTTTACCCTGTTTTATCATTTGTTTGGTTTCTGGATGTGTTCATCCTTTTGGCTGGCATCTGTTCATCATATTGAGGTCTTTTCTGAGGGGTTACTTGTTCAGCAACTACTTTCTGATGTTTGGCATTAAGAACGCTGTAGCTACATGTACAGTTTTTTCAGCTGCAAAAGCGTTTCTGACCTTTAGAATTTGGAATGACGGTCAGGATCAAACGCAACAGATAATAGATTTCCTTGCTATATATAGTTGTCAAGAAACACTGTGAAGTGCCATTTATATATATGTTTTGATTTGTTATCTTCTTCAAAAAAACTCCTTTGATTCACATCTTATTTTGAAACAATTACATGCATTATTTTGTGAGGTTTATATGTTTTTCTTTGTTTTTTTCTTTAATAATAAAGGGCTTATTTTTAAAAGATATTTTGGCACCTTTTGACCCTTTAGTGCCGATGTGTCTTCATACTAACATTCATCTATTCAATCTTGCCCAGTTTTCGGTTTGGTTTCTAGATGTGCTCATCCTTTGAACTAGGAATTTCATTCCTGTTCCTCTTTCAGTAGGAACAGGGACTGAAAACCCCATCAATGCATCTTATTGAAGTCTTCTCTGAAGGACTTCTTGTGAAGCCACTACCTTCTGCTAGTTGGCAATAAAGTACAGTTGCTTTATGTACAGTATTCCTAAGTGCAAAAGTATTTGTGTCCTTTAAGATCTGGAGTGACCCCAATAGCTAGGTCACAGTCAGGATCAAAATCAACTTTATATAGCTGTAAACAAACACTGTGAAGTCCCATTTATATATGTATTGATTTTTTGTTTCTCTTCAAATCAACTCCTTCGATTCACAGCCTCCTTTGGAACACTGTAAAGCACCACTTATATATGTATTGATTTGTTGCTTCATTCAAAACAACTCCTTTGGATCACAGCTTTTGAAATAATATTATACATTGTGAGGTTTATGTATGTATTCCTTTCTTAGTTTCTTCATTAATGAAGGCCTGTTATGTGTGTTTCTTTCTTAGTTTCTTCAATATTAGAGGACTATTATTTGTTAAAGATATTTTAGCACCAGTAGGTATTTGTTTGCCAATGTACCTTCATACAAACAGACATCTTTTTTAACCTTGCCAAATTTTCAGTTTGGTTTCTGTATGTGCTCATCCTTTTGACTAGCAATTTTAACGGAGACAGCGGAAACAGAGGCCTGAGTTCCTTGCTATATATATAGCTGTCAACAAACACTAAAGTGCAATTTATATATGTTGTAATTTGTTGTTATCTTCAAATCAACTCCTGTGATTTGCCATCTCCTTTGACAATCATATGCATTGTTTTGTTGGGTTCATATATGTATTGCTTTGTTCTTTTCTTCAAAAACAAGACTACTATTTTCTTGAAATAGTTTGGCACCAGTTGGCCTCTGTGTATTTATGTGTCTTGCAAAAATTATATTGATCCATTTGACCTTCTTTGATTGTCTGTTTGCTGTCTGGATGTGTTCATCCTTCAAACTGGCACCTTCATTTCTGTTCCTCTTTTGGCAGGAAGAAAGGCATGAAGCCCCAACTGTGGCTCCCATTGAAGTCCTCTCTAAAGGGCTACTTGTGACGCAACTGCCTTCTGCTGATTGGCAATAAGAATGCAGTAGCTTCATGTACAGTATTTCCAATTGCAAAACTTTTTCTGACCTTTAAGATCTGATATGACCCCCAGTAGATAAGAGTAGCTGGATCACGTAGTTGCAAAGCCATGTCACGTTCGGGATCAATATCAACAAATAGTACAGTTCCTTGCTATTACACGCATCATTCAAATTTGGTTGTACACCATGAGACATTTCTATATCACAGCACGCACGTAGGTGTCTATGTATGTGCGTATGGTTCTCAACTGACCCTGTTTAATTATGAGTAGATATGCAATTTGAATACAAAATAGAACAAATATCAACGGATTGTAATATTAGCGAATCGGACCCACTTGATAAAGTTGCTAATATTACTTCCACGTTAATATTTCGAACTGTACAGTATATCCTTGTCAACAACCACTGTAAAGTGCCATCTATATATGTATTGATTTGTTATTTCCTTCAAAACAACTCCTATGGATCACAGCTTCTTTTAAAACAATCATATCCATTATTTTGTGAGTTAACATGTATTTCTCTTCTAATTTCTTCAATAATAAATGACTACTTTGGTAAAAGATATTTTGGCACCAGTAGGCCTTTTTGTGCCAATGTGCCTTCCTATCAACATTCATCTATTCATTCTTGTCCAGTTTTTGGTTTGGTTTCTAGATTTGCTCAACCTCTTTCCTGTTCCTCTTTCACCAGGAACAAAGACATTGAGCTCCAACTGTGCATCATATTGAAGTCCTCCCTAAAGGGCTACTTGTCACGCTACTACCTTCTGCTATTTGGCAATAAGCATGCAGTAGCTTCATGTACAGTATATCCAAGTGCAAAAGCGTTTCTGGCCTTTAAGATCTGGTATGAACCCAAGTTGATAAAAATGGCTGGATCACTTGTCCTGGCTAAGCTAGGTCAGGGTCAGGATCAATATCAAAAAATAGTTCCATGCTATATATCGTTGTCAAGAAGCACTGTTAAGCGCCATTTGAACATGTATTGCTTTGTTATTTTCTTCAAAACAACTCCTTTGAATCACAGATTCTTTTAAAACAATCATATCCATTATTTTGAGAGTTCTATATACATATTTCTTTCTTAGTTTCTTAAAAAATAAAGGACTATCATTTGTAAAAGATTGTGTGGCGCCAGTTGTCCTTTGTGTGCTGATGTGCCTTCATACCAACCAGGGCTCGACGCTAAGGGTGAACCTATGGCCCCAGGCCAGTGAAAATTCCCAAAAACAGCTTCGGGCCAGTAAAAAAAGACCTCAACTGGTCCTACAGGGCCAGTAAACATTTGGAGACATTCTTGTTAAAATATTTCCCCCTGAGAAAGTCCCAAATTGTTTTTGAAATAAATGAAGATAAAATTTATAAAGATAAGTGTTGTGGCGAATCTTATGCAATGTTCTTTCTTCTTATGTTAAAGAAACAATGTAGGGCCAGTAAATATTTCGCAGGACCAGTAGATGCTAGGTGTTACTGGTCCTACAGGGCCAGTATCATTTTGAGTTAGCGTTGAGGCCTGCCAACATTCATCTCTTCACTTTTGCCCAGTTTTCTGTTTGGTAACTATATGTTCTCATCCAAAGACTATTATTTGTAGGAGATATTTTGACGCAGATGACCTTTGTGTGCCAATGTGCCTTCCTACCAATATTCATCTATAAACTCTACCCCAGTTTTTGGTTTTGTTTCTAGATAATCTCATCCTTTGGACTTGCAACTTCATTCCTGTTCTTTCAGCAGATACAGGGCCACAAAGCCCCACCAGGGCATCTTATTGATTTTTTCTCTGAAGGGCTACTTGTGAGGGCATCACTTTCTGGCCCACCTGAGGCATGTGAGAAAGTTGCCAGTGACTTGGGGTTAGGCGATGGTTTTTGCTGTGTACTACGGTTCCCTCCACAAGTTTCAACTGGTTAGTCACAACTTAGTCGCAATATGGCAGCAAAGGTGACAAAAAACGAAATTCCAAATCCCTAATTCAACTTCCTTCTGCTGTTTGGCAATATGAATGCAGTGGCTTCATGTACAGTGTCTCCAATTGCAAAAGTGCTTGTGACCCTTAAGATCTGGATTGATCCCAGTAGATATGAATAGCTGAATCACTTGTGCATTATTTTGAGAGTTTATATATGTATTGCTTTGTTTTATTCACTAACAAAGGGCTATTATTTTCAAAATATACACTGGCACCAGTTAGCCTTTATTTACTGATGTGACTAAATAAAAAAAACATCCTTCCATTTTACCCTGTTTTATCATTTGTTTGGTTTCTGGATGTGTTCATCCTTTTGGCTGGCATCTGTTCATCATATTGAGGTCTTTTCTGAGGGGTTACTTGTTCAGCAACTACTTTCTGATGTTTGGCATTAAGAACGCTGTAGCTACATGTACAGTTTTTTCAGCTGCAAAAGCGTTTCTGACCTTTAGAATTTGGAATGACGGTCAGGATCAAACGCTACAGATAATAGAGTTCCTTGCTATATATAGTTGTCAAGAAACACTGTGAAGTGCCATTTATATATGTTTTGATTTGTTATCTTCTTCAAAAAAACTCCTTTGATTCACATCTTATTTTGAAACAATTACATGCATTATTTTGTGAGGTTTATATGTTTTTCTTTGTTGTTTTCTTTAATAATAAAGGGCTTATTTTTAAAAGATATTTTGGCAATTTTGACCCTTTAGTGCCGATGTGTCTTCATACTAACATTCATCTATTCAATCTTGTCCAGTTTTCGGTTTGGTTTCTAGATGTGCTCATCCTTTGAACTAGGAATTTCATTCCTGTTCCCCTTTCAGTAGGAACAGGGACTGAAAACCCCATCAATGCATCTTATTGAAGTCTTCTCTGAAGGACTTCTTGTAAAGTCACTACCTTCTGCTAGTTGGCAATAAAGTACAGTTGCTTTATGTACAGTATTCCTAAGTGCAAAAGTATTTGTGTCCTTTAAGATCTGGAGTGACCCCAATAGCTGGATCACTTGTGGTGGCAAAGCTAGGTCACAGTCAGGTTTAAAATCAACTTTATATAGCTGTAAACAAACACTGTGAAGTCCCATTTATATATGTATTGATTTTTTGTTTCTCTTCAAATCAACTCCTTCGATTCACAGCCTCCTTTGGAACACTGTAAAGCACCACTTATATATGTATTGATTTGTTGCTTCATTCAAAACAACTCCTTTGGATCACAGCTTTTGAAATAATGATGTACAATGTGAGGTTTATGTATGTATTCCTTTCTTAGTTTCTTCATTAATGAAGGCCTGTTATGTGTGTTTCTTTCTTAGTTTCTTCAATATTAAAGGACTATTATTTGTTAAAGATATTTTAGCACCAGTAGGCCTTTGTGTGCCAATGTACCTTCATACAAACAGACATCTTTTTTAGCCTTGACAAATTTTCAGTTTGGTTTCTGTATGTGCTCATCCTTTTGACTAGCAATTTCAACGGAGACAGCGGAAACAGAGACATGAGTTTCTTGCTATATATATAGCTGTCAACAAACACTAAAGTGCAATTTATATATGTTGTAAGGACCTGTTCTGGTTTACTGTACAAATTACCCAATTTCAAAATTCCCTCATTACAGGCTTTCTGATGATAGAAATGGATAGTCACACTCATTGTGAGTACACTGAATGCATTTTTGGCATGAAAATGTTATTCATGGTTGGGGGGTGGGCCTTTTCAAGATTGGGGGGATAGATGACCAAACTATTTAAAGTTTGGAAAAAAAATATATTCATGAACAAACATTAAGGTTTATTTTCATCAGCATCATATTCTGAACTCAATATACGATATGGAATGATAAAACAAAGTTTTCATATAGGTTCAAAACTGTCAACATCCTGCAAAGTAAAACATATATGCTCGAGCATAATGTGCAGAACCACAGTTCAGTACATCACATTTCCTGATGAAATAACACGTACATATTACCAGATCATAATTTGAGAGAATATATGAGATTAGCACAGGTGCATGACATTGACATTCTCATTCAAACTACTTTATAAAAGAATATTTTATGATGAATATCAGCCCTCTTTAACTAATGTATGCAAGGAGAGAACACAAACAGAGTCACCAGATACCACATTTCTTTTTTGAGGATATGTTAAAAAACAATAAGGATATTCAAGTTTTCACAAATTATATACTATTAAAAACTTCAAATAACTTGAAAAGAAAAATAGCAACACTAGTACAACTGTACATATAACCAATAAGGCATACCCACAGTATATCCACTTCTCACAGGTAAGAAACCAAAAATCATTCCATTTGAAATGTTTGCAAATACTGGTTGCACATCTGCCCACTGTACTTTTGGCACAATTGAGCTTTTTCACTTCATGAGACATGAGGAAAAACATTTCCTGCTGCATGGTATGTCTGACTGAACCACACATACCCAGGCAGAAAATAGTAACAGTGTGAGGCCTTCCTGGACAATGCACTATCAATCGAGGTCACTTGAGAGACAAAGAATCCCTAGGGAACAGCTACAGGAGTTTACTTGAGTTTTGTTTTTGTGAGTGCCCTGCATATGCTCTTATGAACTATCTAGTATGGTGAATTTTATACAAGTGACCAAGGGTCACTAAGTCACAAAATTCACCCTTTTGCCCAGCGAGCGCGTTCAAATGAAATTCACATAATCTGTATTTATTAGTAACACATAACATATTAATCTGGCTTGAACGCGCTCGGTGGGCAAAGTTACTATTTGGAACCATTTCTACATAGGCTCAAATCTCATTAGTAGGCATGGAGGCAGCCATTTTGTAGAAGGTCATAGGTCAAGGTCACTCCATTGAAAATTTCTGATTTTCATCAAAATACATAGGTAAGGCCTTCTATGAAATGTCATTACTGGAGCTCCTCCAACATCATCATAGTTTACGCATAAAATAGGTTTTTGATCAACTGGGTACAGTTATAGCTGAAATATGAGTCAATGCAAATATGCTGACACATGTCATTTCAGAGTGGTCATATGCATCATTCAGGGCGAGGGTTGGGGAATATGTTAGCAATTATGAACGAGCAACACCTCAGCTACATAATCATAAGAATTTTGGTTAAATTCATGAAACTTGAAAAAATTGGGTAATTTGTATAGTAAACCAGAACAGGTCCTTTGTTGTTATCTTCAAATCAACTCCTGTGATTTACCATCTCCTTTGACAATCATATGCATTGTTTTGTTGGGTTCATATATGTATTGCTTTGTTCTTTTCTTCAAAAACAAGACTACTATTTTCTTGAAATATTTTGGCGCCAGTTGGCCTCTGTGTATTTATGTGTCTTGCAAAAATTATATTGATCCATTTGACCTTCTTTGATTGTCTGTTTGCTTTCTGGATGTGTTCATCCTTCAAACTGGCACCTTCATTTCTGTTCCTCTTTTGGCAGGAAGAAAGGCATGAAGCCCCAACTGTGGCTCCCATTGAAGTCCTCTCTAAAGGGCTACTTGTGACGCAACTGCCTTCTGCTGTTTGGCAATAAGAATGCAGTAGCTTCATGTACAGTATTTCCAATTGCAAAACCGTTTCTGACCTTTAAGATCTGATATGACCCCCAGTAGATAAGAATAGCTGGATCACGTAGTTGCAAAGCCATGTCACGTTCGGGATCAATATCAACAAATAGTACAGTTCCTTGCTATTACTCGCATCATTCGAATTTGGTTGTACACCATGAGACATTTCTATATCACAGCACGCACGTAGGTGTCTATGAATGTGCGTATGGTTCTCAACTGACCCTGTTTAATTATGAGTAGATATGCAATTTGAATACAAAATAGAACAAATATTAACAGATCGTAATATTAGCGAATCGGAACCACTTGATAAAGTTGCTAATATTACTTCCACGTTAATATTTTGAACTGTACAGCATATCCTTGTCAACAACCACTGTAAAGTCACTCTTGCCCAGTTTTCTGTTTGGTAACTATATGTTCTCATCCAAAGACTATTATTTGTAGGAGATATTTTGACGCAGATGACCTTTGTGTGCCAATGTGCCTTCCTACCAATATTCATCTATTAACTCTACCCCAGTTTTTGGTTTTGTTTCTAGATAATCTCATCCTTTGGACTTGCAACTTCGTTCCTGTTCTTTCAGCAGGAACAGGGCCACAAAGCCCCACCAGGGCATCTTATTGATTTTTTCTCTGAAGGGCTACTTGTGAGGGCATCACTTTCTGGCCCACCTGAGGCATGTGAGAAAGTTGCCAGTGACTTGGGGTTAGGCGATGGTTTTCGCTGTGTACTACGGTTCCCTCCACCAGTTTCAACTGGTTAGTCACAACTTAGTCGCAATATGGCAGCAAAGGTGACAAAAAACGAAATTCCAAATCCCTAATTCAACTTCCTTCTGCTGTTTGGCAATATGAATGCAGTGGCTTCATGTACAGTTTCTCCAATTGCAAAAGTGTTTGTGACCCTTAAGATCTGGATTGATCCCAGTAGATATGAATAGCTGAATCACTTGTGCATTATTTTGAGAGTTTATATATGTATTGCTTTGTTTTATTCACTAACAAAGGGCTATTATTTTCAAAATATACACTGGCACCAGTTAGCCTTTATTTACTGATGTGACTAAATGAAAAAAACATCCTTCTATTTTACCCTGTTTTATCATTTGTTTGGTTTCTGGATGTGTTCATCCTTTTGGCTGGCATCTGTTCATCATATTGAGGTCTTTTCTGAGGGGTTACTTGTTCAGCAACTACTTTCTGATGTTTGGCATTAAGAACGCTGTAGCTACATGTACAGTTTTTTCAGCTGCAAAAGCGTTTCTGACCTTTAGAATTTGGAATGACGGTCAGGATCAAACGCAACAGATAATAGAGTTCCTTGCTATATATAGTTGTCAAGAAACACTGTGAAGTGCCATTTATATATATGTTTTGATTTGTTATCTTCTTCAAAAAAACTCCTTTGATTCACATCTTATTTTGAAACAATTACATGCATTATTTTGTGAGGTTTATATGTTTTTCTTTGTTTTTTTCTTTAATAATAAAGGGCTTATTTTTAAAAGATATTTTGGCACCTTTTGACCCTTTAGTGCCGATGTGTCTTCATACTAACATTCATCTATTCAATCTTGCCCAGTTTTCGGTTTGGTTTCTAGATGTGCTCATCCTTTGAACTAGGAATTTCATTCCTGTTCCTCTTTCAGTAGGAACAGGGACTGAAAACCCCATCAATGCATCTTATTGAAGTCTTCTCTGAAGGACTTCTTGTAAAGTCACTACCTTCTGCTAGTTGGCAATAAAGTACAGTTGCTTTATGTACAGTATTCCTAAGTGCAAAAGTATTTGTGTCCTTTAAGATCTGGAGTGACCCCAATAGCTAGGTCACAGTCAGGATCAAAATCAACTTTATATAGCTGTAAACAAACACTGTGAAGTCCCATTTATATATGTATTGATTTTTTGTTTCTCTTCAAATCAACTCCTTCGATTCACAGCCTCCTTTGGAACACTGTAAAGCACCACTTATATATGTATTGATTTGTTGCTTCATTCAAAACAACTCCTTTGGATCACAGCTTTTGAAATAATGATATACATTGTGAGGTTTATGTATGTATTCCTTTCTTAGTTTCTTCATTAACGAAGGCCTGTTATTTGTGTTTCTTTCTTAGTTTCTTCAATATTAGAGGACTATTATTTGTTAAAGATATTTTAGCACCAGTAGGCCTTTGTGTGCCAATGTACCTTCATACAAACAGACATCTTTTTTAACCTTGCCAAATTTTCACTTTGGTTTCTGTATGTGCTCATCCTTTTGACTAGCAATTTTAACGGAGACAGCGGAAACAGAGGCCTGAGTTCCTTGCTATATATATAGCTGTCAACAAACACTAAAGTGCAATTTATATATGTTGTAATTTGTTGTTATCTTCAAATCAACTCCTGTGATTTACCATCTCCTTTGACAATCATATGCATTGTTTTGTTGGGTTCATATATGTATTGCTTTGTTCTTTTCTTCAAAAACAAGACTACTATTTTCTTGAAATAGTTTGGCACCAGTTGGCCTCTGTGTATTTATGTGTCTTGCAAAAATTATATTGATCCATTTGACCTTCTTTGATTGTCTGTTTGCTGTCTGGATGTGTTCATCCTTCAAACTGGCACTTTCATTTCTGTTCCTCTTTTGGCAGGAAGAAAGGCATGAAGCCCCAACTGTGGCTCCCATTGAAGTCCTCTCTAAAGGGCTACTTGTGACACAACTGCCTTCTGCTGATTGGCAATAAGAATGCAGTAGCTTCATGTACAGTATTTCCAATTGCAAAACCGTTTCTGACCTTTAAGATCTGATATGACCCCCAGTAGATAAGAGTAGCTGGATCACGTAGTTGCAAAGCCATGTCACGTTCGGGATCAATATCAACAAATAGTACAGTTCCTTGCTATTACACGCATCATTCAAATTTGGTTGTACACCATGAGACAGTTCTATATCACAGCACGCACGTAGGTGTCTATGTATGTGCGTATGGTTCTCAACTGACCCTGTTTAATTATGACTAGATATGCAATTTGAATACAAAATAGAACAAATATCAACGGATTGTAATATTAGCGAATCGGACCCACTTGATAAAGTTGCTAATATTACTTCCACGTTAATATTTCGAACTGTACAGTATATCCTTGTCAACAACCACTGTAAAGTGCCATCTATATATGTATTGATTTGTTATTTCCTTCAAAACAACTCCTATGGATCACAGCTTCTTTTAAAACAATCATATCCATTATTTTGTGAGTTAACATATGTATTTCTCTTCTAATTTCTTCAATAATAAATGACTACTTTGGTAAAAGATATTTTGGCACCAGTAGGCCTTTTTGTGCCAATGTGCCTTCCTATCAACATTCATCTATTCATTCTTGTCCAGTTTTTGGTTTGGTTTCTAGATTTGCTCAACCTCTTTCCTGTTCCTCTTTCACCAGGAACAAAGACATTAAGCTCCAACTGTGCATCATATTGAAGTCCTCCCTAAAGGGCTACTTGTCACGCTACTACCTTCTGCTATTTGGCAATAAGCATGCAGTAGCTTCATGTACAGTATATCCAAGTGCAAAAGCGTTTCTGGCCTTTAAGATCTGGTATGAACCCAAGTTGATAAAAATGGCTGGATCACTTGTCCTGGCTAAGCTAGGTCAGGGTCAGGATCAATATCAAAAAATAGTTCCATGCTATATATCGTTGTCAAGAAGCACTGTTAAGCGCCATTTGAACATGTATTGCTTTGTTATTTTCTTCAAAACAACTCCTTTGAATCACAGATTCTTTTAAAACAATCATATCCATTATTTTGAGAGTTCTATATACATATTTCTTTCTTAGTTTCTTAAAAAATAAAGGACTATCATTTGTAAAAGATTGTGTGGCGCCAGTTGTCCTTTGTGTGCCGATGTGCCTTCATACCAACCAGGGCTCGACGCTAAGGGTGAACCTATGGCCCCAGGCCAGTGAAAATTCCCCAAAACAGCTTCGGGCCAGTAAAAAAAGACCTCAACTGGTCCTACAGGGCCAGTAAACATTTGGAGACATTCTTGTTAAAATATTTCCCCCTGAGAAAGTCCCAAATTGTTTTTGAAATAAATGAAGATAAAATTCATAAAGATAAGTGTTGTGGCGAATCTTATGCAATGTTCTTTCTTCTTATGTTAAAGAAACAATGTAGGGCCAGTAAATATTTCGCAGGACCAGTAGATGCTAGGTGTTACTGGTCCTACAGGGCCAGTATCATTTTGAGTTAGCGTTGAGGCCTGCCAACATTCATCTCTTCACTTTTGCCCAGTTTTCTGTTTGGTAACTATATGTTCTCATCCAAAGACTATTATTTGTAGGAGATATTTTGACGCAGATGACCTTTGTGTGCCAATGTGCCTTCCTACCAATATTCATCTATTAACTCTACCCCAGTTTTTGGTTTTGTTTCTAGATAATCTCATCCTTTGGACTTGCAACTTCATTCCTGTTCTTTCAGCAGATACAGGGCCACAAAGCCCCACCAGGGCATCTTATTGATTTTTTCTCTGAAGGGCTACTTGTGAGGGCATCACTTTCTGGCCCACCTGAGGCATGTGAGAAAGTTGCCAGTGACTTGGGGTTAGGCGATGGTTTTCGCTGTGTACTACGGTTCCCTCCACCAGTTTCAACTGGTTAGTCACAACTTAGTCGCAATATGGCAGCAAAGGTGACAAAAAACGAAATTCCAAATCCCTAATTCAACTTCCTTCTGCTGTTTGGCAATATGAATGCAGTGGCTTCATGTACAGTGTCTCCAATTGCAAAAGTGCTTGTGACCCTTAAGATCTGGATTGATCCCAGTAGATATGAATAGCTGAATCACTTGTGCATTATTTTGAGAGTTTATATATGTATTGCTTTGTTTTATTCACTAACAAAGGGCTATTATTTTCAAAATATACACTGGCACCAGTTAGCCTTTATTTACTGATGTGACTAAATAAAAAAAACATCCTTCCATTTTACCCTGTTTTATCATTTGTTTGGTTTCTGGATGTGTTCATCCTTTTGGCTGGCATCTGTTCATCATATTGAGGTCTTTTCTGAGGGGTTACTTGTTCAGCAACTACTTTCTGATGTTTGGCATTAAGAACGCTGTAGCTACATGTACAGTTTTTTCAGCTGCAAAAGCGTTTCTGACCTTTAGAATTTGGAATGACGGTCAGGATCAAACGCAACAGATAATAGAGTTCCTTGCTATATATAGTTGTCAAGAAACACTGTGAAGTGCCATTTATATATGTTTTGATTTGTTATCTTCTTCAAAAAAACTCCTTTGATTCACATCTTATTTTGAAACAATTACATGCATTATTTTGTGAGGTTTATATGTTTTTCTTTGTTGTTTTCTTTAATAATAAAGGGCTTATTTTTAAAAGATATTTTGGCAATTTTGACCCTTTAGTGCCGATGTGTCTTCATACTAACATTCATCTATTCAATCTTGCCCAGTTTTCGGTTTGGTTTCTAGATGTGCTCATCCTTTGAACTAGGAATTTCATTCCTGTTCCTCTTTCAGTAGGAACAGGGACTGAAAACCCCATCAATGCATCTTATTGAAGTCTTCTCTGAAGGACTTCTTGTAAAGTCACTACCTTCTGCTAGTTGGCAATAAAGTACAGTTGCTTTATGTACAGTATTCCTAAGTGCAAAAGTATTTGTGTCCTTTAAGATCTGGAGTGACCCCAATAGCTGGATCACTTGTGGTGGCAAAGCTAGGTCACAGTCAGGTTTAAAATCAACTTTATATAGCTGTAAACAAACACTGTGAAGTCCCATTTATATATGTATTGATTTTTTGTTTCTCTTCAAATCAACTCCTTCGATTCACAGCCTCCTTTGGAACACTGTAAAGCACCACTTATATATGTATTGATTTGTTGCTTCATTCAAAACAACTCCTTTGAATCACAGCTTTTGAAATAATGATGTACAATATGAGGTTTATGTATGTATTCCTTTCTTAGTTTCTTCATTAATGAAGGCCTGTTATGTGTGTTTCTTTCTTAGTTTCTTCAATATTAAAGGACTATTATTTGTTAAAGATATTTTAGCACCAGTAGGCCTTTGTGTGCCAATGTACCTTCATACAAACAGACATCTTTTTTAGCCTTGACAAATTTTCAGTTTGGTTTCTGTATGTGCTCATCCTTTTGACTAGCAATTTCAACGGAGACAGCGGAAACAGAGACATGAGTTCCTTGCTATATATATAGCTGTCAACAAACACTAAAGTGCAATTTATATATGTTGTAAGGACCTGTTCTGGTTTACTGTACAAATTACCCAATTTCAAAATTCCCTCATTACAGGCTTTCTGATGATAGAAATGGATAGTCACACTCATTGTGAGTACACTGAATGCATTTTTGGCATGAAAATGTTATTCATGGTTGGGGGGTGGGCCTTTTCAAGATTGGGGGGATAGATGACAAAACTATTTAAAGTTTGGAAATAAAATATATTCATGAACAAACATTAAGGTTTATTTTCATCAGCATCATATTCTGAACTCAATATACGATATGGAATGATATAACAAAGTTTTCATATAGGTTCAAAACTGTCAACATCCTGCAAAGTAAAACATATATGCTCGAGCATAATGTGCAGAACCACAGTTCAGTACATCACATTTCCTGATGAAATAACACGTACATATTACCAGATCATAATTTGAGAGAATATATGAGATTAGCACAGGTGCATGACATTGACATTCTCATTCAAACTACTTTATAAAAGAATATTTTATGATGAATATCAGCCCTCTTTAACTAATGTATGCAAGGAGAGAACACAAACAGAGTCACCAGATACCACATTTCTTTTTTGAGGATATGTTAAAAAACAATAAGGATATTCAAGTTTTCACAAATTATATACTATTAAAAACTTCAAATAACTTGAAAAGAAAAATAGCAACACTAGTACAACTGTACATATAACCAATAAGGCATACCCACAGTATATCCACTTCTCACAGGTAAGAAACCAAAAATCATTCCATTTGAAATGTTTGCAAATACTGGTTGCACATCTGCCCACTGTACTTTTGGCACAATTGAGCTTTTTCACTTCATGAGACATGAGGAAAAACATTTCCTGCTGCATGGTATGTCTGACTGAACCACACATACCCAGGCAGAAAATAGTAACAGTGTGAGGCCTTCCTGGACAATGCACTATCAATCGAGGTCACTTGAGAGACAAAGAATCCCTAGGGAACAGCTACAGGAGTTTACTTGAGTTTTGTTTTTGTGAGTGCCCTGCATATGCTCTTATGAACTATCTAGTATGTTGAATTTTATACAAGTGACCAAGGGTCACTAAGTCACAAAATTCACCCTTTTGCCCAGCGAGCGCGTTCAAATGAAATTCACATCATCTGTATTTATTAGTAACACATAACATATTAATCTGGCTTGAACGCGCTCGGTGGGCAAAGTTACTATTTGGAACCATTTCTACATAGGCTCAAATCTCATTAGTAGGCATGGAGGCAGCCATTTTGTAGAAGGTCATAGGTCAAGGTCACTCCATTGAAAATTTCTGATTTTCATCAAAATACATAGGTAAGGCCTTCTATGAAATGTCATTACTGGAGCTCCTCCAACATCATCATAGTTTACGCATAAAATAGGTTTTTGATCAACTGGGTACAGTTATAGCTGAAATATGAGTCAATGCAAATATGCTGACACATGTCATTTCAGAGTGGTCATATGCATCATTCCGGGCGAGGGTTGGGGAATATGTTAGCAATTATGAACGAGCAACACCTCAGCTACATAATCATAAGAATTTTGGTTAAATTCATGAAACTTGAAAAAATTGGGTAATTTGTATAGTAAACCAGAACAGGTCCTTTATGCTAGAGTCCCATATGTATGCATATAGTCATGTCGTAAATGAATATTTCATACATCTGAAGTTCACATAGCAGTGTCTTTATAGTATTTGTAAAACTTATGTGAACATTTCGAGTAAAACATGAAAATTCCACATGATCCATCTTGCATTTCTCCGACCTTGTGAAATGCCCTTAATATATTTTGGTTTGTAGCACTACCAATAGATGGCGTTGCTGCAAGTGGTATCTTACTATAAGTGGTAACTCAATAGTTTTGTTGTGGGGCAACTTTGGGACTTGGATGCAGTGTTTTCAGAAATTACTTTCGCCCTGTGTGACTTATCTGTATATTTTGCATGATAACCAAGGTTCCTGTATTTGTTAGGTTTGCGTGACCCTGAAAGGCGATTTGAATTTTGTTTGTCATAACTTTTTCTGCCATCTTTTTTTCATCTTTTTAGGGTTTTCACATAATTTTGTATTGGCCAACAGCAGTATAAGGGTTGAGAGATACTGGTACTGGTATCGTTTCAATAAGTAGCGTATCATACCATTTCATTCCTTAAAGTTACTCTTAACAGTATTGACCACTGTGAAGTTATCTTAATTATAGGGATTGTCCTGGTTCCTAACCATGACTATTTACAAAAAGATTTTTATACAGTAATAATGTAATTAAGTACCATTAAAATACTGTACAATTTCATTGGTACAAATACCATACTGTGCTATTTTGAGGAGATCCATCCCTACACCCTTTGACTAATCTTTCCCCTTTCGATTGAGAAATGAAAATGGTTTGGAAATATAGTTGATGAGGTTACTAATGTGTTTTGAGGTGTTTATATATATATTTAATTGTATTGAATTGATCAATAAAATTATCCATTGTGGTTGGATTGTTACCAGGTGCTTTTTTAATACACTGAATTTCTATAAGATTTATTGTAGACCAAAGCATGTGTGGTTTTGATCAGAAACCATGCTTCGGCCCCTTAGGATACAGATAACTAACTTATAAAATGGTTTGTACTGCACAAATATTTCTTTTGAATACACAGCCGCTGTGAATATAGCACAAGTATTTCTCTTGTATACACAGCCGCTGTACATAGCTGCTGTGTATATAGAAAGAATCATTCTCTTGTATACACTGCCGCTGTGTATATAGCAAGAATATATCTCTTGTATACACAGCCGCTGTGTATATATCCACTGCCTTACTTCTAAAACTATCAGTTGTCATGCTTGTTAAAACAAATTTACAGACTGTAGTATCATAGTATGTAATGAGGGCTGTAGAAGTGGCGGCCATTCTTATTCGTAGTCGATAGTTCCTCCTTAATAGGAGTTGTGAGTATTTTAAATAAGTCGCTTATAACTATATTGTTGCTCTTAGCAATGGTACACCCCATATGTTTATGATATCTTAGTGGGTCTGATATCTACTTCTCCAGGGCCGTGATTCGTGGCACAGATGTAATCACGTGTAATATGCTCATAATCTGGTCTTCTTCCTGGGTTTAGTTTGTCACATTTTTGTATAGTTTGGATTTTTTGTTTTTCGTCACATTTATGCCAATTGTGGCAACTTTCTCACATGTCCAGGCCGGGATTTGAACCCGGGCAGAGGTTAGATACAGCATGCAGTCAGTGGCGGCGCCTTAGACCACACAGCCGTCAGAGCAGGCCCCACATTTTTGTAGACTACAATGACCAGGGTGGAGAATGAGTTGTACACATAGTTCATGGCCATTCCTCATCCTTTTTTGGGTATCTGCTGAGAATTCCTCAGTGATTTTGCATTTGTATTTGCCGCTGGTCATTCTGAGTTTTTCTCATTTGACCAGTGGCTTCACGGCACTCTGCAGATGACTCGCATGTTTGATCATGTGTGAATATAAACATATCTGATACTAATTACGCTATCAAAATCAATGAAATAGTTTTTTATCACTTTCCACACTCTAATAATAATAATAATAATAATAATAATCTTTATTTCACGAGGGTAACACAGTCAAATACAAGATTTGATTTTCGCTGTGGCCCTCAGATTTAAGGATTATACATTCAATTCTTCAGGCCACAGAGTTGAAAATTGTTCTTCAAGGTATAGTTTCTTGAATGATGAGAGAGATGGTGCCATTTTCATATTTAAAGATAAGGAATTCCATATTACTATGCCTTGGTAAGTGAATGAGTGTTTAAATAGCTCGATTTTGATCGGTGGAGGAACCAAATTATGAGATGTATTTGATCTTGTAAGGTGACCATGTTGATCTGAGCAGAACTGAAACATATTTTTCAGGTATATTGGACTCTGTCCATTTACAGATTTATACATTAGAATAGCAGTATTAAATTGAACTCTGTTAAGGAAAGGTAACCATTTTAGTGTTTTGAATAGACCGCTGCTTGGATGAGAGTAATCCACATCAAGTATATATCTTGCAGCTTTCTTCTGGAGCTTAAGCATTCTTGTCTGAATTTCGGAGCTAGAGTGGCCCCAAATGGTATTACAGTAATCAAATTGAGGAAGTATGTACGCATTGAAAAAAAGATTTCTTGTTTTAAGATCCATGTACAATTTCAGTTTTTTTAAAGCGAGAATCCCTTTGGATATTTTCTTACATACATGGTTGACATGTTTGTTCCAATTTAAAGTATTAGTCACTAATATACCCAAAAGTTGTTGTTCAGTGACAAGTTCTAATTTTGAGTCATTCATAAAGAGGTTGAGATTAAAATTCTCAATAGATCTTGTTTGTTTTTGTTTGGTGGATATCACCATAGCTTTTGTTTACTCCACATTTATAATCATTTTGTTTACTTGGCACCATTTCTCAATATTCTTAAGATCATTTTGTAAGCTTGGTTCAATAGTTGACAGATTATGACCTGCAAGTGATATTGTAGAATCATCTGCAAAAAAATCAATATCATTTTTTATCACCAGAAAAAGGTAAAAGGGACTCCTACCAGGGCTTGGCATCACGCACAATGTGGATAGGGGAGAAATCTGCTGATCTCATCCAAATCCAACAGGTAAATGGACAGGGCAAAACTACAAGCCCTGACGATTACATCTCCCACCTGCATAACCTGCTGGAGATGACCTTGGATTCAACATCAGTAGCACGTGTCTCAACCCCCACGTGCACTTGCGCCGATGACATGCTTATATTAGCAACAAACATCGAAGAATTACAACCCATCATCCAGTTAATTGAGTACTACACCAATGCAGAGCATTGCAACATCCACCCCACCAAGTCCTCAGTGGTCCTCTTCAATACCAAATCTGATAAGCTTCAGCAGTACTGGCTCGAAAATAGTCCCTTCTCCCTCAACGGCATGAGCCTCCTAATGCATAAACAGATGCTACATTTAGGTATCACCAGAAATACTACATCGACCAGCCCTACAGTGGGCGAGAGAATCACCACCATGAGGAGAACCATGTACATGGGGTCAGGCCTCTATGGAATGAATGTCCTCCCTGTGGCAGTCTCACTTCATCTATACAAAGTATACACCCTGCTAAGAAGGCTGTTCGGTCTAGAGGCTCTCACCTTTGGCAAAACAGACATAAAGAAGATGGAAAATGAGCACAGACAGCTCCTGCAGTGTGTGCTAGGACTACCGGAATGTACATCTTAGCCGGTACACTCCCTATGGAATATCTGCTTCATATCGGCAGACTGAAGTACCTCCTGACCCCACTGTTATCCCCCACAACCAGAGAAGTGGTACCATGTTAGTACGTGATGAAGAGCTACCATTCCTTACCGTGGTTCTTCCAAACAAAAACTTTGTTAGAGAAATATGGCCTACCTTCCATAGGGGAAATTGCTGAGTCCACCATAACCAAGAAAGAATGGAAGAAGAAAGTGGACAATGCTCTACTCTCATATGCAACAGAACAGATAAGACTGGAGGCAACTCAAATATCCACCCTGAAATACATAAATCCAGTCATCACAGCATTGGTTCCCCACCACTGCCTCCGGAACATTAAAAACCCATTCCAGGTAGTACAAGCCAACATCAAAAGCAGCATCTTGATGGACGTATATCCACTAAACACAAACAGAAAGAGGATGAAACAGATCTCCTCGGACGAGTGCGACATATGCAATTATGATGCTAAGGAAGACATCCATCACTTTCTCATAGAACGTTGCTCCCTTGATGAGACATGACGCAAATACCGGGAGAGGATCGACGCCATCCTGCCAGAGTCAACCTAAGTAGCAATACAGGCTAAACCTGCGCTATTGCTGGCTCTGCTACTAGACCCAACCCACCCAGAAGGTTGTGACGACATAGCATGCCAGCTTCGGGATCTGCCCAAACTCACAGCGTTGACAAGGGACTACATATACGTCCTGCATATCAAGAGAAGCCAACTCCTGAGAACCTTACTTACCCAGACCGACCTGTTATGTATTTTTTGTAAATGCGTTGAATATAGCTTGGATGGTAGTCCTTAGTTTAAATAGTTTAGTATCTCTACTTACAAGACTTTGAAGGAGGATACTATCACTGAGAAGAAGAAGGTGTGGAGATTAAGAACTAGACTCAGCAAGCACAGTGAAGTTATCAAGACAGCAAGCATTATAAGAGAGCAAGCAATATACAGAAATATAAATGTATTCCGTCTGGTATCGAGGCTAGCTGTTGATTTGATTCCAGTATGCTGTTAATTTCAGGATGGCTCAGGATGTACAGATGATCGGTTACACGTTTAACGGATTCGGACAAAACTTCCCTAAATCTCAGAAGATGAGTCCAGATGGTTTTATACAGATGGCTTTTCAGCTTTCTTACTACAGGTACAGTGTTTGGATTTTTAGCTGAACTGAAAATTCATGAGGGAACTAAAGATCACAGAGCTCTCCCCTGGCAGCCATATAAGTCTGACGTAGGTTAATTAAAAGAAGCGCTCCCAGGGCTGCTATAAATGGCTGTACCAGTAATTCTCTTCCTTTCATTTCAAGTGTGACCATAGAGTATGCTGGTCAAATATTTATCTATCTATCTACCTACATATATATATATATATATATATATATATATATATATATATATATATATATATATATATATATAAATATATATATATAAATTTATATATATAAATATATATATATATATATATATATATATATATATATATATATACATATCTATTTATATGTATATATATACATATCTATCTATCTATCTATCTATCTATATATATATATATATATATATATATATATATATATATATATAAACATATATATATATATATATATATATATATATATATATATATATATAGATAGATAGATAGATAGATAGATAGATAGATAGATAGATATGTATATATATAGAGAGATTTTATATGATATATATATATATATATATATATATATATATATATATATATATATATATATATATATATGTATTTATATATATATATGTATATATATAAAATTCAGAAAATTTCAAGATGATAATCTAATGTATCTGAAATGTCATGTATTCATTTTACAATATCTAACCCTTTAATTCAGACTGTATAACCGTACATGTGCGACGTACGAGAGTGGATCGCTCCGGCGCTTCAAGCTGGGACGAACAGACACGATCCGCTCATGCAGCAATGAGAGCCTCGCATTCTGTAAAGCCATGATGGATGATAGTGTTGATGCCAATGAGAGAGCGAAGCTGCTACGACAGGCCGTTTACCTACACAGGCAATATATCAACGAGGCAAGAAATCCTCTCTTATTACAGTAGGCAGGGTAGGGGCAGAAGGGGAGGGGGTAGGGGAGGTGGGAGGGGGAGGCGGGTACAAGGACATGTCCAGCAAAGTAGGCTATCGGCCAAATCTTAAAAGAGCCTTATTTAGCGAGTTTAATTACCCCCCCATGTAGATGGAATTTTTTACTTTAGGTGGATAGGGGAGTATATGGGGCCTACCAAAATGCCGTGCCCCCACTTTGGGACATGGTCAGATTTGCGTTAGGCCTGGTCAAACTGACCACCCACAAATCAGGGAATCGGCCACCTGAAGCACACATATATTGAGGAATAATGGGGTGGGGGTAAAGAAATTGACCATAAAAATGCTCACAGTTCATTGAATACCACAAGTTTGGTATCAAAATGTTGGTCTTGAGGAGACGTATCCTTTAAAATACTAAACACATAACAAACTCTATTCCATGATGCAATAGAGGTCATTCAAGGTCAAAATGGCTGCCAAATCAAGAATCTGGGATTTTCCCATAATCTATAGTTTCGGTTTATAAACTTCTCAGTTTTTTTGAAGGGATGTATTTCATTTCTGTAGCCACTTTTTCAGAAGGAATGCTTTTTAGTGGAGTTGTTCAACATTTTAGAAAGTTCATTGATTAGAATGTTAAGTCTAATTTTGAGATTTAAGGCACAAAGTAGGGTACCAGGCCCATCTAGTGACCCCCAAAATGCAGAAAATGGTAAAAAATTGAAAACCAATATGCCTGTATCTTAAGTTTTACAAGTTGGAAGGGAGCAGATGATGCACCAAGATATCAGGTTCAATTTTCTCTTCAATCTGGAAGATGATGGTAAAAAATCCTAAAATTAAGGGGTCATTGAAGGTCATATAAAGGTCAAAATGTCAATTTTTCTCTAAAAAATTCAAATTTTGATGAAGATATTTTGATAAAGTAGTTGTGTTTTGTTTGGGATTTAATTACTCCCCCATGTAGATGGAATTTTATACCTCATATGGATAGGGGAGTGTCTGGGGCTTACAAAAGTGATGTGCCCCCACTTTGGGACATGGTCAGATTTGCGTTAGGCCTGATCAAACTGACCACCCACAAATCAGGGAATCGGCCAACTTAAGCACATATATATTGAGGAATGATGGTATGGGGGGTAAAGGAATTGACCATAAGATTGCTCACGGTTCATTAAATGCCACAACTTCGGTATCAGAATGTTGGTCTGGAAGAGACTTATCTTTTAAAATACTAAACACGTGACAAACTCTATTCCATGATGTAATAAAGGTCATTCAAGGTCAAAATGGCTGCCAAATCAAGAATCTGGTATTTTCCCATAATCTCTAGTTTCCTTTTATGAACTTCGCAGTTTTTTTGAAAGGATGTATTTCTTTTATGTGGCCACTTTTTCTGAGGGAATGCTTTCTAGTGGAGTTGTTAAACATTTTAGAGAGTTCATTGATTAGAATGTTAAATCTAGTTTTGAGATTTAAGGTACAAAGTAGAGTAACAGGCCAACCTAGAGACCCCAAAAAGTGCCTAAAATGGTACAAATATGAAAAACCAAAATGACTGTTTCTTTATTTCTACAAGTCGGACTGAAGCAGATGATGCACCATAGTATCAGGTTTAATTCTCTCTTCAATCTGAAAGATGATGGTAAAAAATCCTAAAATTAAGCGGTCATTGAAGGTCAAATAAAGGTCAAAATGTCAGATTTTCTCTAAAAATTCAAATTTTGATGAAGAGTTTTTGATAAAGCAGTTACGATTTGTCATAGTATAAGGTCCAAACCAGGTTACCACAATAACTGACAGATATATTACCTGAAGTATGGTCCACTCTTATATTTTTGACCATATATCGGTAAAAATGAAGTAGTCTTAAGTCAATATGGAGGTGTGGATTATGGCATATAGCAATTCCATGCTTATAATAAGTGCTTACAGACGGTTGGTGAGGAAGTGCTAGTATGGCACCACTGTTTAGGTCATAGAAGTTGTGAAAACCAAACATCATAGGCATTGTTTGGTATCAAAATGCTTGTTGTAGGACATTTCTTTTTTATTCAATTCAACCAATCTAGGGTAAAGTATATTGCTCTAATATAAGAGGTCATTCAAGGTCAAACTAACCCCAATTTCATGCTTTAAGGTATTTTGTCTTTGAATTGTCCATTTAGCAGCTTGTTGAATTCTCCTGGAATACATTTTCTTATCCTGGAATTAATTTTAGGTGAGAAATATCTTTATAAAGGATCCTCAGACACTTTTTTAGTCACGTCAAGACAAGGTCTGGGCCAATCTTGAATATTTACGGACCAAAATGGCCACATGCCTGAATATGGGTGCACCCAAATATCTAAGTGAAGCAACAGAATGTTGACATAATAGAGTTATATCTTATTGTATGTCAACTTTCATTTTCAATGAGGAGAACAGGGTTTTAAACTTGCCTATTGTCTTTAAGTGGCGTTGTTGAACATTTTAGAAAGCTCATTGACCAAAAGTTCCATTTCAAGCTTTAAGGTACAAAATAGGGTACTTAGTCCACCTGGCGACTCCAACAAGTGCCTAAAATGGTACAAATCTGTACACCAAAATGACTGTATCTTAAGTTTTGCAGGTTGGAAGGGAGCAGATGATGCACCAAAATATCAGGTATAATTTTCTCTTCTAACTGGAAGATGATGGAAAAATGGTACTAAAATTAACGGGTCATTGAAGGTCAAATTAAGGTCAAAATGTCAATTTTATTTGAAAATTCATACTTTGATAAAGAGAGTTTTGATGAAGTAGTTGTGTTATGACATTTTACAATTTCCAATTCAAGTTATCACAATAGATGACAGATAAATTACCCCAAGATAGGATCTGAAAATATATTTTGAACCATTTACTGATGAAAATTAGGTAGTTTTAAGTCAATGTGGAGGTGTGGAATAAGATGTTTGGCAATTTTAGGTTTCTAATAAGGAGAGTTTGTGAGAAAGTGCTAGTATGTGACAACTGTTCAGGTCATCAAAAGTGTGAGCACCAAACAATATAAGCATTGTTTGGTAGAAAAGTACTTGTTGTAAGACAATCTTCCCATTTTATGCAACCAACCTAGAGTAGGGTGTTCTGTTGTCATATTAGAGGTCATTCAAGGTCAAACTACCTCCTCTTTTATGATTTAAGGCATTTTGACTCTAAATTATATTATTAGTATCATTTTTCCATCATCTTCCAGATTGAACAGAAAATTAAACCTAATATTTTGATGCATCATTTACTCCCTTCCAAACCAGTGAAACTTAAAAGAGTCAGTTTGGTTTTCAGATTTGTAACATTTAAGGTACTTTTTTGGGTCGCCAGGTGGACTTGGTACCCTTTTTTTGTACCTTAAACCTTAAAATAGAACTTGAAATTCAAGTCAATGAGCTTTCTAAAATGTTCAACAACTCCAATAAATGGCTAGAGAAAAATACATCACTTCAAAAAATGTTTAGTAAACATATCTAAGGTGTTTTGTTAGCCAATTATTGTGGTAACTTGGTCAGGAAATTAAGTGATGACAAAACACACCCTCCATCAAAATCTCTTCATCTAAATTTGAATTTCCTAGAGAAAAAGGATGTTTTGACCTATATTTTACCTTCTTTTTTCCTCAAATCTCTTTAACATCTTACATGACAAACACAATAGGCAAGTTAAAAAGCTTTAAAGCTGACATACCATAAGATACAACTCTGCTATGTCAACTTTCTGCTGCTTCACTTAAATATCTGGGTGCACCCATAATCAGTCATTTTGTCATTTTGGTCCCTGAATATTCAGAATTGGCCCAGACTTTGTTTTGAAATGACTCTGAAATGTCTGAGAATCCTTTATAAAGATATTTCTCAACTAAAACTATTTCCAGGATAAAAGATGTATTCCAGAAATATTTAATAAGCTGCTAAATGGACAATTCAAAGACGATATACCTTAAATCATGAAATTGGGGTTAGTTTGACCTTGAATGACCTCTAATATCACAACACTATACCCTACCCTCGGTTGATTGAATGAAATGAAAAGATTGTCTTACAGCAAACATTTTGATACCAAACAATGCCTATGATGTTTTGTTTTGACAACTTCTATGACCTAAAAACAGTGGTGCCATACTAGCACTTCCTCACCAACCGTCTTTAAACACTTATTATAAGCATGGATTTGCTAAATGCCATATTCCACACCTCCATATTGACTTAATATATATATATGGTCCAAAATAAAAGGGTGGACCATATTTCAGGTAATATATTTTTCAGTTATTGTGGTAACCTGTTTTGGACATTATATAATGACAAAACAAAACTACTTTATCAAAATCCCTCATCAAGATTTGAATTTTTAGAGAAAATCTGACATTTTGGCATCTATTTGACCTTTATTTGACCTTCAATGACCGCTATATTATACTGTTTTTTACCATCATCTTCCAGATTAAAGAGAAAATTAAACCTGATATGTTGGTGCATCATATGCTCCATTACGACTTGTGGAACTAAAGAATCAGTCATTTTGGTTTTCAAATTTGTACCATTTTAGGCACTTTTTGGGATCTCTAGGTGGGCCTGGTACCCTAAATTGTACCTTAAATCTCAAAAGTAGATTTAAAATTTCAATCAATGAACTTTCTAAAATGTTTAACAACTCCACTAGAAAACATTCCCTCAGAAAAAGTGGCTACATAAAAGAAATACATCCCTTCAAAAAAACTGAGAAGTTCATAAAAGGAAACTAGAGATTATGGGAAAATACCATATTCTTGATTTGGCAGCCATTTTGACCTTGAATGACCTTTATTACATCATGGAATAGAGTTAGTCATGTGTTTAGTATTTTAAAAGATAAGTCTCTTCCAGACCAATATTCTGATACCAAAGTTGTGGCATTTAATGAACTGTGAGCAATCTCATGGTCAATTCCTTTACCCCCCATACCATCATTCCTCAATACATGTGTGCTTTAGGTGGCCAATTCCCTGATTTGTGGGTGGTCAGTTTGACCAGGCCTAATGCAAATCTGACCATGTCCCAAAGTGGGGGCACGTCATTTTTGTAAGCCCCAGGCACTCCCCTATCCATTTGAGGTATAAAATTCCATCTACATGGGGGAGTAATTAAAACCCAAACAAAACACAACTACTTTATCAAAATATCTTTATCAAAATTTGAATTTTTTAGAGAAAAATTGACATTTTGACCTTTATTTGACCTTCAATGACCCCTTAATTTTAGGATTTTTTACCATCATCTTCCAGATTGAAGAGAAAATTGAACCTGGTATTTTGGTGCATCATCTGCTCCCTTCCAACTTGTAAACTTAAGATACAGGCATTTTGGTTTTAAATTTTTTACCATTTTCGGCATTTTTTGGGGTCACTAGATGGGCCTGGTACCCTACTTTGTGCCTTAAATCTCAAAATTAGACTTAGCATTCTAATCAATGAACTTTCTAAAATTTTGAACAACTCCACTAAAAAGCATTCCTTCTGAAAAAGTGGCTACAGAAATGAAATACATCCCTTCAAAAAAACTTTGAAGTTTATAAGCCGAAACTATAGATTATGGGAAAATCCCAGATTCTTGATTTAGCAGCCATTTTGACCTTGAATGACCTTTATTACATCATGGAATAGAATTTGTTATGTGTTTAGTATTTTAAAGGATGAGTCTCCCCGAGACCATCATTTTGATACCAAACTTGTGGTATTCAATGAACTGTGAGCATTTTTATGGTAAATTTCTTTACCCCCCATCCCATTATTCCTCAATATTTATGTGCTTCATGCGTCCAATTCCCTGATTTGTGGGTGGTCAGTTTGACCAGGACTAACGCAAATCTGACCATGTCCCAAAGTGGGGGCATGTCATTTTTGTAAGCCCCAAACACTCCCCTATCCATCTAAAGTAAAAAATTCCATCTACATGGGGGGAGTAATTAAAAGCCAAACAAAACACAACTACTTTGTCAAAATATCTTCATCAAAATTTGAATTTTTTAGAGAAAAATTGACTTTTTGACCTTTATTTGACCTTCAATGACCCCTTAGTTTCAGGATTTTTTACCATCATCTTCCAGATTGAAGAGAAAATTGAACCTGATATTTTGGTGCATCATCTGCTCCCTTCCGACTTGTAAAACCTTAGATACAGGCATTTTGGTTTTCAATTTTTTACCATTTTCGGCACTTTTTGGCGTCCCTAGGTGGGCCTGGTACCCTACTTTGCGCCTTAAATCTCGAAATTAGACTTAACATTCTAATTAATGAACTTTCCAAAATGTTGAACAACTCCACTAAAAAGCATTCCTTCTGAAAAAGTGGCTACAGAAATAGAATACATCCCTTCAAAAAAACTGAGAAGTTTATAAACCGAAACTATAGATTATGGGAAAATCCCAGATTCTTGATTTGGCAGCCATTTTGACCTTGAATGACCTCTATTACATCATGGAATAGAGTTTGTTATGTGTTTAGTATTTTAAAGGATACGTCTCATCCAGACCAACATTTTGATACCAAACTTGTGGTATTCAATGAACCTTGAGCATTTTTATGGTCAGTTTCTTTACCCCCCATCCCATTATTCCTCAATATGTGTGTGCTTCAGGTGGCCGATTACCTGATTTGTGGGTGGTCAGTTTGACCAGGCCTAACGCAAATCTGACCATGTCCCAAAGTGGGGCACGGCATTTTGGTAGGCCCCATATACTCCCCTATCCATCTTAAGTGAAAAATTCCATCTACATGGGGGGGTAATTAAAATCCATAATTTGGGTCCCTGGCCGATAGCCTAAAGGGCAAAGCTGCCCTGACAGGCTGTGGATCAACACAGACAATACACTAATGAGCCAAGAAAACCTTGAGTCTCTTGTTACTGTAGGCAGTTTGCAGGGTTTGAGGGGGGGGGGGGGGGGGGGGTGGGGTAGTTGGATATGTAAATAATACATAATTATGAATTTGTGCTTGTGTTATTGGGAAGGACTGATGAAAACTGTAAATAATGTAAAATCATGATTTTGTGCATATGTTATTGGGGAGTGTACTAGTGTGGGTAGTTCAGTCTGTATGAGTCTGTTCGTTTAAACTGCGAGGACAATCTACCTCCTTGGACTAAAGTAAAACAGAAGTGACAATCCTTAGCATGAAAATCTCAATTTCGAGTTGAAAAGGGGAGAACGTCAAACCCATGAACACCCCCCCCCCTCCATATCTGCTTTATTTGTTAAGGAAGGAAGGAAGGAATTGGGTTTTACGTCGCTTTCAACAGCTTAGGTCATATTGCGACGAGATAGAAACCCGGAACCGGGAAGAAATTCCCTATTCTTCACGAATAGTTCCAAGGGGTCTTTCAGTTGCAGAAGGACCAAAGACAGCCCTCCACAACGCCGAACATTTATATAGCAACCAGGCCAACCTGCTTGGGGATCCAGCGGAGACTCGAACCTGCAAACTCACGCTTGGGAGCCAGGCATCGTAACCACTAGGCCACGGCAGATCCCGTTAAGCTTTACTTACTTGCTTCTGGTATAGTCCAGGCAAACTAGCGTTTTTCCAAAAACTAATTGTAACAGAAATCCTTTTACCACAATTCATTTTCATGAGGTCCCTAAATCAATACACCACTAAACATCCTGAAAAAAGGGGAAATATGCTAATTTGCATCAATCAAATATGGCCACCAACAAATGAGAAATGGCTATATCTCTGTAACCAAAGTAGTAGTGTTGTAGTTGCGTTTCTGTTTCTTTTATGAATAATGCAGTGCTGTCTTTCAGACTGTGAATGGTCAAGGAATTGACCGCCACCTCCTGGGTCTGAAGCTGACCGCCATCGAGCAGGGCCTGGACGTTCCCGAGTTATTCATGGATACCACTTACTCCAGAGCCTTGCACTACACCCTCCTAACCAGTCAGGTAAGCATAATAATAATAATAATAATAATAATAATAATAATAATTATAATAATAATAATAATAATAATAATAATCATCATCTTTATTTCACGAGGGTAACACAGTCAAATACAGGATTTGATTTTCGCTGTGGCCCTCAGATTTAAGGATTATACATTCAATTCTTCAGGCCACAGAGTTGAAAATTGTTCTTCAAGGTATAGTTTCTTGAATGATGAGAGAGATGGTGCCATCTTCATATTTAAAGATAAGGAATTACATAATACTATGGCTTGGTAAGTGAATGAATGTTTATATAGCTCGATTTTGATCGGTGGAGGAACCAAATTATGAGATGTATTTGATCTTGTAAGGTGACCATGTTGATCTGAGCAGAACTGAAACATATTTTTCAGGTATATTGGACTCTGTCCATTGACAGATTTATACATTAGAATAGCAGTATTACATTGAACTCTGTTAAGGAAAGGTAACCATTTTAGTGTTTTGAATAGACCCCTGCTTGGATGAGAGTAATCAACATCAAGTATATATCTTGCAGCTTTCTTCTGTAGCTTAAGCATTCTTGTTTGAATTTCGGAGCTAGAGTGGCCCCAAATGGTATTGCAGTAATCAAAGTGAGGAAGTATGTACGCATTGAAAAAAAGATTTCTTGTTTTAAGATCCATGTACAATTTCAGTTTTTTTAAAGCGAAAATCCCTTTTGATATTTTCTTACATACATGGTTGACATGTTCGTTCCAATTTAAAGTATTAGTCACTAATATACCCAAAAGTTTTTGTTCAGTGACAAGTTTTAATTTTGAGTCATTCAGAAAGAGGTTGAGATTAAAATTCTCAATAGATCTTGTTTGTTTTTGTTTGGTGGATATCACCATAGCTTTTGTTTTCTCCACATTTATAATCATTTTATTTACTTGGCACCATTTCTCAATATTCTTAAGATCATTTTGTAAGCTTGATTCAATAGTTGACAGTTTATGACCTGCAAGTGATATTGTAGAATCATCTGCAAAAAAATCAATATCATTTTTTATCACCAGAAAAAGGTCATTTATGAATATAAGAAACAATAGTGGTCCAAGAATAGAACCTTGAGGTACTCCTACATAGGTGTGCTCTGGACCTGACAAAGATGGTCTAATAGAAACCTTTTGATAACGATCAGAAAGATAAGAAGAGAACCATTTAAGTGAACAACTACTAAGCCCATATGATTCAAGTTTCTTCAGTAATATTTCATGATTCACTACATCAAAAGCTTTCCTAAAATCTAAGAAAATAACTCCAATAATTTTGTGGTCATTAATTGCACTTAGCCAGGTATCCATCATTTTGGTTAACGCTGTTTGGCAAGAATGCTTTGGTCTGAAACCTGATTGAAAAACATGGAATAGGTTCCAATCAGAGAAATATTGATTAAGTGTATCATGGACATGTCTCTCTAACACCTTTGATAATGTACTCAAGATAGAAATAGGCCTGTAATTGTTTAAATCACCTGGTTCACCACCCTTGTGGAGGGGGGTAATCTTAGATTCTTTCCATTGCGATGGGAAGATGCCACTCAAGATACTTTGATTGATAATACTGGTGATAATGGGAGATACTACATTAGCACTCATCTTTAGGTATTTCGGGGAGATTTCATCTAATCCGCATGCTTTGTTAACGTCTAAGGAGCTGAGAAATTTATGCACAAAATAATTACTCACAAGTGGTATGTCGAAGCTATTCTCTAAAGGCATAGGACCCTGTTGCATAAAACATTTTAAGGTAGATGAAATCTATCTACAGGTCAGGTAAGCCCAGGGCTTGTTGCATATGACATTTTAAGGTACACAGATTTCGGACTGCAAACGTACAGCAAATGGTTGACCGATGTTGGATCAGCAAACAGATATAAATCTGCCATATATCTTGACTGGTATCAGGACGATATCCCCCGGACAATACCCCCCCAGGACAAACCCCCCCGGACAATATCCCCCCCAGATGATATCTTTAGTAAGACGTGTTAGTAAAATCTTTTTTTTTAAATTCCATTGTTTTAAAAAACATTTTTTACTAACACATGTTTTAGGATAATTTAAAACACAGGAATTTAAAAAATAAAATTACTAACACATGTTTTTGAATAATTTAAAACACTGGAATTTTTCTTATTTTGTAAAATAATTTCTACTAACACATGTTTTAGGATAATTTAAAACACAAATATTTTCAAATTTATGTGTTTATTATATTGAAAGCAATCGTTCCTTTTAGGTCTAACAAAACCTTCTTCAAATTCTTTTCAAACATTGCTCTATTTGAAGAGTTCTAATGGGCCTGCCCTGATGGCCGTGTGGTCTAAGGCATTGACTCTGACTGCTAGCTGTCTCTCACCACTGCCTAGGTTAAAATGCTGGCTGGGGCATGTGAGGAAGTTGCCTTTGACTTGAGGTTAGGTGGTGTTTTTTTGTTAGTTAGTACGTTTTCCTTTACCACTTAAGACTGTCTAGTCATGAGTGACGAAAAGTGACGAAAAGAGAAATTTCCAAATCCAGATTGAAGAATTATGTACAAAGATTTTGATGTCAAATAGTGGGTTATGCTTGATTGAAATCACGCAGTCTTGACCATATATTCTTTGTGACTTTCTCCCTATCAGGTTCCTTCAAAGATCGATGTGTTTATGTGTTATGGGCCGTCGGTACCTGAAGGATACGGTCTTTGCTACAATCCCCAAGACGCCCGGATACTTTTAGGAATATCAGCGTCTAATTCAAGCCCAGAAACGGATTCGCGCAGATTCAGGGACTCACTGGAGAGAAGTTTAACGGACATGCACGACATTCTCGTCAAAGCTTCGGCCAAGTCTAAGCTGTGATCTGGACCCTCTCCTGCCAAAGAATATCTCCTCCAGAAATTAACATTTGGATTTTTGATACTTTTGACAATAACTTGGGAATTAACCCTTATGCTGCTGGTGGCTAATTTGGCCAATAAAAAATGATGCAAAAAAGCTAAAAATGACTGAAACCCTGGCTCATGGGTACTCATCTGAATATGATCACGAAAGGGTTTAGATGTTTATTAAAAAATCTTTGCATATTTGTGTTTTGGATGAAAGTAGCCTCAGCATTGTGTAACACTTGTTTGGGGAGGTGTTACTGGGTTAAATAATAATGAGAGTCTATATTCTTGTTGCTGGTGTATTTGGTTTATTATCCAATCCAAGTTGGGAATAACTCCACAACAGGCAATACATATAGTAGGAATTTTCCTAGCTGACTTTCAGCATAGGGTATCCTTACCTAACCACCTAGCCTTTACCTTCTAACTCTACTTCTTAACTGTTGACTACCTCTCTCCATGACCTTATATAACATCATCTTAAACAAGGTACATTGCAATTACAACTCAGGTACAATAACAGTGGTTTATTATCCAATCCAAGTTGGGAATAACTCCACAACAGGCAATACATAGAGTAGGAATTTTCTTAGCTGACTTCCAGCATAGGGTATCCTTACCTAACCACCTAGCCTTTACCTTCTAACTCTACTTCTTAACTGTTGACTACCTCTCTCCATGACCTTATATAACATCATCTTAAACAAGGTACATTGCAATTACAACTCAGGCACAATAACAGTGTGTTATTATCCAATCCAAGTTGGGAATAACTCCACAACAGGCAATACATATAGTAGGAATTTTCCTAGCTGACTTCCAGCATAGGGTATCCTTACCTAACCGCCTAGCCTTTACCTTCTAACTCTACTTCTTAACTGTTGACTACCTCTCTCCATGACCTTATATAACATCATCTTAAACAAGGTACATTGCAATTACAACTCAGGTACAATAACAGTCAGATATGCTAATGATTTAAGTATAATGCTAATCAGAAATGGCAAATCCTAGATCAAGGAAGGGCCCATTAGTGTTCGTAATTAGTACTTCTCTATTAACATCATTGCAATCAAGTGTCACCTTTTTACACCAGGTGTGGTCCATACCCTTTAACTTTGTAATCAGTAATTAAGCTATTAACACTGTTGTGATGACATGTCAATATTGTACACTAGGTGTGGACCATACTCTTAAACTGGAAGTCATATATTTGTAAGGCGGTTTTTATGATCATTTCCAATAAACACCATTTCCTATTAATTTCCCCTGTGACAATTACCTTCTTCTCCAATTGAGTTTGGACCCCCAAACTCGAAAGACCTTTGATGATGATTTAGAATAAAATTTTGAAAATATTCTCGTTAGAAGTTCTTGTATATTGCTATATATAACACTTACTAGTGCACTGAATTTTGTTTAGCTCTACATTTGAAATGATTATTACCATAAACCTGTTATTGTAAGTATCTCTTTTCATATTATTGACCCTTACTAATCACCACATAGTGGACAACCTTAATAAGGAATCAATAAATATGGTGTATTTCATCAATGACATGACCCCCCCCCCCTGATGAAAAGTTACCTTGCAATTTGACACATTTAAAGTCGATGTAGCACCTGTAGAGAAGGCGCCAGGTCTTCCCTGTAATGCATCTGTTTGAATAAACCATCGATCCACACATTATCGAAGGCCTTGGCTACGTCAAAGAAGGCCACAAAGCAAGTACTTGCTGCCTCCATTGACGCAGCCACGGTCTCACGAAGGTTAAAAGCTGTGTGGATGCATGAAAAGCCTCCTCTACAGGCACCTTGAAATTCCGATATGACTCTATTCTCAAACCACCAGGGTTTTAACCTATGCCATTGTAGGGTTTCAAAAAGTTCGTTGAAAGTAGGTAAAAGTGTTATGCCACGATAGTTATTTGGGTCTAAAACACACGTGTCCTCCCCCTTATAAAGTGGCACTTGAACACCTCGTTTAAAACACTGAGGTATATACTCGATATCCCGCATAGCATTGAAGAGATTACATAAGAGATCAACCATCATAGGCCCTGCATACACCAGGTGCTCGGTTAGGACATTATCAAATCCTGGTGCTTTACCAAGATATGAAGTGTTTTCACCGCTTTATATACCTCATCATAAGTAAACGGCCTATCCAAGAATTCATCAAAGTCGCTATTACAATTACGATTAGCCACGAAATTACTAACTGATACAAAATGATTCTTATCATAGTTTTTGAGTTCCTTAGGCGTACCAATCTTACCAAAATGATCTGCCCAAACATGCAAGACTTCATTTAACTCATGAACCACGACCTTATCCGCCCTTTTAATCGCCGATACACCTCCTATCTGGCTTTTATGAGCAGTGTTAATAATTCTCCAAAAGGCATTACGTTTAAATTCCGCCGACCTGACAGCTTCTACAATTTCTCTATCTTCATACGCCTTGGAAAGCTTTTGGATAGTCCTATGAAACAGCTTTTTGTCAGTTTTATACTGCCTTTACAGATCATTATCAGGAGCACGCGGCCTACCTGCAGATACCCAATTTTTGTACGAACAGGCTTTTTTCCGTTTAAGTATAGATAGCTCATTACTCCAATATGGCTCAAGGTTGAGATTGCGGGAGTGTAGCAGAAACTTGTTGAATAACATCCATATGTTTATAAAACATGAATCAACATCGTTCTCTCTCATATCACTTAAGTTAAAGTCAGCATTAAGCAAGGCTAGTACAGACTCTAATACACATTGATATCTGACATATCTATCACGAGCTGATAGTTTCTTCCATTGAATGTGACCTCGTATGATAGAGCAGCTTGTGTTTATGGTAAGACCTCCAATAGAGATAGCGGCACTGACAGGAAGATGATCTGATGTGTTCAGACTATGACCTGAACATTGCTGAAATGTTCATAATTGGTCCAGAATATTCCGACCAAAATTGAACGTTCATATAACATTCAGGTAATATTTGTGCCCACTGGGAGGTATCTATGGGCCCACTAGCGGTCTCCTGCATATTAAGAGGCACAAGACCGTGTCTATCAAAAAACCTTAAGACTTTATCGCCCCTAGGGCCTCCTCCAGACCCCACATCACCATTGAAGTTCACTGTTATGACCCGGGCTCCTTCATCACGCGACTCAATCACTTCTGAGATTTTGTCAAGGGTCGACTCTATCGACTCACAGGACCTTTGAGCCGTCAAGTAAACAGAAAGTATATAAATGACACCACCTAAACTGGTTTGCAACCTAATCACACACACTCTGTCAAATATGATGTCTGATACAACCGATATACCTTTTATCCCAAAATAGGGCAACACCTCCCTGTCCTCTACCATTACCGTAGTTTTCAGCTGAAGCTTGCTTACTCGCACGGGCAAAGCACAGGTGAGTATCAGAAATATCAGATAGGCAGTTAAGTCTGTTTTCTTAGACCTAATTTCGCTAATAGCTAAAATATCCGTTTCAGAAAGCAGGTGCCTAATATAAGGTATGGATGCGAGGTATCCGCGTGCATTCCAGCACGCAATATGTATGGCATGCCTTTTGCACATTTATCCAAGATGTGCAAGGGAGAGGCAACCTGTGCGGGGGTACTACCAACATACAGAGATTGAGTGGCAACATGCCGGGTTTAGATACAAGATGTGAGGGTTTGAGTGTCAACATTTAAAAGTTGGGCAAGATTGTAAAAAGGGAATTAACATGAAGATAAGTATATGGGTAATGAATTTTCATGAGTGCGGTTAGGTTAGACAGTTGACGTCACCACAAATAAGATAGCTGCATGTGCCGGGAGCTGGTCAAGTCAAGTCCAGCCGTCGATCATTCGACCCTAGACACTCCAAGCCAGTACGCTATCGATGAGTCCATCGAATCATGTTAATCTAGAGTGGATAAAAACAAATTCATATTCATATTCATAATTTGGGATCGTGCCTAACATGCCGAAAAAAATCTTATTATTTACTATTTGGCCATTTTTATTATAACCCCGCAAATTTAGATATGTCCCCAAAATGAATTCGACCCCCCTACCTTACCGTGTCAACATGTGGATCCATAATCGTCCAGTATATGCTAACTAAGATAGCCCCACTCTTACGGTATACAGATCACTCGAGTGTCGTTAAAAACCAATTAGGAGATTACGAGCGCCAAAACAACTGAAAAGAATTTGGCGATATACCGACTTTATCCCGTTGCCGATGAAAACTCAATAATGAATATATCTATATGCGTTTTCAAGTCGTTAAATATACGGCATCTCTCTCCGGCAAATTTTCCCTTCTAGTAAAAACATCTCTGGGTGTGTTCAGATTGTAACATTCGCAAACGTTTCACTTTTCCAGCCGCTTACGCGCCTACAGTTATACATAGCGTCTAGATGCACCCTAAAGAGACACTGAGCATACTGTATGTGTTCATTATCATGAAAATAACATTTACGGATAGGCTAGGAAACTTCTATGTTATTTGTGGTCCCCCCACTCAAAGATGATGTCGTACAGGTGAGCTGGCTGAATACGGATGTGTTTTATCCGGATTTTCGGATTTACCGTACAGATTTTAAGGACACGGTCCCTTCCAATACATTTACATGCTTTCTTCCGTGCTTAATACGGATAATTTAATCTGTACCTTGCCGAAACCGGACGATTTTAAAGGCACACTCTTTACCATTTAAGGTTTTAGAACATGATTTAATCTGGATTGCCAATCATGAATTGAGCGCGCCCTATCGCATAATACGACGCGTCCAAGTCATTGCCACAGAAAGCAGAAATAATGTCCTCTCCCACAAAAAAAGAAGACTGGCAATCAAATAGACAGAGGGATGTGATGGGAGGGTCAGGGAAACAGGGTAGATATGGGGGGTTGTGAATATATAGTCGATGGGTCACGATTCCTTCTTGGTTTTTAAAATGTACACATCTTGCCGTGCGTGCCTAATTTTACAGAAGTCACTGATTTGGAGCAACTTCGGGTTATCTTTCAATCAGAGGATTTGTTAACAACTGCATCATTTTGTTATTAAACCATACAAGTCATGCTTACCTATTCGGGATAAACTTGGCTGGCTCGATTATAGATGGATATTAGTAAATTAGGTGTAAACGATGTGGCTCTTTATATACAAAACTGAAGACTCACTATAATATTTTAATGATTGATTAGATAATATATTGGACATTGTATATGATGAATGTCTATCTATGAAGCATATTTATGATTGTATTTGGTACACTATGATATAAGCCTTTGTGGCTGGCCGGATTTTGTACACTTGTATATTGCATGTGATGAATGCCATTATCCGGACTGGACAATACACTATCTATCAACAAAAAGTTTGATGATTTTATACTATGAAAGACAGAATGAAATGAATACATATGATTGATATGCAATCTGTGTTGTTGGTATTTGTTTTATCCTGGTTCTGGGTTTCTGTCTCGTCGCGATATTCCCTAAGCTGTTGAAAGCGACGTGAAACCTCATTCCTTCCTGCCTTCCTTAAATATACCAAGCCTATGCTCATACCTTGCTAAACAACAGTAGGTAAATGTGTTTAGCAATGGGACGATGTGACAAGGGCAGGGCTCGACGCTTACAGTGGTCCTATGGCCCCAGGCCATTAAAAAGTTCCCAAAATGGCTTAGGGCCAGTAAAAAAGACCTCAACTGGTCCTACAGGGCCAGTAAACATTTGGGGACATTCTTGTTAACAAGTTTTCCCTTAAAGAATGTGCCAAATGTTTTTTGAAATAAATGAAGATGAAATAAATGAAAATGAATGTTGTCTGTGGATTTTATGCAATGTTTTTTCTTTTTATATTAAATTTGTAGGACCAGTAAAAAATTTGTTGGACCAGTAGATCCTAGGTGTTACTGGTCCTACGGGGCCAGTTAATGTTTTAGTTAGCGTTGAGGCCTGAAGGGTAAAGTGATACACGGGGCAGATCATTGCCTAAGTCTCTTTTTAGTTTCAAACTTTCTAGAAACAACTTTGAATGATTTACACTATTCCAATTATTCTACTTGCAACTTAGATATTTTTTCGCTCTAAGTATTATCTGAGATGATCAAAACATTTATAAGTAAATGTGTTTGGGGTATTATAACCCAATGTAATTGATATCAGAGACATATCTTTGTTGACATTAACAAAGCCGTTTATACTATACTAATCATTTATCTGATGACCAAAATACAAACAAATCTGAGCTTGCTGAGCAAATACCTTCTGCATGGACAAAGTGTGAGCGAACATTTTTGAAACAGTTTTCAATGCAAACTACTCCCACTTTCAATGGTGCGATACCAATGGGATGTGAGAATTCGCGAGACCGCTCACTGGTTGCGCACGTACCTTTATTTGGTGACTTTTTACTGCATGCGAACTGCCGAGGTCAAAACTGTAAGAGTTGAAGGGCCTGTCAAGGGAGTTGCGACCCGTGAAATTCTTCTTAGGTACACACAAGGTATGTAACACACGGTTGTAAGAAGTGTGGTAAGTAAACTGGTTAAACCAACTAATTTGAAATATTGGACACATCAGCCGAAGAGGTAAAATTTTGGATTGAGGGTAAAATATTTAAGTAGGATACGCGAAGTTGTGCGAAGACAGGGCGCCCGCGACCGCACGTTATGTGGAGAAGGAATGGTTCAATCTCACTTAACTCTAGAGAAGCTTATCCCCTGTTTTTATTTTATAACTATAGTGAGTCTGGCTCGAGTTTGGCAACCGCTTTTCCCGTTGTGTTTTTGTGACAAAACGTTCGCGTACAACCTTGGCAAACCTATTTGGAGCACTAATACGTATTGTTTGTCTCAACTCCGCAAAATGTTGATTTTGTTCATTAGGTGCCATTGTAAAATTTGCTTTTAATATGCCAACTATTGCCAAAAATACAAACACGCGAGATTGTAGTGTTGGCAATGGGCATACTCCTTGGCAATTATGATTTCTGGATCATACAACCAAACAGCCACTAATGGTCAAATTTCTTCATTATCTTGCATCACCAAACCATGATATGAATTAATACTGCCGCCCTTCACCTTTCACTAACTTGCCCCTACCAAGCCTTTAATAACCTAGATATCGTCCCTCGCTACCCTGGGCACAGAGCAGAAAATGGGTCAGCATCCTCCGGTCTACTGAGTATTGTAACAAATCCTACCCCACAACCCTTCTTTATGTGTAGTACACACACGGAATACAAATTTGAATATAGCTCTTCAATCTGGGGACGTTCTGAGAAAAATATGTTTAACCCTTGTGCTGCTTGTGGCTAATTTGGCCAAAACAAATTGATGCAAAAAACCTTAAAAAAAATGACCAAAACCATGGCAAATGGGTACCCATCTGAGAGCGCAAAGCGAGAGCTATCCAATGAATACCACCTTGACAGGGTCTGGATGGTTTTCGAAAAATCTTTGCGTCCTTCTGCTTTGGACAAACGTCGTCTCAGCATTGGAAGGGGTAAGAGGGAATGTCAAATACAATGGGACAACATTGAATCCCACCTAAACCCTATCATGATGGTATTTGTTGAATAGTTCTCAGTGAGCACTCTTAGATGAGTACCCATGTGCAGGGTTTCAATCAATGTTCAGCTTCTTTGCATCATTTTGTATTGGCCGAATTAGCCACCACCAGCATAAGGGTCAAAATAGGATGTTCTTCCCGCGCTCACCGCTAATAGATGGCGCCACTCGCATGCGGACCACTCGCTGAAGAGTGCGGGTATTTATAGAGTGTGTCTGTGACATACTAAGGCAAGCGAATGCCTTCAAACACTGTTCGCGTATGATAACATATGTTTTATACAATATCAACAAAACTACAGATGCGCGTTTGATTATTTTTCCAATCGGAATAGCTGTAGGCAATGATGGTCTCTTTACTTTCCATATATCTTCGCATTTACGCGCGTATATTGATGCATTTTACGTGCAAACGACATTCCCATCATGTCTGGATCGCGTGTAAACTATTATAGGGGTAAAGTACCAGCCAGGCTGTCGTGTTGGAAAACCCAAGACTAAGGGTGGTCTGATGTATCTCAGAGCCGAGGGGCTCAGGCCAGAGTCTGTAAGATGCACCCAACCTCCCGAGGCCTTAGGGTTTCCAACTCAGCTGCCTGGCGAGGTCTTATTGGCTACTATTAGAGCATGGAAAATATTGTTTTCTGCTCAAAAAGCCTGTAATCTGTGAAAACAAAGCCTCTTTAAAATGTTGTTTACATGTGGTTGCCTTGACAGCGCACGCGGGCAAAAAATGAGGCCAGAAAACACTTTAATCCTGTCATAGTTGCACTGTGTGGCAGAAAATAATGTCTATACATTGCTATGGCAATATGCTATATATATATTTTTTATTCGTGGGAAAAGTGCATTTAATTGATGAACCAAGGCCATTTTAAAAGTTGTTTACATATAGTTGCCATGACACCGTGCGAGGACAATGAACGAGGGTAGGAAAAATGTCTAAATAATACTATGGCAACATGCTGTAAAGCAATAAGAAGTGGCGAAACATTGCTGGTGGCGGGCAGTGGGGATAAATGGGTTTCTTCACTCAGTCAGTGCCGACAGCTTCGGTAAATACAATGACCCGTTCCAGAGCTGTCATAAAAAGGAAGATAAGTGAGCTCCACTGTCTTAATGGCGATTGCAAACCACTTAGACCGTAGACACATCACAATGACGTAACCCTAAAACTTAGCATAGCCTATGCGTCACAAGGTGTATATATATATATATATATATATATATATATATATATATATATATATATATATATATATATATATATATATATATATATATATATATATATAATATATATACATGCATATATATATTACAAGACGACCAGTATATAAGAACATTTGCGTGGCAGCATGCTCATTGCAAAAATCCTTTTCGAGTAAATATCAGTCAGGCGCAAATTCCAGAAAAAGTTACCTATTGAAGCATTTTTTGTTTAAAGTCGGTATCCGGTAATTCTACCCAATATCAGGGCACTAATTCTGAAAATGACAGATACCAAGCTAATTTTTCAGTGTTACTACCTCTTAATCAGCATTCTTGGATGACTCTGGCACGTTTTATACAATAATTTGCATAATTTATTTTAGATCAGTGTGGCATCATTCCAAATTTGGGTATCAGAATCAAGCTCTCAACCGTAGGAGTTCATTCATGTGTTTTTTTTTGGTAGTTTTAGTGGTTACCATGGCAACGGGAGTCAGAAATTAATCAAAACTGAGGAAAATGCTTATGTTCTTGATGTGTGTGATACTTAAGCGCTCTACCCACATTTAACACATCTAAGGACATCAGTATGTTTATTTCAAAAACTTTGTAAACTTAACTTTATCAGCCTCTCGGACTATATCAGACTCTTTTCAACTCCAGCCGGCTCTCAATCGGGACAAGTTGTAAATGTCCAGCATAAAGTTTTTGTGAAAGCCGGAATTATTTACAGAACGGATTTAATTAGAAATGTGGAGTAGCGCGAATGCAACAAGTATATTATTAACCTAAATAGTACGTATTGTTTCTATTTCAAAATGTCCACCATATTTGCTGGAACTAGACATACACTATGATAGTTAAGGACACTTTAAGGACCAAGAAGCCTAGCATTGGTTCCGTTTATGTGTTTTATGCCAATTTGGCAAACCGTCCCTGCTAACATCAAGTTAGATGATGACATTGAACCTTACATGTGGAACACAGAACATCCACAGTCGTTGCATATGGTAAGGTTCACTATTATTGAAATAACCCTGGTTCAGTACCGAAACCGGGCTAGAACCATTGTATTGATTTCTGGTGTTATATAGCGGGACTAGGGTTTAGTGTCGTCTCCCATAAACTATATTATCAGCTTAGACGAAGAAAAGAATGGATATGTAGCGAGAGACTAATTATTATATGCGCTATAGTGAAGGGTTGGACACGACAGGGGTTTCTGATCTGGCATCAGGGTGGGGTTACGAGGAAACAAGGACCAATCAAGGCTCTCGTATAATTTACATTACAGAGAACCCTGTGCGCCAGCACCATCTGAGCATGCTCAGAGCTCGACTTTTAGACTATTGGCTGAGGCTAGCCTGTTGAGGTTGACCGGCTGGTATCATATCCACTTTTTATTTTATTTATCTAAGGTCAGCAGGCTTCCGACCAAAACCAAGTCAGAAGCATTTTGCTATACTCCGGACACGTACAAAGGGTTGGAAAACGTATTTCCCCTCTTTTCAGTCACCGACGTCTAGGTCTATGTATTGCTGTCATTAATTAATGACAGCGCCGTTTAAATTAGACTTAATCAGACTTTTTTCAATTTCCAACCAGCGATCGAGTTGAATAAGTTGTAAATGTCCACCATATTGATTTTATAAAGGCCGTAAATTTTGGATTCGCGCAAATGCAACTAATATATTGTTAACCTAAATAGTATATATTTGTTCTATTACGAGTCATCCAGAATATTTGCTGAGAGAGGGCATATAATATTGGTATTGATTAATGACACTTTCAAGACAAAGCTGCCTGACAATGGGCTCCGTTAATTGTTTTTTTGCAAAACCATCCCTGCTACAGTTAAATGATGGCATTAAACCTTACATGTGCAACACAGAACATCCACTATAAGATATCGTTGCATATAGTAAGGTTCAATATCATTAAACTAATCACACCCATGCATCCATAAAACTAAACTATAGCCTATGCGACACAAGCTTGTTGATGTATTATTTGTGTATATATGCATGAATATATATATATATATATATATATATATATATATATATATATATATATATATATATATATATATATATATATATATATATATATATATATATATATATATACACACACATACATACAATAAGTCATACATATATATATATATGTGTGTGTGTCTGTGTGCCTCTCTCTATGTCCGTACTGACTCTTTCAAAAGTGACAGTTTAATAATCGATCATACGATTTCATTTATAGAGTCAGTATATAGTTGTGGCACCACTATATATTTATGTATATCAAAAATGTTAGAATATCCTTACTTGGTTATACATTATTTCTCATCCCTTAATAAAATGTGTTTGCCACTTTGGTGTCACCTATATGGACGGCATGACTGGTGACCCCCCCCCCCCTTTTTATTCTAGATATTGAACCTGACAATGAAAGCTTAAACAAGGTATGAGAAAATTCTAATGGTGATGTAGTTTAAGCCTTTCTATGCTGAGACTTCTTTCGTCCATTCTCAGAAAAATGCAGAGTTTTGAAAACCATCTGAACCCTGCCATGTTGGTATTCATTGGATAGCTCTCGTGTGTACTCTCAGATGAGTACCAATGTGCCAGGGTTTCAGTAATTTTTCACATCACCTTGTATTGGATAAATTATCCACCAGCAGCATAACAGTATGATGAACTTTCAATTTTAGACATGAAATATGCAAATGTATAAGGTGGCACTTCGGATGCCATCTATACGGCCCCACTTTTTGATTTTCAAAGGAGATCTGACAATGATCTTTAAATGGACTTTAAGTTTAGATGTCACTGTCACCTTGTCGAATAACCCAATACAGTATGCCTAAGGAGTTTCTATTGATTTCTCAGAACCAGCAGTCAAATGCGCCGTTCAGTAGTCTTAGATGAATAAAAGCAATTCATGTATATTATTCCAAGATAGAGGGGAAAGTGAATCGCGTGTAAAACGTTTTTATATACGACTTTTAAACGCGTGGTTTGAAGGCTTCCTTTTGCCATGTATGTATGTGACTGCCAGGCAGAGCGCACGCTATACCGGCTGACCCACTTTGGTCCGCATCCGGCGTGAAGCGCCGCTCAGCGGAATAGTTCCTAGAACATCCTATTGCATTGTTGTCAAGATATTTTCATTTAAGCCTGACTAATTGTACATTTCAGATGCTAATTGGTTCAGTGTTACCTTTGGCAAAGGTCTTCTGGTCCTATCATATATTTGAAAGTAATTTTTGTATAGAGCATAAATTCACAAAACATTTGATGGAGAGTTGTTGATTGGATATTGATTTACATTTCTCATACAAATATTTTTTCAAGATATCGTTTCGTTGAAAGATATCACGTAAATAGTCAGGCCGCTAATGCAGCATCAGTAATTATTTTGATAATTGTTTTATTGAGATAAAAAAAGTGAAAAGGATACACAAAGGCAAAGAGCAAAAAGACATCGTGTGTGTGTGTGTGTGTGTGTGTGTGAGAGAGAGAGAGAGAGAGAGAGAGAGAGAGAGAGAGAGAGAGAGAGAGAGAGAGAGAGAGAATAGAAAGGGTTACTGAAATAAGTATGCTATAGGAGGGGGAGAATGGAATTGAAAAATGAATAGTATTTCCAAGAGAAACAGCATAGAATGAATAGTTTGAAAGAGCCAGAGTAAAAAAATACATAGGAAATAATGCAGATTATTGCTTATGAAGTATACTAATATTACAAGTACGGGAGAGAATTCTAATAACGAAAAATTCAGCGAACACATGCTGTGAACTAAAGAAAATCAATACAGAAAAGGAGAGAATTACTAGAATGCAAAAAATAAATGCATGAGAGAAGAAATAAAAAAGTAAATCTAAATTGCCACATGAAAGTGAGAGGATAACGAGAGTGCAATAAAAACAGTATTAAAAATAAAATACAGAAGGAGAATGAATATAAAGAAAAAACCCAGAGAGACTAAGAACAGAGTGCAGAAAAAGGAAAGTACTGAGAGAAAGCAGAAACTACAATAACACCCCAATCATAGCTTGACTGCTTTGGTACTGTACTTGATTCAAATGCCCTCGCAAAATGGATGCTTTATTTAATCCAGATAGGGCCCTGTTGAAAGAGGTACTGGGAGGACAGTACACTTACAGAGAAGGGGGAAGGCAAGTGTTGTGGCAGGGGGCTTAAGGCCGCAGGATGAGTAGAAATTGTCAGTGTAGTAAGGATCCGTGCGCCCAGAAAGTGAATGGCGGGCGAACGGATCCAAGCCCATAGTACGGGTGGAAGGTGCATGAATAGGGCACTGATCAACACATGGGAACGTGTGAAAGGGCAGATAGAAGGTGAATGGGTGGAAGTGGAAGTTGAAAATTTCGATGTTTATTCCTGACAATTTAATCCAGACGTCAGTCCAACGGTAAAACGTGTCCTCAACTAACACAGAAGGAGGAAGACAGAAAGGTAAGAAGAAAAGAGAAAGGGGGAAGTGGGGGGAGGGTCGTAGAAAGTGGGGGGATGGTCAATAGATCATCAATCGTTACATCTTTTTTTGGGGGGAAATTTACACGCTCTGCCGTGCGTGCCACCTATATTCTACATCGCCGTTCATCGGCTCATGTTGTACAATGTTGCTAGATCATCAATGGGTGGCGATTGTGTCTTGATTTGTAAAAATGTAAACGCCTTGCCATGCGTGTTTATGTTTACGCATAATACAGATTTTGCCTAATCCGGATAGAAATGTAAGGTCCACATCAGTCCGTATTAAGCGGAGTTGCCTGTGTACTCAGATTTAAACCCTAAACATGTATAAATTTATCAAAATAGGGCATACTATCCATATACAATCGTATGGGAATTATATGGAGATGAAAGATATCAATAATATATATATATATATATATATATATATATATATATATATATATATATATATATATATATATATATATATATATATATATATATGTATATATATATATATATATATATATATATATGTATGTATATATATATATATATATATATATGTATGTATATATATATATATATATATATATATATATATATATATATATATATATATATATATATATATATATATATATATATATATATATATATATATATATATATTTAAGAACTATGGATAATCCATTGTTCATTTATTTTCATTTCAAATATAAATGTTAAAAATCGAAACGTAAAACAATACAGCTACAATACCCATGTAGGGTTTATTCTAGTTATGTATATAATTGATTATCAAATTATTCACAGGTATATGCCTCCTATCAAATTCACAGAACATTTCACATTAGGAGGACTTTAAGACATACTTGACTGTACCCAACACATTGGACCAAACAGTCACAATAAATATTTTCGCCTATAGAACAATAGATTGTGTTGTATCATATATTTACCCATTTATATTCATACATCTCAACTTTGTCATTTTCAATAGCATATATTTCCTCCGCCTCTCGCTCTATTTCTACAAGGGTGTCAAAATGGGCAATGGAATATCGACTATTTTTTTAGCTCTTTTTTGATATATTAGTTTTTTTTACCTATTAGTGTACATAGATTAAATAAACGATCAAATTCTGAATCTCCCATTAGTATAATTTTTTGTCCTATTCTGAAAGGACCTGTTCTGGTTTACTGTACAAATTACCCAATTTCAAAAATCCCTCATTACAGGCTTTCTGATAATAGAAATGGATAGTCACACTCATTGTGAGTACACTGAATGCATTTTTGGCATGAAAATGTTATTCATGGTTGGGGGGTGGGCTTTTTCAAGATTGGGGGGATAGATGACCAAACTATTAAAAGTTTGGAAAAAATAAATATTCATGAACAAACATAAAGGTTTATTTTCATCAGCATCATATTCTGAACTCAATATACGATATGGAATGATAAAACAAAGTTTTCATATAGGTTCAAAACTGTCAACATCCTGCAAAGTAAAACATATATGCTCAATCATAATTCGAGCATAATGTGCAGAACCACAGTTCATTACATCACATTTCCAGATGAAATAACACGTACATATTACCAGATCATAATTTGAGAGAATATTTGAGATAAGCACAGGTGAATGACATTGACATTCTCATTCAAACTACTTTATAAAAGAATATTTTATGATGAATATCAGCCCTCTTTAACTAATGTATGCAAGGAGAGAACACAAACAGAGTCACCAGATACCACATTTCTTTTTTGAGGATATGTTAAAAAACAATAAGGATATTCCAGTTTTCACAAAATATATACTATTAAAAACTTCAAATAACTTGAAAAGAAAAATAGCAACATTAGTACAACTGTACATATAACCAATAAGGCATACCCACAGTATATCCACTTCTCACAGGTAAGAAACCAAAAATCATTCCATTTGAAATGTTTGCAAATACTGGTTGCACATCTGCCCACTGTACTTTTTGGCACAATTGAGCTTTTCACTTCATGAGACATGAGGAAAAACATTTCTTGCTGCATGGTTTGTCTGACTGAACCACACCTACCCAGGCTGAAAATAGTAACAGTGTGAGGCCTTCCTGGACAATACACTATCAATCGAGGTCACTTGAGAGACAAAGAATCCCTAGGGAACAGCTACAGGAGTTTACTTGAGTTTTGTTTTTGTGAGTGCCCTCCATATGCTCTTATGAACTATCTAGTATGGTGAATTTTATACAAGTTACCAAGGGTCACTAAGTCACAAAATTCACCCTTTTGCCCAGCGAGCGCGTTCAAATGAAATTCACATAATCTGTATTTATTAGTAACACATAACATATTAATCTGGCTTGAACGCGCTCGGTGGGCAAAGTTACTATTTGGAACCATTTCTACATAGGCTCAAATCTAATAAGAAGGCATGGAGGCAGCCATTTTGTAGAAGGTCATAGGTCAAGGTCACTCCATTGAAAATTTCTGATTTTCATCAAAATCCATAAGTAAGGCCTTCTATGAAATGTCATTACTGGATCTTCTCCAACATCATCATAGTTTACCTATAAAATAGGTTTTTGATCAACTGGGTACAGTTATAGCTGAAATATGAGTCAATGCAAATATGCTGACACATGTAATTTCAGAGTGGTCATATGCAACATTCAGGGTGAGGGTTGGGGAATAAGTTAGCAATTATGAACAAGCAACACCTCAGCTACATAATCATAAGAATTTTGGTTAAATTCATGAAACTTGAAAAAATTGGGTAATTTGTATAGTAAACCAGAACAGGTCCTTTCTGAAACCCAAATTCTGTAGCCATATTCTTACTTCATTCCAAAATTCAGTTGTTCTTTCACACATCAAATGCATGTTCGATAGTTTCAATCTGGCCACAGAATTCACAATTTTCTGTATCTGTAATCTGCATCTTGAAGAGGAGTGTATTTGTGGCAACTCTAGAGTGTAAGAGTTTAAACTGTATATCATATACATACATATTTCTAGATATTCTTTTCACCAATTCAAAGGAATCTTTTATTTCGTCACAATTTATATCTATTATTCATCTTGTTTCCCATTTACTTGCCATTTCCTGGAGTATTCTGAAATTGTATTTACCTGTTTTTCGATAAATTTGGCGACAGCTTTTTTTGTGAAAAAATTAAATTTAGCATTTCTGGTCTATTTGGTTTTAAGTTACGGGTTGTCATCTTAGCATCCTTAATATATTTAGAAATTCCTTGTTGAATTGCCAAGTATTCCAGGAAATTAAGAGTGACATAGTTATTCTGCTTTATTTCTTCCTTAGTTTGTATATTCCAGACTGGGTCCAACAAATCTGAGACCATGAATATGTTTTTCTGTTGTAAACTTTTTATTGTAAGAATTTTTAGAATACTGTCATGCAATAATGGCCAGCTCAGGAATTCGATATCATGCACAGGCATTGTTACCTTTCGTACATTATACAATGCTTCAACCACTCCTTTCCAGAATTGATTTTCATTTTTTTCTTTTTGGGTATTAAGGAATTTGTCTCCAAATATAATGCAATGTTCTATCTTATAGTGTTTACCAAACTTAACCCAGTAACTGTCTGTGCATAGAATCCTCCATATCCAGGTGGCCTTTACAGACATAGCAAACCTTCTCATATTGTGTAACTGCAGACCACCCAACTGAGATGGTGATTCTATGATTTCCTTTCTATACCAGTTTTCCTTGCCATAGGAAATCTGCTATAATTATTTCAAAATTCTCAATATGTTGTTGTGATGGATTTGGTAAGGACAGCAAGATATATGTTATCATGCTTGAGACTAAAATTTTGCCATTGATAGTTAATTTTCTACGTCTCCATTGGTCTAAAATTTTCTTCATTTTTGGTAGTTTTAATTTACAATTATCATTGATGACATTTTGTAGATCTTTAGAGTTAGATTCAATTCCCAACAGCACAAAAACATTTGTCCATTCAAGTTTGTTATTTTTTAGTCTATTATCTTGCTGTCCCCTTTTACACCAAGCTGGACCACCTTTGTTTTCTCAATATTTACCTTTAGTACAGAGACTGCATGAAACAACTAGTGTAGGCCTAATGGTGGCATTATTACTGTCTTACTTAGGAGGGAGCCAGGGGTTTCCAAGGTCCAATTGCACCTCAGGCAATTGGAAATTTCTGTCGCAAAATAGTATCTCTAACTTTTTCCCCTGAGAAGCATTAGAAGAATTGACATTTTTCCACCAGGGTTAGTTCATGAGTGCCCGGGTAGTCAATGTTGAAGTCATTATGACAGTAAAAAACGAGGGAAGAATTGAGCTGTGCTTGAAAAACTATGCTTTATTCCAACCAACTTGACCACTCCATACAGTAACACAGCATTGAATGACCACACCTGATTGACCCCACCTGGTCAGTCAAACCAGTTTCTAGATGCATATTGTCACCTGATTAGCTGATAGGATGGCTTCCTGCTTGGGTCTCTAGAGGCTAATAGCTCTTAATTGTAATTATCAAATGAACAGACAGGACCTGAGATCATTATTTTATTATTTAGTCCACAAACAGTCATATAAAAATGTATTGTGCCAAAGGTATAGTGCCCCTTTAACATGAGCACAACCTCGGCACTCTTTTCCCATAAGCAAGCTCAAGAAAAAGTGACTTGCAGGATCAAAATCATTGTCAAAATTCGAGAAGCACTTCTTATTATTCAGAATATGAGCTGTTGCTCCAGTATCCACTTACAGCTTATCCTCTATTTCGGGTGCTGGATGACAGCTGCTCTGATTGACATTATCAACAGACACCTTGTATGTAAATGTATGCTCATCTTCATTTGTCTGTATCCTTTTGCTTTCTACAACAGATGCTCGTGTCATGGTTGTGCATAATCACACTACCTTCTCTTCCATTCTCTCTTCTCTAGGTCACCATTTCCATTTTTTCTACATGCCAATTTAATATGGCTAAGCTGTCCACATCTGTAACATTTTGATATACTTTCTTTGCCCCTTGCTTATTGTCATGACATAATCACTTGTTTCTTCATCACAGCCCCTCATTGTCTCTTTATAGCTGTGAGGAGTAGACTTAAATGCCACCAGATCGTCAGGGTTCTTTTTCTGTGTTTTTACAGTGGTAAATGGCTTGTACTTTGCTGGTAGACCTTTTGATATCATTGCAATCAACAGGCTATCACCAATGTCTTCTCCAGCGTCTTTCAGCGCCTCCTCTGTTGATTTCTTTAGACTTTAGAGAGTTTGGTATATAGTGCACTGACACGTGGCTTACCAGCAGAAAGATAATGTCCTCTCAATATTTCAAATGCATTTCTTCCATCATTCCTAGCATTCCTAAACACTAAAGCCAGGCATCGGTTGTCTAGGCATTGCACAATTTCCAATCAGGCAAGTGAAAACTCAAATGAACTTGCCCAAAAGCCCCTTTTTCAAATATTCACTAGGGTAAGCGGTCCTATTTTACTGATTACGGTGCCTGCTTTAGATTAATTAGTGCCTCTTTTGTCCACCAGGTGCCCCAGCAGTTACAGGGGATCATCAAGCTCCGCATCCCTGATTTGGCGATGGCCGTCAAAAAAGTTCCGGCACAGATGTTTGCAGTGCAGCACCAGTTGCCACGGTTACCAGTACCCAAACTCCAACAGACAATGGATAAATACCTGAGAGTTGTCCAGCCGCTTGTTCCTGAGGAGGAGTTTAATCAGACAAAACAGGTGAGAAAAATACCCTCTTAACCCTTATGATGTTAAGGCTACTTTCTTCCAAGGCACAAGAATGCAAAAATCTCATACTATCAGATGAGTACCCATTTGCCAGGTTTTCAGCCATTTTTCAGCCTTTTTCCCATTATGTTGTGGTGTCAAAATTAGTTACCAGCAGCTTAAGGCTAATTTTCGCTGTTATATTGCTTATAGTTATCAAAATATAATCATACATTTCAGATGAGGCATACTCTCCAAGTATGAATGGGCTATGGATGTAAAATGTGTCTAACTTATATGGTTGATAACTTTATACAGTTGATGAGATTGATTAATTTAACCTAAGATGAAGACAACATGGATACGTCGCCACAGACAGATTACCATTTGGCCTATAGTGAAGCCCTTGGCAACCTAATCTCACCCAATCTCGTTTCAGTGTGACGTCACTAGGAGACAAAGACCAAAGCGAGCCCTCGTATTTGTTTACATTATAGGGGAGGTTGCTAATGATCATGTGCAGAATGCACCTCTTGCCAAAAACTAGGCCACAGAGGTGTGTCCAGGCTGCCGAGCGAGATCTGCTAGTTGTGTATCCGTTGATCGACATTTGTGATTTCACCTTATTTGCATTGTTTTGTTGCTGTTGTTTTTCAGCTTGTGTCGGAGTTTGCCAAAGAAGGGGGTCTGGGTGAGGAACTACAGCGCCATCTACAACTGCGTGCTAAGAAACGCCTCAACTGGGTAAGCTTTTACAGTAGGGATTCACAAATGCCTGTTTGTTTGAACATGCCGAACAGTGTTTGTTTTGCCTGCGATTATGATAATTTTACGCAATTACGCATGTTCAAAAAAACAAAAACAAAAAAACGAACATGGACAAGAATTACATTAAAAAAAGCTGGACTTCTTGTTTATTCATCTGTTTATGGCCCCACCAAATAGGACACACTGCAGGACTGCTCCAGTGAGGTGATTAAGCCGGATCTGCCAATTTTTTGCGTCATAGGGTACAACAACTTGACTATATTACATATAGAGAAGTTTTGAGGCGGTACCTCATGACTAGAGGTAAACAATGCAGGAAACCTCGTGTCCACAATTTTGATTATGAATCAATCATCGGTTGTTCAGAGGGACCGATGATCGACCTTGAAAATTGTGACAGATTCTCCGAAATTTAGACTACCCCAAGAATTTAGGCCACTATAATTATTGTGCAAAATAATCCAAGAGAAATCTTGGCCACCCTGATCTATCATTGGACATCATTAATGGAAATTTTAGGGCAATCTGTGCCACTATTACTCTGCTTTGTCTGTATTTTTAAAGACATTTGCCAGCCCCAACCCATGAATATGAAAAAATGTCTCAAGTTACCAAGAATTGACGGTAGTGTAATGACTGAATGTGGGTGGGCAGGATGGTAAAAGAGGACATTAAACTCAAATTGCAAACATCGAGATATTTTATTTACTTTACATAAAACTACAGGTGATGAATCCACATTCACAAAAGTGCACATATTACCAACACACACACACATACACACGTATAATATCCTATGATACAGAATGGTAGCCCATTACCCCCCAAAATATATAAACAAACAACTCACATTAGTGCGGAGGTCAAAATTTGAATGAATCGTTCACTTTTTTGACAAAAGTGTAAAAATTGGTCGAGTTGTACTTTGGACCATTTAGAATTATTTAAAGCCCGGTACCCACCCAGGTTGCCATGGTAACCAGCGCCATATTGGATTTCAAAGTGGCCGCCACTAGAATATATTTTTCTTCATATCTCAGCCTTAAAGTATAATAGAAACAAGATCTAAGTGTCTAAAACCATATTGTATGGGTTGAAGAATCTGTTTATGACATATATAGGACCATTAGATGTCAGCCATCTTGAAATCCAAGATGGCCGACAGCAGAAATCTTTATTTTTTCTTTATGATTTGATTCATGCCAAATAGGATTATATTTCTCCGTTTGTTCTTGGAAATGCTATTTTTATTTCAGAATTTATTATTTGGAAAAATCAGTCTTCTGAGGATGTCAATCCTGATTTTGTTCGTCAAAGTAATGAGATTATTGTGTTGTGTTTTGCAAAATGCTCTGATTCAGAAAACTCACCACTGCTGAAAGCTTGACCAGCCACATTTGAAGATTTGCATTATTCGCAGGGATTGTTGAATTATAATACGGCGGCTATATCTGCTTCCAGTAAACTGGAATATGTATATATATATATATATATATATATATATATATATAAATATATATATATATATATATATAGATATATATATATATATATATATATATATATATAAATATATATATATATATATATATATATATATATATATATATATATATATATATATATATATATATATATATATATATATATATACATATATATATATATATATATATATATATATATATATATATATATATATATATATATATATATATATATATATATATATATATATATACATATATATATATATGTGTATATATATATACATATATATATATATATGTATATATATATATATACATATATATATATATATGTGTATATATATATATATATATATATATATATATATATATATATATATATATATGTATATATATATATATATATATATATATATATATATGTATATATACATATATATATATATATATATATATATATATATATATATATATATATATATATATATATATATATATATATATATATATATATATATATATATAATATACAACTGTTATTTTGCCAAAAATCATATGTATAATGTATGCATGCGATCCAGTTTACTGGAAGCAGATATAGCCCCCGTATTATAATTCAACAATGCCTGCGAATAACGCATTTCTCTCACTCATGTTGGCTAACGGTAAACAGACTTCAAAACTTTTCTGATGAAAAAGTGAAAAGGAGACGTGCGTGCAGGACTGATCTATGCACTAAAAGTAACATTCCCAGACAAATGTCACGTGAAGGGTGATGAAGCAAACCAGTTTGGTTGAACATGGCCTTCAGAAATACGACTCCTCCTATGTATATTCTATTCAAAGTTGACGATGGCGATGGCGACTGGATACTGTTGATTCTCCCTAGACACAGGCAACTATCTTGCATGGATTTCTGTTCCCAACTGTCAAATTATCCTTCCCCAGTTAAGATTTTTTCCTCCCCCTTGATCCTTGACAACACCCATTGACCAATCAGAATTCAGCCCAGTAAACAATTACAACCACCCACCCACAGCCTTTTAACATCCCCCAATGTAGCACTATTGAATAACCCCCCACCAAAGGGAACCATTGTCTTATGTAGGCTATGCCAACACACCAACCACAACATCCCAGCTATTTTTAGATATAAGCACATGTATCACCCTACACAGAACTGAAGGCAGTAAGTATCAACATTATGCACTGTTGAGGATTGTTTTTAGACAATCGCTAAAGACATGGATGTTGCCATTGGTTTTTTATGTAACTAAGCTTTTAAAATGCGTTTTACTGGTATTCTACCTTTATTCATGAGGAGTTTATTTTCCACAATATTTCCGAAAGGGGGATGCGCACTATACACAAAGCTAAGAACTATACATCATTTTAAAGGTCTGAACAAGGGGTGCATCTTATATACGGATGCGTCTTATACACGCGAAATTACGGTATGTATATATCAGTCAATAGGAACTTTAGTCATACTTACTTGGTGTGACTCTTGGCGCTGAGAGCATTGGTTGGTTCCAACAATTCCCAAATGAGAGGTTCCATAAGATTAGGGGTCTTTTTCTGCTCAATGATGGCCAAGACACTCACAGTGTCCACGAGAAGCCATTCATAACGCACTCAGCCACAAGAGCCCTGTAAGAATATTATCAGACCCTGAAGGAGGGTATCCTGTGAGAATATAATCAGACCCCTCTTTTTAGTGGAATTAATTCATGCCTCCCCATTATCTTTAGAATTCAGTTGTTATTTCCTTTTACTAGAAGTTATGACCGTTAACTTCAGCTGAGGTTGATGCTTTGCGACAAGCCCGCTTACAAATATCCACGGCAACAACACTACAACCATAAATTGCTTGACCACAACTATTACACACCCGGACATATGTACATTCATGTCCCTGTACAGATACCACAGAACCCTAATGGCAGATTTCTTAATACACTTAAACAGCGAAATTCAGATGCATCTCAACCATAAAATGGTCATTATGGGGGATATGAACTTAAACATGCAGATACCAGCAATTGGCCACCGAATTTCAAAAGACATATTACTACCCAATAATCTTAAACTGATACAGACTGGCCCCACTACAAAGACTGACACAACAATTGGCCACATATACACAAACATTGTCACTGCATGCTAATACCAGTGTTGTACACATATTACTCAGACTATGACATGATCAAAGTCCAAACCATGTAACTTATGGCATGTGGTACCCACCACTATAACTGATCCAGCGACATTTGAACATCAAGCACATATGTGCACTTTTCAGTCAATTTTAGCATATCAATACAGAGATTCCCACCCCACTCTTTTGGATATTCCCCAATGGACAGGCGAAAAGGACCGGAAATCACCTATTACAATACACATTAACTATATGCACATGACTGAAGGCACAGGATTCCAAAACAGGAATCATAAAGATGAAATTGGATAAGCAAACCAACAAGATGGAATTGGATATAGGCAAAGGGTCACAAACATATATCAAGATAAAAACACTTGCCATGATTCCCATCACAGCCAGTGATATATTGACATCCACAGGCAGATGGCAGCACAACAATAAGCAACTACATCGTTGTTGCAGCCCATTGCTGAAAGCCAGCAGAAGTAAGCTTTAATTATACATACTGTAGAATAGGTATATATCGCGCTACAAAAATTTCGCGAAAAGCCGATTTTTCGTTTTTTCGCGTGTACTTTATTTCGCGTGTGAGCATGTTCTTCAGCGCCATCTATTGAACCAAACAGTAATCTTAAAAATGCAAACATTCGGCGGCCATCTTGCGGCTATAATCTGGCAGAAGTTTCAACAAAATTGGACTGGTAAACATGCCATTTATAATATGATACCTTGGTAACTTTTTCATAAGTTACCAATGTGTCATATTATAATGAGTTTGTGAAGTTGTTGCATGTATTCCCCTTCGTTTCAGCCTATAGGACCGGCTACGAGTGAGAATCACGCTATGCTGGTATATATTCGTCAACTGCAAATACACGTATTGCCGTAAACAGTAAATTGGCAACGATTCAATTCAAGTCAGGAACAAAATCATTATTTCTTTATAATATCCATTATTCTGATAATTATCAACATACACATGTATGTATGTTGATAATTATCAAATGTTTCCATCGCATCACCTGTCCCAGTCTATCGAACAATGGTGGCAGCCATCTTGTTTCTCGTAAGAGATCCATAGATTGGCCCAGGTATCCTAGAAATTTCACATGTAAGAATGCGAATTATGTTATGATACATTGGTAACTTATTCATAAGTTACCAATGTATCATATTATGATAGCTTTGGGAAGTTATTGGACGTATTTTGTTTCGTTTCAGCCTCGGACCGGCTACTAGTGAGAATCACGCTATGCTGGTATATACTCATCAACTGCAAATACACGTATTGCCGTAAACAGTAAATTGGCAACAATTCAATTCGAGTAGGAACAAGATCATAGGCGGATCCAGGGGGGGGGGGCCGAGGAGGCACTGCCCCCCCCCCCCTTGTTAAAAAATCATGTGGCCTGGCCCCCCCCCTTAATTTCTGGCAACAAAAAAAAATAGGAAAGATATTATCAATAGCAGGGAATTTCAGGGTGACAAGGGACCTGATTGGCCGAAAACATTTCATCCCAGGGATGTACCTAATCCTTCCAGGTCTTATTTCTTCAATGACACATTTTAAAAATGAAATTTGTCATTAGATAAACTAGTGATCTAATTTTACCAATTTTGCTTGCAGGATTGCCCTGATAATACATCTTTTGAAAATGAATAACTGCAAACAAATTGGACCTAATTTTTTCAAAACTTTTGGGCATATATATATTTAGGGAAGCATTTACTGACCCTGCAAAGAGAATATTGGCCCCTTAAAAATCAGCTTTTTTACAACTTTTCCTTGTTCTATTTCACTTGAAAGTGTCCCAAAATGCACCTCAGAGCACCTAATTTTCAAAATTTTCTGGGGGAGCATGCCCCAAAACCCCCCTACTATGGACGGCATGCTGTTGAATACTGTCCCTGCAAAGAGAATAATGGCCCCTTAAAAAATAAGCTTTTTTACAACTTTTCTATGTTCTATCTCACTTGAAAGTGTCCAAAAATGCACCTCAGAGCACCTAATTTTCAAAATTTTCTGACCCAGACCCCCTATCATGGACGGCATGCCGTTGCATACTGTCGCCATTGCAGGTGCTCGCACCGGAATTAATCTGCTTCTACTTTCTAAAAACCAGGACAAAAATTTGCCCTTCCTAAAAATCTTAAGGTAGACCTCTCATACATAAGTTTCATATTACTTTATACACAAACTTGCTCTGCAAATGCCCCTCAGAAGAGAACACCTACAATATCAATATCCAGATCCGTGAACCCATAGCCCCCCCCCCCCCCCCCCCCCCGCCCATGACTTTGATGGTCACCCCGGACCCAACCTGGCCCCCCCCATGATAAATTCCTGGATCCGCCCCTGAAGATAATTATTTCTTTATGATATCCATCATTCTGATAATTATCAACATACACATGAATGTATGTTGATAATTATCAAATGTTCCCATCGCAGCACCTGTCCGAGTCTATCGAACAATGATGGCAGCCATCTTGTTTCTCGTAAGAGATCCATAGATTCGCCCAGGTATCCTAGAAATTCACATGTAAGAATGCGAATTATGTTATGATACATTGGTAACTTATTCACAAGTTACCAATGTATCATATTATGATAGCGAGTGCGATACTAGTTCGCGTATTCGCGAAATAATCGCACACGCGAACTTTACCTGTTCTACAGTAGTTCATTAACTATCAACCAATGGAAGTATATTTGGCATTTTGATAAGAATATGGATGAGACACCAGCATAAACAATACGAACGAGAGCAAGTAGTTCAGTATCGGGCCTGCCATATACAAAAGAAGACTATTGCAAATAAATAAGGTAATAAATATGAGACACAGTCATCAAAAGTGGCCGTTGTTTTTATATTACCACCAACACACACGTCATTGAGCGACAAACAGTAACATATGAGCACCAGTTGAAATGGTTAAAGTACTTGAACTAATTTGTTGGGAAATAGAACTTACATGTTCAAAACAAGAGATGGAGCCCAGCTGATGCTGACAGTGTCCCTTTTATTCTCCTTTTGTCCTCCATCTTCTCCTCATTTGTCTCCTTCTAAATCTTCTCCTTTATCTCCTCCCCTTACTTCTAAATCGTTTCCTTTTCTTCTCCATCTCCTTCTACTCTTCTCCTCCATCTTCGCCTTCTCATTTTTCTCCTTTTCTTCTAAATCTTTTCCCTTTTCCCCTTCTCCCTTTAATTCTAAATCTTCTCTTTTTTCTCCCTTTCTTCTCCATTTCTTATCCTTTTCTTCTCCATCTTTTCCTTTTTCACCTTTTTTCTCCGTCTGCTTTCTCCTTTTCTTCTCCAACTTCTACTTTTCTTCTCCATCTCCTCCTTCTCCTTGTGTTCTTTTATCTCCATTTCTCCTTCTCCATCTTCTCCCTTTTCTTCTTTACTTCTCCTCCATCTTTTCCTTCTCATTTTCCTTCTAAATCTTTTCCCTTTACTTCTCCCTTTCTTCTAAATCTTTTCCCTTTACTTCTCCCTTTCTTCTAAATCTTCTTTTTTTCCTCTTCTTTTAAATCTTCTCCATCTCCTTTTACTTCTACTTTTTCTCCCTTTCTTCTCCATCTTTTTCCTTATCACCTTTTTTCTCCATCTTCTGCTTTTTCTCCCCTTTCGTCTCCATCTTCTCTCTATCTTCTCCTCCCGTTTCTCTTTATCTTCTCCTTTTCTCCATCTCCTTTTCTCTCCATCTTCCCAACCTCCTTTTTCTTCTTCCCTCTTTTCACATTTTCTTTCCCTTTTCTCCTTTTCTTCCCCTTTTTCTCCTATTCTTCTCATTTTCTTCTCCATCTTCTCCTCCTTCTTCTTCTTTATTTCTCCTTCATCTTTGTTTTCTCCCTTTCTTCTCCTTTTCTTTTCCATATTCTTCTTGTCATCCTAGCTTCTTCTTGTCATCCTTTCTCTTCCTCTCTTTTTTTCCTTCTCCGTCATCTTCTCCCTTCTTCATTCTCCATTTTCTTCTTCCTTTTTACCATCGTGATATGGTCATTCAAATTATTCTCCTGTGTTTATTTTGTCTGGTGTCTCTGGCAGCTGTCGGAGTTGTGGATGGACGACGCGTTTCTTCACTGCAGACTCCCCCTTGTTCTCAATACCAATCCTGCTGGGGTTCTTCCTCACCAAGACTTCAACTCCAAAGATGACCAGATACAGTAAGTTTTCTACAAGAGGGGAATAAAATCTCATCTTCAAGTTTATGCTCAGTGTGTTGTGAGGTAGAAGAAAATGTTGAACCCGGTGTTGAACATATATTGCCATCCTTGAGCAGAGAGTCAAGACAGGTATGGTCTAAGGTAGAAGATTGGATCATAGAACTGGGCTTTTCATATTTTACCATATCCAATAAGAATATACTGGTTGGAGATAATGAAGATACTTTGGATGTAAAAAGCATCACCTTTTGAACCATTCCAATGCTAAGGCTACTCTTGTCCAAAGCGAAAGAACGCAAAGATTTTTGAAAAATATATTAACGCTGTTATGTTGGTATTCATTGGATAGCTCTCGCTGAGTACTCTCAAATAATTACCCATTTTCCATGTTTTTGCATCATTTTGTATTGGCCAAATTATCCTCCTGCAGCATGCACGAAATAGTGCTAATTAGCAAAAGACAAACAACTCACCTACAATTTTCTTTGTGAAACCATCCTTAATCCCTAGGTTATTGTCAAAAGTATCATTTTAGAGGAACTCTATCTCTGTCTCTCTGATGACAGATATTTCCTTCTAGTTGTTTAGTAACTTTTATGATTTTTCATAAGTTTGGTTGTAAGTTCTTTTCTGCTGTAGTATTGATTTTTTGATTTCAGTAATGGGAGTAAGCGCTGTAATTGTAGTTATGATGGTGAGAGGATTTATTCAAAAATTGTAAAATAGAAGATTTCAGTATTTTCTCACCTCACCTCATTCTCTTACAGGTGTATGATTTCCACAACTATATTTTAACCCTCCTAATGCTTTGGCTACTTTCCTTCAAAGCATAGGGATGCAAAGATTTTTGAAAACTATCTGAATATCGCCATGTTGGTATTTATTTGATAGCTCTCGCTGAGAACTCTCAGATAAGCACACATGTGCCAGGGGTTCAGTTATTTTTCAGTGTTTTTGCATCATTTTGTATCTGTCAAACTAGCCACCACCAGCATAAAGGTTAAGAGTATACACGGTTTGAAGATAACGTTAATGCGGATTATAATTGAAACTTTTTTGATGAAAGATTACAAGGTCAACCAAGGCATGATCTCTCAACGCTGGATTAAAACAGTAATTGTTCAAGCCATATGTATAACACGTGTATTGGACAAGTTCAGCCTGATAATTTTTATAAAATCTTACATGCGAAAGCGCAGTTGTGAAAATATTTGAAAAAGAAATGTTAATTAGAACACCTGTAACAAATGTCTTGCAAATGTCTTGTAGAATCACCCTTAATTCCCGAATTATTGTCAAAAATATCATAGATCCAGACGACAATTTGTATTTGAAACTCTTAAGCCTTATGCAGCTGGTGGCTAATTTGGTCATCATTGTGGTTCGGATGAAAATAGCCTAAAGGGTTGAACCAGAATAGTTTAAACACTGGTGAACCCTTTCTCAACTTGTGGGTATAGGTGTAAGATTAACCCATACATTCAGGGATCCCCCGTGGCCTAGTGGTTACGATGCCTGGCTCCCAAGCGTGAGTTCGAGTCTCCGCTGGATCCTCAAGCGGGTTGGCCTGGTCGCTATATAAATGTGTGGCGTTGTGGGGGACTGTCTATCGTCCTTCCGCAACTGAAAGACCACTTGGAACTATTCGTGAAGAGTAGGGAATTTCTTCCCGGTTCCGGGTTTCTATCTCGTCGCGATATGACCTTAGCTGTTAAAAGCGACGTAAAACCCAATCCCTTCCTTCCTTAGCCTAAAGGGTTGAACCTGAATAGGTTAAACACTGGTGAAACCTTTCTCAACTTGTGGGTATAGGTGTAAGATTAACCCATACATTCATGTAGCAGCCAAAACCGCATGGAAAGCAATATATAGAAAATATTTTAAGAATTGTTCATCAGAACTACAATTCTCCCGCAAAATTTTGCAAATGTTATTTTCAAAAGTATGACAGATCCTGACAACACTGGTCAGGAAGATCTCCAGGCATGAATGGGTTGATAGAAATATCTCAATCACTAAGTTATAGTTATTATAATATCTGACTAAAAGTTGAACTGCCTGTAAGCTTATTTCAGTTATATAGTTTTGTGAGCTATATATAGTATCTACTATATGAATTATATCTTATAAAATAATTATCAAAATTGTCCAAGCAATTGTGCATCCCGGGTGCTAATAGGGTTAAAACTACTAAATGTTATCTCTTTCAGTTTCGCTGCTCAGATCATCTCTGGAATTTTAGATTACAAGATCATGATGGACGAGTGAGTAGGAAATCGATATCTAATCGTTTGAATTGCATTGTTTATAACCCTTTAAGTACAAGAAGGGTTAACTCACGTGATCGTTAAGGTGATGGGTACCATTGCAAGCCAGTTAAAAGCCCTGTCCCAAAACACACCTTAAAGCAGCATAATCCTATAACTAGGTGTATCTCCAGGTTCCTGAGTGTTATCAGGTAGAGAATATCATCGCCACCTGTCATTATTCAATCCATATTCTGTTTTATTTCAAAATTACAACTTTTTTTTCGAATGACATATTCTCATTAATTACGCAGTTGATGGTTACGGTAGGTTCACATATACCTTAGGGATGTCATTGACTATGCCCAATAAAAAGTATTTTTTTGATTTTTTACTGCTGAAGACTTTTACGGGCCATAACATTTGAAAATTTTAGTGAGATATCTTGTGTGCGGAGCCTATAATCCAGCAAGGACAGGCGACGCTGATCCCATGGGGCTAGGAACAAAAGACTCACCTTGTTCAAAGACACACCTCGATGGTCGCGCGTCACAGTCAAACAATGCCTAGAGTTGTCCATGCTATAAATAGTTGAGAAGCTCGAACTAACTGCACTTGGCGTCAAAACTTCTCACTAAAATTTTCAATGTTATGGCCTGTAAAAGTCTTCAGCAGTAAAAAATCAAGAAAATACTTTTTTATTGGGCATAGTCAATGACATCCCTAAGGTATCTGTAAACCTACAGTAACCATCAACTGCGTAATTAATGAGAATATGTCATTCGAAAAAAAAGTTGTAAATTTTGAAATAAAACAGAATATGGATTAAATAATGACAGGTGGCGGTGATATTCTCTACCTGATAACACTCAGGAACCTGGAGATACACCTAGTTATAGGATTATGCTGCTTTGAGGTGTGTTTTGGGACAGGGCTTTTAACTGGCTTGCAATGGTACCCATCACCTTAATGGGCGCCATCTACTATCGGATGTTCATAACTATGGCATGCCAAAATGATATTAATTCAGCTCTCAAAATATCATGCAACTTTCAAAATATCGTTCAACTTTGTTAAATATATCGTGCAACTTTCAAAATATGGTACAACTTTTAGAAATATATCATACAGCTCTGGAAGGATGTAAATTTTTTGGGAACATGTATAATGACCTCAGAGCAGTCATGGATGTTGTGCCAGGTCATGCACTTGTAGTGGGGAAGGTTGCTGGTAAAGGGGAAAGTACTTACTTATTCTACCCTCAATATAATATTACTTAAGCCAGGAGTATATATATATATATATATATATATATATATATATATATATATATATATATATATATATATATATATATATATATATATATATATACATACATATATATATATATATATATATATATATATATATATATATATATATATATATATATATATATATACATATATATATATATATACATATATATATATATATATACATATATATATACATATATACACACATATATATATATATATATATATATATATATATATATATATATATATATATATATATATATATATATATATATATATATATATATATATACAGTGGAACCTGTCAAATTGAGCACCTGTGTACATTGAACACCTGCGTACATTGAACAATTTTTCAAGTCCCGGCACACTCCCATTGAAAATCAATGGGAGGCTACCTGGATACATTGAACACCTGTCTACCTTAAACTTTGAACACCAAATTTGTTCCCGCAGGCCTCATTTAACCTGTCTACTTTGAACATTCTGCACTGATTTGAAACTTTCCACTGAAAATGAGGACAAATGAGATACATAAGATTAACTGTTTTGTTAAGTGATATTATTCAAATGCTGTACATGCGACCTTTTAAACTATATGAAGAAAGTGAGGTAAAAAGTGGTAGATTTTGCAATGAAATGATCATGTTTCTCTAATTACCATTGATTTCGTTTCTATTTCACCCAACCTCCAATTACTCAGAACCTGGATACATTGAACACCTGCGTACATTGAACACTTTTTCATTTCCCGTCAGTGTTCAATGTAGACAGGTTCCACTGTATATATATATATATATATATATATATATATATATATATATATATATATATATATATATATATATATATATATATATATATATATATATATTATAACTCTCAAGACGATCTCATGTGATAAGGTTTATTCATGGAATGATGCAATGATGAAATGATGATACACTGCAAAGAATAAGGAACAGAAATAAGTCATAATAACAAAACTAACTTTCTGACCAAAATAGACTATAAACTTGAGAAAATAGGTAACTAAGGAAAATACAAATTCAAGTAAAAAACCATAATTACCAGATATTTTGGGCTCTATGGGTGAAGGCAACCTTCTCTCTCTGATTCTATGTGGCTTCTGGCACACCCGCACACAAAGCTGTGATGTCACCAAAAATGAGCTAAACAAAAGGTGCCAAAAATAAATCTTGTCTAGCAGGTCTGCTACCTGGTCTGAAAACTGCTAAAAGGTGGCAGCACCGCATACCTTAACACTGAATATACAATAAACTGGTCAGGCTGTTATATACTCCCCCCTAAATTGGGATTTTTACTAAAGGCAATTTCTATAAATCTTTAACACAGCCTGTACTGAAGTGACTATCTCGTGCACTTAAAGAAATACATTAACGATTCTAGGTTGACTCTACAATTCACACAATAAGAGTGCTAAGAAACATGACTTTGGTACTTTTCTGACAAATACATACACTCAATGAATCAATTAACAATCCTGTAAATATACAGTAATTCTTGCTTCACTATGTAATCACCAGAGCACATCTAGGATACACAAATCACTCGTCACCCTCCAATATAAGGCACAACTTATGGATGGGCCTTCTAATCTCTGATGTCAAAGTTTTCACAGCAGCCTCCCTAGCAAACCCTTTCTTGTCTGTCACAATGGAGACAACTCTACCTAGGGACCAAGAATTTCGGGGACATTGATCTACTATCAGGACAACATCGTTGACCGCTTCATTTCGACCTGGCCGTAACCACCTCTGCCGTTCCTGAAGAGAAGGAAGGTATTCTTTGGACCATCTGGACCAAAAAACATCAGCCAAGCGTTGTACCTGACGCCATTTTCTGCGAGTGTAGTTGTCGTCTTGGAGGAAGATGCCGGGAGGGTTGTGCTCACCTGAGCGACCTAATAATAGGTGATTTGGGGTCAGAGCATCCAGATCATTTGGATCATCTGACATTCTTGTCAAGGGTCTGCTATTCAGAATAGCTTCGACCTCGCACAGAAGAGTCGACAATGACTCATCATCAAGCTTGTGTACCTGCTCTTTGAGCAGACCATGAAGGACTTTCCTCACAGAGCGGATCATCCTTTCCCACACGCCTCCGAAGTGGGAGGCTGAAGGGGGGTTAAACTCCCAGTCTATCCCCTTCTGACTCAAGGAATCTGCAATCTGTGCAGTATTCCATTTCTGTATTTCTTCTTTCAGCTCTCTTTGGGCACCGACTAAGTTGGTGCCATTGTCAGATCTAATTTTCCTGACAGATCCACGCCTGGCAACAAAGCGCCTAATGGCGTTTATGCAGGAGCTGGTGTCTAAGCTAGACGCTACTTCCAGGTGAACCGCTCTGGAAGTCAGGAATGTGAATATCACACCATAGCGTTTTACAACCGCTCTGCCTCGCTTGATTTCGATCAGGCCGAAAAAGTCGGTACCGGACATCAAAAACGGCGCTCTATCGGGTTTCAACCGATCTTCGGGCAAGTCAGCCATTTTCTGGCTCATTACCTTACCTACGTAGCGCCTACACACAGTGCATTTTGATACCAAACCTTTGATGATGGAGTTGGCACCTATGATCCAGTACTTCTCTCTAGTGAAGGCTAGAATAGCATTTTTGCCCTGGTGCCCCACCCTTCTGTGGGCATCTTCCAGAATCAGTCTGGATACCGGGGATTTTTTCAGCATCAAAATGGGATGTTTTGCATCATATGAGATGCATGCTCTTTCCAGCCGACCTCCAACTCTGAGAATACCGTCGTCTATGATTGGGTCTAATCGGTAAAGTACGCTTATTTTCTTTACTTTACCATTCTCTGTAGCAAGGTTTTGCATCTCTTCGAAGAATCCTTGTTGGGCTTGTCTCACTAAAACCCGCTCTGCTCTCTCTAGCTGTTCTACCGATAGAACACACATGCCAGGGTTTTGAGATGGCGCTCTGCTTCTGGTCTTAATTCTGCAATTTTCGACAAATCGCAGGACCCACCCTACTACCCTGACTAGTTTAGACCACTTAGAGGTCTTTAGTATCAGGTTTTCGATAGGGTTGTCTTTCGTTTGAGTGACATTTGCACTCAGTACTTTCTTGACTTCCTGATCCTCGTCTGTAAGAATTGGAAGAGTTTTGGGAGAGGGCCATTTGTTTTCAGGTTTCCCTAAAAATTCTGGACCTCTCAACCATCTCTCGTCTGATAGAAGTTGCTCAGCGGACATACCCCGAGAAGCGTGATCTGCAGGGTTGTCTGCTGTGCTCACATATCTCCATTGCTCCATACTTGAAGCATCTCGTATGACCGAAACTCGATTCGCTACAAAGGTATGATACCGTGCAGTATCATTCGCTATGTATTTGAGTACGGATTCACTGTCTGTCCAAAAGAAACTGGATACGACAGGGTAGTTTATGCTGGATACTAGCATCTTGTTTATGCGCAGTGCTACCGTGGCGGCAGTCAATTCCATTCTTGGAATCGTCGTCTTCTTAAGCGGTGCCACTCTGGCCCTGCTTGCAAGGAAAGCGCATGATATCTTGTCGTCAGCATTCACTAGCCGCAGATATGACACTGTCCCGTAGCCGCTGTCACTGGCGTTGGCAAAGTTGTGGATCTGGATTGACTTGACCTCCCCAAAATCTTCAGGTTTGTAGCATCGGGGTATCTCAAACTGATCCAGGAGTGGCAACTCCCTTAACCATGTCTCCCACTTCTGCAGCTGATCATCCGGAATGACTTCGTCCCAATCGAGCTTTCGTCGGCACATTTCTTGGAACAATATCTTGGCAGATAATACGAACGGAGCTGCAAATCCTAACGGGTCAAAAACGGAGCTTACCGTGGACAGTATCGTTCTTCGTGTGTGATTTCCGAGATCTTCTTTCATCTTGATTCTGAAACCGAAGCAGTCTGACTCCACTGACCAAATCACACCCAACGCGCGTTCTACTGGCAAATCGTCGGTATCGAGGTCTAAGGCTTCAATGCCTTTGGCACGCTCTTGCTTCGGGATCAACTCTAGGACTGGACGTCGGTTGCTTATCCACTTATGTAGGTGAAAACCACCGCTGCGGCAAAGATCAGTCACTTGCTTTGCCATGTGGATGGCTCTAGCGTCCGTCGTGATAGATCGGAGAAAGTCGTCAACGTAGAAGTACTTGCTGAGACATTCAGTGATTTCTTCTCCATACTCTTCATTCTTGCCTATAGCTGTGGATCGAAGTGCGTAATTTGAACACGCTGGAGAGGAGACCGCTCCGAAAACGTGCACCTTCATTCTGTAGACTACTGGGTCTTTACTGAGATCGCCATCTTTCCACCAGTAGTATCGCATGCAATCGCAGTCTTCCTTGGGTACGAGTACTTGATAGAACATGGCCTCGATATCTGAATTCAAAGCCACAGCTTCTTCTTGGAAAGATATCAAAATCGTCAACAGGTCGCTTGTGAGATTCGGTCCTTGAAGCAGCTGGTTGTTCAGGGACACCCCATGGAAAGTTGACAAACAGTCGAAGACCACTCTAAATTTACCTGTCTTTGGGTGGTTAACGCCGTGGTGAGGTATATACCATACCTTTCCATCGTTTCTCTGCAACTCGCTGGTGGGAACCTCTTCAGCGTAGCCATTGGTTACCACCTTTTCCATGAACGCTGTATACTCTGCCAGTCTTCCTTCATCTGCGATTAATCTACGTCTTAAGGAGTTGAGACGCCTAAGGGCTAGGCCTCTGTTATCCGGAAGCTGGACTGCGTCTTCCTTGAATGGAAGCGGGAGCATGTGGTGACCGCCCACAAAAGTCGACAAACTGGACATCTTCTCTTGATAGCCCTCGCTTATCGTCTATGGCTCTTTCTGGAAAATCCATATCTATAGCATCTCTGACGACCTTCTCCAGTGATTCGATCTGGTTCGCCACTACATAAGCGTAGTTCGCTGTGACACCGTAGGTGGCGCTGTCTTGATCTCGCATGATATTCCATGGTATCCAACCGATGCGTGTTTGCGTCGCGTGCGGACTTCCTGTAGGTCCGGTTCTTATCTCTAGTGGTGAATACGCATCTGGAACGTTGATACCTATCAGCAATCCTATGCTTGCGTCTATCTCTGGGATTTCGACATCTTTAAGGTGGTCCCACTTGTTAAGGTCACTCTGCAATGGAATGTGTCTATAACTCACAGGCATGTCTTTCCTGGTGTAGACCGGCGGCATCTCTATAGCCTCAGACGCTCCGATTCCTGAAATTTCGAAGCCTTTTAGAGAGTAGGTATGGGTAGAAACAGGATTTCCCATCGTCTCAATGGTGATCTCGACTCGCTTACCCTCGCAGCCCAGGGATCTCATCAGGTCTTCTGAAATAAATGATGCATTGCTACCAGTATCTAAGAAGGCATAGGTAGAAACTTCCTTCAAACCATTTTTCCTCTTTATACGAATCGGTATGATGGCCATGGTACAATCTTGTTCTGTATCTTGACTGCCATCACTCTTGAGATTAGCACTTGCACTGACCTTCTGAGCATTCTCATCCTGGGTATCTGTAGGTGGGGTATAATCAGTATGGAGCACCGTAGGATGACGCCTCTTGCACTTGTCGCATCTTTGCTTTACGTTGCAGTCTGCACGCATGTGGCCTTGTCCAAAACAGCCAAAACAAGTACCTTTGGGCCTGAGAAAAGACAAACGTTTACCAATAACCTGGGCCTCGAAATCATCACAACCTAGTAATGTATGTCCTGACGATGAGCAATAGATGCATGGCTTCTCTAGAGCTGATGCACTGGACTGATCAGATCCACCGTCTTCCTTCTTACGATTATTGGTAGTACCTGTCTCTTTACTCACTTCCTGTGCAGAACCTCTGTTATCGGGGCGCTTGTCCTCTTTCTTCGTCTTTTCCGTGGCTGTCGCTGCAAAACTGCCCTTCACTTTCTGTGGTTGACGCTTCTCTTTCCTTTCTGCCATATACTTCGAAATTGCTTCTCGGCCGAAAACAGGGTCGTTCGTTTTCCTGGCCTCATTTCTGACAAAAGTCACAAACTGCTCAAAACTTGGTCTTCGGACACTGGAATCGCCCAACATCTGACCCCTCCATCTGTCATGTAAATGAAACGGAAGCTTGCTGAGTAGTCGTTTCACATCCTCCAAGCTGTCTAAGGATCCGCCTGAATCAACCGATCTCACTGCATGTAAGCACTCGCTCAAGAAGATGGAATATTCGTCTAAACCCTTGGGATCATCTGGTCGTATCGCTGGCCAATTCAGTGCTTTCTGAATAAAAGAACTAACAATGACTCGTGGGTTGCCATACCTGTGAGCCAACTCCTCTAGGGCTGCTTGATATCCATCGTCCAGATACCCGTAACCACAGACTACTTTATTGGCTTCTCCGGCAGTGAACTGTTCCAGGTAGTTCATTCTCTCCTCGTCTGTGTCTGTATTGACCACTACCCTGGAATGGAACTGTCTCAGAAAACGCTTATAGTCGAGTGGATCCCCGCTGAATTTCCTCACCTCTGTGGGGGGCTTATTCAGGAGCCGAGCGACATGGCTTACCGACTCGTTCTCCACGCCAGTATAGTTCGCACCACCAGGTGGCGCAGATGATCCAGGAATACCTACAGGCAGCTGAAAAACAGAATTCATGAAAGGCAGACTTGGCACAACAGGTGACGAAATGATAGGCGGCCCGTGTGTTACAGGGGGATTTGCTGGTATAGGGAACTGGGGCTGTAAAGGAAACATAGGTGGCGCTAGAGAGGGGGGCATAGGAAACTGCTGTGAATCGGTGACACATTGCAATACACCTTCAATACCCACATCACAATTCTTAGGCTGGTCATTTACCTGACCTTGACCTTGACCTTTCAAAACACTGCTGTTATACACATTGACATTAGCATTATTTTGAACACCAACATTGTCATTTCTAACACCACTAGCACCTTCACTGAGTCCAACCTGAGATCTAGTTTTCATGAAATTATCTAAGATATCTTCTTTGGCATTGCACACTTTGATCTCAGTCTTAATGTCCAGCTCCTCTTCTTCCATCTTCAGTTTTAACTTCGCCATTTCAAGTCTATGCTTTTCCTTCATCGCCGTCTGCTTGGCTTCAAGCTCCACCTTCCTCTGTTTCTCGCGTAGAATGCTGCTCGCCAGTGAGGATACCTTACTCGGGTTTCTAGAGACATTTGACCGGATTCTTGACCTACCGGTGTGTGAGGCACTGTCTCTAACTGACACTGACTTTTCACTGACATTGTCCTTTTGAGCACTAGGACGCGATTTCGTTGAATATTGCTCAGCAGAAGCTTTGAAGCTTCTAAGTATAAAGAAGCTGGTGTCCATTTTCTCTGCATGACACGCAATTTCTTCCCCTGACAGAAGGGTGAGATATTCATCATCAGCGTCAAGAAACTTCTCATAAAGTTTTAGCCATTCACTATAAGGAGCACCAATGTCTTCATCTGACTGCATCAGCGTGTCTATAATGTTCATTTGAACCTCAAGATTCTTATAGCAGGTATGAATGTTCTTCATTCTGATATCTTGTAAGTACTCACGCCCTTTGTCAGTGAATCTTTTTTCTCTAGCTCCTTTTCTTGGCTCTTTCTCTGCCATGGCTTGTTCTTTTCTTTCTGCAGAAGCTGTCTGTGGGAAGGTTGCCAAATAACCTTATCTGTGTATGCATATAACTCTCAAGACGATCTCATGTGATAAGGTTTATTCATGGAATGATGCAATGATGAAATGATGATACACTGCAAAGAATAAGGAACAGAAATAAGTCATAATAACAAAACTAACTTTCTGACCAAAATAGACTATAAACTTGAGAAAATAGGTAACTAAGGAAAATACGAATTCAAGTAAAAAACCATAATTACCAGATATTTTGGGCTCTATGGGTGAAGGCAACCTTCTCTCTCTGATTCTATGTGGCTTCTGGCACACCCGCACACAAAGCTGTGATGTCACCAAAAATGAGCTAAACAAAAGGTGCCAAAAATAAATCTTGTCTAGCAGGTCTGCTACCTGGTCTGAAAACTGCTAGAAGGTGGCAGCACCGCATACCTTAACACTGAATATACAATAAACTGGTCAGGCTGTTACATATATATATATGTATATATATATATATATATATATAAATATATATATATATATATATATATATATATATATATATATATATATATATATATATATGTATATATAAATATAAATATATATATATATATATATATATATATATATATATATATATATATATATATATATATATATACATGTATATATATATATATATATATATATATAGAGAGAGAGAGAGAGAGAGAGAGAGAGAGAGAGAGAGAGAGAGAGAGAGAGAGAGAGAGAGAGAGAGAGAGAGAGAGAGAGAGAGAGAGAGATTTCTATAGCAAACTCTGAGAATAATGGGAGTAAAGTATGTTTGTCAGCTACATCTACCATTTAAAGAAGCCCCTGTGTACACAAGTTGTCCTAATATTAGCAAATGATCCATGCAGTTTAGACTAAATGTGCCTATATTCACACTCTGTTTAATTGGTAATGACTTCTTGACCACAGAGCTATATATGTAAATTACTTCTCCAGCTGTGTCTGAAGTACTTGTTGACACCTACTTGGCCATCTTAATTTGCATTCATAAAGGTCTAAAGGGTGACATGTCACCTCAACCTGATGTGGGAGGTCGACTGGGAGGGGGCAGGTTAACCCTTGTAATGCTTAGGTTCAAATCACAAGGATGAAAAGATTTTTGAAAACCATGTAGACCTTGTCGTGTTGGTATTCATTGGATATCTCTCACAGTACTTTCTGGTGAGTACCCATGTGCTAGGGTTTTAGTCATTTTCAGGTTTTTAAAAATTGTTTTGTGTTTGTCAAATTAGCCACCAGCAGCATAAGGGTTAACTCAATGACTCAGTGTCCACCAAATGATTCTATTAGACTCCCTCTATCCGGTAGGTTTTCTCCTTTACCTCTGACCTTCCCCACGAAAAGTGTACAACCTGGCACAACACCCATGACTGCTCTGAGGTCATTTTACATGTTCCCCAAAAATATACATCCTTCCAGAGCTGTATGATATATTTCTAAAAGTTGCACCATATTTTGAGAGTTGCATGATATATTTAACAAAGTTGAACAATATTTTGAAAGTTGCATGATATTTTGAGAGTTGAATAGTTATCATTTTGGCATGCCATACATAACTGCCCATGTCAAGTAACAACAGCGACGTCTTCGCACTCACAGGGCTAGGGAAGGCCATATTTGAGCTCCATTTTGTACCCTTATATCAGGGTCTTGAACAGCAATTCGAAACTGGGTGCCCAAAAATGGCAATTGTAAAGTTGTAAAAAGAGAGACCACAATAGACTCAGATTACAACCATAAACATGTATTTACATAAGAAGCAAAAAAATTGTCTTGCTATGTCAATATATAGGGTTGGTATGATTATTCTTGTAAAACCTTTGACCCCCAATCATTATACAGATACTGAGTTTGGGAGGTGTTTTAAGCAGGGGGGTGGGGGCAAGGGGCGTGGCGTGCAGATATACTATATACTAGTACTGCTTATTGTATATATACCCTATCTTATTCTCATTTCTTCGCTTTCTCTCCCATTTGTTTGAATCTGTTTTGTATTCTCTTTCTCTCTAACTTATTAATTCTATCATATTTTGCAGTTAATATCTTCTGAATTTACTTTTTGTCATCTCTCTCTACTTGAGCTTACCTGATTTGTGAATATATTTTTTATTGCTTTATTATATCAGATAAGCTATTAATAGACTAAAATGGCCGCTACCAGTACCTCCATTTCTTGTGTGTTAGGATGTGTTTAAACAGCAATATACTTCCTGTATGAAGGTTGCCAGTGGTGGGAACCTGGGTTTAAATAGAAAAAGACTATTTAGACCTATGTTTTATTCATGGTGTAATTGTCCTTTAACTAAATCTCATTTCAGTCAAACACTGCCCGTTGAGCAAATGGGATACCAGCCCTTATGTATGATGCAGTCTTATAAGATACTTGGGTCGTGTCGAGTTCCGGGCGAGAAAATTGACTCTTTCGTCAACTTTCCGCCTGATAAGCCAGACCCGCCAAGACATATCATCGTCTCTCATAACAACCATGTAAGTTACTTATTTGACTCCCCAAGACATATCATCGTCTCTCATAACAACCACGTAAGTTACTTATTTGACTGTCAAAGACATATCATCGTTGCTCATAACAACCGCGTATTTTTTTAAGTTTATCTATTATAAAGGCCCAGCACAATTAGGCCTTATCAGGCAGAAATATTGTGTATTCCAGTGGCACATTTCATAAGTTACACATTTGACTCCCCAAGACATATCATCGTCTCTCATAACAACCACGTAAGTTACTTATTTGACTCCCCAAGACATATCATAGTCTCTCGTGACCACGTAAGTTACTTATTTGACTCCCCAAGACATATCATCGTCTCTCATAACAACCACGTAAGTTACTTATTTGACTGCCAAAGACATATCATAGTCTCTTATAACAACCATGTAAGTTATTTATTTGCGTTCGCGTGATTTATTCTTCTACTGGTATTGCATTCTTTTGTTTTTGATTATTATCTTCGGTTTGTGTATTAATCCTTATGCTGCTGGCGACTAATTTGGCCAATACAAAATGATGCAAAAAACCTGAAAATTAATTGAAACTCTGCTATTTGGGTACTCATCTGAAATTTTGTTTTTGTCTCTTTCTCTGACATGTTACGTCCAAGTCGTGACTAGCTAGTTTAAACTGGTGGAGGAAACCGTAGTACCCGGCGAAAACCACCGCCTAACCCCAAGTCACTGACAACTTTCTTATGTACGTGGTGAGATTTCAACCAAGACAGCGGTTCAATGAGATGAAACATAGAAAAAAATATGTACATTTCTTCGACAAATAATTTCCTAACCTTGCTGTTGCCTGCAAGATTTCATCAAAATTGTTAGTGAGCTTCAATGAGTTAAGCCATCAATATCTTTGGTGCCCCGATTTCTTTAGTGACGATATTGAAATCTTAGATTAGATATAATATTACTATTTTACTTTAATATCTTTTCTCATTTCTTCAGTTTTTCCGCCTAGATGTCTATGGCAAGGACGGGAAGGCTCTCTCTCAGAACCAGCTGGAACAGCAGTTGCTTAGAATCGATGATAATTCCGGCAAGGTGGCTCCCCCTGTTGGGATTCTCACAACCCAGAACAGAAACTCCTGGGCCAAGTCCTACAAGAGACTAAGTAAAGGAAAGACAGTTCAAATCTGATATAGATCTTATAAAGATGGATATGAGATCTTATTTAGATCCCAGATCTTATTGCAGGCTACCCCTATGGGACAACTATAGAATCGTTGATATTTCTCACAAGGCGCCCTCCCCTATTGGGATGCTTACAACTGATATAAATTGTGTATGTATCTATGTATATCTATCTATCTATCTATCTATACACACACACACGTATATATATATATATATATATATATATATATATATATATATATATATATATATATATATATATATATATATATATTGTTTGTGTTTTCAGATAAAGGTAACTGCGCAGTGTTTCATGAGATTCAGCATTCGTTGATGGTGTTGTGTTTGGATAAGACTGTTCCCGTACCGGAGGGCGACGACCGGGTCAGCCATAACGCTAAGCAAATGCTGCACGGTCTAGGTAGCCATGGCAACACCGGAAACAGGTGGTTCGACAAAACATTACAGGTAAATATCATGGTCTTAAAAATGTGGTTTGTTTTTTGACCCTCACAAGTTTTTACTGTAAAATTTTTTGTTTTTAAATCCCTACTCTAAATTGTTTTCCCAATCACTATAAATCATGCATTAAACACACATTTTTTAAAATAAAAAAAAAACAAAAAAACTTTCACCTACTCACCTGTACATTTTTTAGGACCGAAACAAACAAATCATCTAAGCCTTAGCAGAGGGCCACGCCTGAAACGAAGTCCTTTATTTGTTTGTTTTTCTTTGTTTTTTAAAATTTGCTATGATCATTATTGATTATCAATTCCTGATAGCTTTGAATTTTTACTAATGTATTGCATAAGCTTTATATTTCCTGGCCTAATTGTGATGTATTATGTATATCATTCATCTTTCTCTGTTTTATTATTGCCTGAAATGGGCTCCTGCCATCCCCTCTTTTTGACTGACAGAAATTTCTCAGTAAATTGGGACACTTTTTAACAATTACAATTTTTATGGGTTCAAGGGTTTTTTGAAAACACCTTGATGTTGAATCAGCAAGATTTACAGATAGGTCCACATTTTGTGAAATGGCAACTGGTGATAGATAGAGGGTTGCCCAGATTTCCAAATTCCTAGGGTGGTTAACATTTCTGATTAAATAAGGTATGTTGTTTTTCAGGTGATAGTGGGGGAAGATGGTGCCTGTGGTTTTAATTACGAACATAGCCCAGCAGAGGGACCTTCTATCATATCACTTCTGCACGTTATATATTACCACATGTAAGTCACACCAATGTAGATGTAGGCCTTAACCCTTATGCTGCTGCTGCATAATTTGGCCAAAACAAAATGATGCCAAAACCCCTGAAAAATTACCTAAACCCTGGCATATGGGTACGCATTTGAGAGTTCTCAGCAAGAGCTATGCAATGGATACCAACAGGGCAGAGTTAAGATGTTTTTCAAAAATCTTTGCGTCCTTGCGCTTTGGATCTTTCAGAGATTATTAAGTGACTTCCCTTTTTGGGGAAGGACAGTCTGCTGAGGGTTAGAGCACGTTTACAGATGTCCGATCTTTCTTTTGAAGAGAAACAGCCTATCATTCTGCCCAAGTGCCCCACTTCAATGTTGATAGTAAGATTTCACCACAAACTGTTGAAGCATGTTGGTATTCAAACTATCCTGGTTTCTCTCAAGAAAGCAGTGCATTGCTTATTAGAAACAATATGCTCAGGCTTCCAGTCAGCATGTGGCTCCTTTACCTGAGTTTCGAGTTAAGCCTGCACCACCTTTTGCTATTGTTGGCATTGATCACACAGGTGTGCTGTTTCCTTGTGATTTACCAGGAAAGTTTTATGTGCTGTTATTTACCTGTGCTGCAGTTAGAGCGGTCCATCTAGAATTAGTGGACTCACTTACAGTGAAAGACACTCTTTTAGCATTACGTAGGCTTGCAGCCACACATGGAGTAGTCATTTACTCTGCTGCCTATTTATTGGTATGTTAACTTATATTACTTGACCCATGCTGTATGCAGTGTTTCTATTTAAAGATTCTAGGTGGTAGGCTCCCTACAAATGCCTCATGCCAAATTGTAACGGAGATTACAAATATAAATTCATAAATTTCTTGAAGGAGAGTGGTAAGTATGTTTCTCATAAATATTTTCCATTAAATATTTATAGACATATTATAATATACAATAATATATATATATATGTATATATAAATACATATATATATATATATATATATATATATATATATATATATATATATATATATATATATATATATATAAACATATACAATGTATTTATTTATATATCATATATGTTCATGATTAATGGCACCGTCTATTGACTGATAAATGTACCTTCTCTCCGTAAAGTCTGAAAGAACAAAAGAAAAACTCAATTTAAATGAAAACCTAATTGTAGGACTGCAGCGCCATCTATTGATAGGTTTATGTACCTTCTCTCCATAGGAATAGTATTGAGGGTATCAGACCCGGCACAGAAACCCTGATTGAACCAAGACAACTTGATTTCAATCTCACACCACGAGTCCTAGATGATATAGAGCAGGCAAAAGAACAAATTGATGCGTAAGTACTTGAATCCAACTCTCTTTGACACTATCACTAACACTTTTGTATATCAGTTGTGACTGTCATTGATACTTTTCGTTTTCCTGAATCGAAAACTGTCCGCCAAAACTGAAATCCAAAATACTGAAATACCAATGGGGTCTAGAAATATAGGAATCACTATTTCTTCGGACAGGCCAACATTTTTTTTTAATAATTGTGTCAAAAGCACAAAACAGTTCTGGATATGAGGGGGATTTGAGGGGTTCGAAAGACACACCTTTGTACCCCAAAATGAAGATACTCCTGCTAAGAATCGCCTCATTTCTTTAGTTTTTCTTGAGGCAAATCTACCTTTCTGTTAAAATGAACCTCCCTCCTACAGAATGAACGTCCTTCACCAGTGTTAGCCAGAACTTTGAAACTGAGTGCCAAAAATTGAGAATTGTAAAGATTTTGGGCATCCTCTTTTCAACGGAGACCACAATATACTCTGATTGTACCAATAAGCACATGTATATTTATTGAAATAAGGCATACTATCCTTATGCAATGTCAGAGTAATTATATTGAGGTGAAAAAACTCAATTATATGCTTGAAATTGACATTTTAAGAAATTCCTCAAAAATGTGGGTGTCCTGAGGGGTCATTTTTGAGGGGTTGGGTGTCCAAATGATGCCTTGTGGTCCTGCTTGCTTAGTTCAATAATATTGAACCGTACTATATGCAACGATATCTTCTTGTGGATGTTCTGTGTTGTCCATATGATATCAGAAATGGTAAAATAGGTAGGGTTTATGTCTGAACTACTGCTTGCTAAGACAATTCGCTTCACAGAAATACTAGATCCACCCCTGCAAAAAACTAGATGATCTACCTCTAATATCATGATCATGTATAGGGTTAGTGGAGAGTTGTGGGACAAGTGTATATTTAGGGCTGATGGCCCCAACATGCCACAGTATTTGGTAAAGTCAAAGAGTATGCTGTTAATAAGCCTAGCTTACTAGAGCTGGCTTGTTCTTAACCAACTAGTCACTATTTTGTTACTAGTCAAGTCATTATAGAACTTTTCAGATTTGCAAGATGGCAGCACTGCTGAATTCTCTTGTGATTACCAATAAACTGACATCTGGTGGACGGTGCCATCCCCTACAATTCGGATTTACTAAGGATAGATCCCCCCTCCATGCAGCGTTCCTTTTAACGGAAGTCATTGCAGAGTCCACAGACAACGAAATGCCCCCCTTTGTAACCTCACTAGACGTGGAAAAGGCATTCGACATGGTCCAACACAACAGCCTTCACGAAAAGCTACACTTGGCGTACAGGGAGTCTGGTGGCGCCTTAAGAGGGACTCCTACCAGGGCTTGGCATCACGCACAATGTGGATAGGGGAGAAATCTGCTGATCTCATCCAAATCAAACAGGTAAATGGACAGGGCAAAACTACAAGCCCTGACGATTACATCTCCCACCTGCATAACCTGCTGGAGATGACCTTGGATTCAACATCAGTAGCATGTGTCTCAACCCCCACATGCACTTGCGCCGATGACATGCTTATATTAGCAACTACACCAATGCAGAGCATTGCAACATCCACCCCACCAAGCCCTCAGTGGTCCTCTTCAATACCAAATCTGATAAGCTTCAGCAGTACTGGCTCGAAAATAGTCCCTTCTCCCTCAACGGCATGAGCCTCCTAATGCATAAACAGATGCTACATTTAGGTATCACCAGAAATACCACATCGACCAGCCCTACAGTGGGCGAGAGAATCACCACCATGAGGAGAATGATATGTACGCACTCATGGGGTCAGGCCTCTATGGAATGAATGTCCTCCCTGTGGCAGTCTCACCTCATCTATACAAAGTATACACCCTGCTAAGAGGGCTGTTCGGTCTAGAGGCTCTCACCATTGGCAAAACAGACATAAAGAAGATGGAAAATGAGCACAGACAGCTCCTGCGGTGTGTGCTAGGACTACCGGAATGTACATCTTAGCCGGTACACTCCCTATGGAATATCTGCTTCATATCGGCAGACTGAAGTACCTCCTGACCCCACTGTTATCCCCCACAACCAGAGAAGTGGTACTATGTTAGTACGTGATGAAGAGCTACCATTCCTCATCGTGAATCTTCCAAACAAAGACTTTGTTAGAGAAATATGGCCTACCTTCCATAGGGGAAATTGCTGAGTCCACCATAACCAAGAAAGAATGGAAGAAGAAAGTGGACAATGCTCTACTCTCACATGCAACAGAACAGATAAGACTGGAGGCAACCCAAATATCCACCCTGAAATACATAAATCCAGTCATCACAGCATTGGTTCCCCACCACTGCCTCCGGAACATTAAAAACCTATTTCAGGTAGTACAAGCCAACATCAAAAGTAGGATCTTGATGGACGTATATCCACTAAAGACAAACAGAAAGAGGATGAAACAGATCTCCTCAGGCGAGTGCGACATATGCAATTATGATGCTAAGGAAGACATCCATCACTTTCTCATAGAACGTTGCTCCCTTGATGAGACATGATGCAAATACCGGGAGAGGATCGACGCCATCCTGCCAGAGTCAACCTAAGTAGCAATACAGGCTATACCTGCGCTATTCCTGGCTCTGCTACTAGACCCAACCCACCAGAAGGTTGTGACGACATAGCATGCCAGCTTCAGGATCTGCCTAAACTCGCAGCGTTGACAAGGGACTACATATACGTCCTGCATATCAAGAGAAGCCAACTCCTGAGAACCTAACTTACCCAGACCGACCTGTTATGTATTTTTTGTAAATGCGTTGAATAGCTTGGATGGTAGTCCTTAGTTTAAATAGTTTAGTATCTCTACTTACAAGACTTTGAAGGAGGATACTATCACTGAGAAGAAGAAGGTGTGGAGATTAAGAACTAAACAGGACCCAGCAAGCACAGTGAAGTTATCAAGACAGCAAGCATTATAAGAGAGCAAGCAATATACAGAAATATAAATGTATTCCGTCTGGTATCGAGGCTAGCTGTTGATTTGATTCCAGTATGCTGTTTATTTCAGGAGGGCTCAGGATCTACAGATGATCGGTTACACGTTTAACGGATTCGGACAAAACTTCCCTAAATCTCAGAAGATGAGTCCAGATGGTTTTATACAGATGGCTTTTCAGCTTTCTTACTACAGGTACAGTGTTTGGATTTTTAGCTGAACTGTAAATATATTGAGGGAACTAAAGGGCTGTACCAGTAATTCTCTTCCTTTCATTTCAAGTGTGACCATAGAGTATGCTGGTCAAATATTTATCTATCTATCTACCTACATATATATATATATATATATATATATATATATATATATATATATATATATATATATATATATATATATATATATATATATATATATATATATATATATATATATATATATATATATATATATATATATATATATATGTACATATAAACATGCATATCTATCTATCTATCTATCTATCTATCTATCTATCTATCTATATCTATCTATCTATCTATCTATATATATATATATATATATATATATATATATATATATATATTTATATATATATATATATAGAGAGAGAGAGAGAGAGAGAGAGAGAGAGAGATTTTATATGATATATATATATATATATATATATATATATATATATATATATATATATATATATATATATATATATATATATATATATATATATATATATATATATAAAATTTAGAAAATTTCAAGATGATAATCTATTGTTTCTGAAATGTCATGTATTCATTTTACAATATCTAACCCTGTATTTCAGACTGTATAACCGTACATGTGCGACATACGAGAGTGGATCACTCCGGCGCTTCCAGCTGGGACGAACAGACACGATCCGCTCATGCAGCAATGAGAGCCTCGCATTCTGTAAAGCCATGATGGATGATAGTGTCGATGCCAATGAGAGAGCGAAGCTGCTACAACAGGCCATTTACCAACACAGGCAATATATTAACGAGGCAAGAAATCCTCTCTTATTACAGTAGGCAGGGTTGGAGCAGAAGGGGAGGGGGTAGGGGAGGTGGGAGGGGGAGGGGGGTACAAGGACATGTCCAGCAAAGGGCAAAGCTGCTGTGACAGGCTGTGGATCAACACAGACAATACACTAATGAGCCAAGAAAACCTTGAGTCTCTTGTTACTGTAGGCAGTTTGCAGGGTTTCAGGGGGGGGGGGGGGGGGGTTGGTTGGATATGTAAATTATACATAATTATGAATTTGTGCTTATGTTATTGGGAAGGACTGATGATAACTGTAAATAATGTAAAATCATGATTTTGTGCATATGTTATTGGGGAGTGTACTAGTGTGGGTAGTTCAGTCTGTATGAGTCTATTCGTTTAAACTGCGAGGACAATCTACCTCCTTGGACTAAAGTAAAACAGAAGTAAAGTGACAATCCTTAGCATGAACATCTCCATTTCGAGTTGAAAAGGGGGGAATGTCAAACCCATGAACCCCCCCCCCCCCCCCCCCCCCCTCCATATCTGCTTTATTTGTTAAGGAATAATAATAATAATAATAATTGATATTTGATATAGCGCCCTTTCCACCTATAATGTTCAAAAGCGCTTTAGAGTCATTGGACAGTTGTCATGGTCCATATAGTCAATTAAACTCCTTTCGAAATAGCAATGTTTTCAGCTGTTTCTTGAAGTTTTGCACACTATCAGCAGCCTTGATGTTGTCAGGGAGCTCATTCCGAAGGCGTGGTGCATAGGCACAGAATGCTCTGTCACCAAACCTTTTCAGATTAGTGAGTGGTATCTGTAATAAGTTCTTAGTGTTTGATCTTAGAGTCCTTGTATTAGCTTGTTTGACTAACAGTTCCCTCAAGTATAGAGGGGCACATCCTTGCATGCATTTGAAAGTCAAAAGCAGAATCTTGAACTCAATCCTTTTCCTGATGGGCAGCCAGTGAAGATCTTTTAGAACTGGTGTAATGTGATCATACTTTTTGGAGCCACTAACCACTCTAGCAGCATTGTTTTGGACTTTCTGGAGCCTGCATAGCAGCTCATCAGTAATTCCACAGAGAAGTCCATTACAATAGTCAAGGCGTGATGTCACCAGTGAGACGATGGCACTCTTGGTTGTATCAGTATTGAGAAATTTCCTTATTTTCCCAATGTTCCTAAGGTGGTAATTTGCAGACTTGATACCTTTTGATACATGTGCAGACATATTCATGTTCGGATCAAAAACAGCGCCCAGATTACCGACGGGTTCATTTAGAACTGGTACTATTACACCATTTACGGTAATACTAGGAAGGAAGGAAGGAATTCGGTTTTACGTCGCTTTCAACAGCTTAGGTCATATTGCGACGAGATAGAAACCCGGAACCGGGAAGAAATTCCCTACTCTTCACGAATAGTTCCAAGGGGTCTTTCAGTTGCAGAAGGACCATAGACAGCCCTCCACAATGCCGAACATTTATATAGCGACCAGGCCAACCCGCTTGGGGATCCAGCGGAGACTCGAACCTGCAAACCCACGCTTGGGAGCCAGGCTTCGTAACCACTAGGCCAAGGCAGATCCTGTTAAGCTTTACTTACTTGCTTCTGGTATAGTCCAGGCAAACTAGTGTTTTTCCAAAAACTAATTGCAACAGAAATCCTTTTACCACAATTCATTTTCATAAGGTCCCCAAATCAATACACTAAACATCCTGAAAAAAAGGGAAATATGCTAATTTGCATCAATCAAATATGGCCACCAACAAATGAGAAATGGCTATATCTCTGTAACCAAAGTAGTAGTGTTGTAGTTGCGTTTCTGTTTCTTTTATGAATAATGCAGTGCTGTCTTTCAGACTGTGAATGGTCAGGGAATTGACCGCCACCTCCTGGGTCTGAAGCTGACCGCCATCGAGCAGGGCCTGGACGTTCCCGAGTTATTCATGGATACCACATACTCCAGAGCCATGCACTACACCCTCGCAACCAGTCAGGTAAGCATAGGACCCACCGGCGGATCCACACAGGTGATTCCGGTGACAAGTCACCGCTCAATTCAAAAAGTGGATGTTTGGCACCGGTCAAATCCGCAAGCTGATCCCTTCCTGTTCACGCCACCACTTTTTAGACAGGCAGTTAGAGGGCGTCATGCCCCGGATAGATTTTCTTAATACCCCCTTGGGACGGATTGATTTAGGAAGAGAAGGCAGTCAACTCAACATTGTTCTCGCGACTGGCCACCAGACACAATTAGTCTCCATGGGGAATTGATAAGGACGGCACATATCGGCCGGGGAAGATAGTAATTCCCTGTGGAGATGACTATCAATCTCTGGCAAACACGTCATTATACTCGACGCTAGGATCGCTGTTAAGCCCTAAGCAACCATGGCTGGAGTGTTGCTAGTCATCTCACAGATAATAGATATAGAGAATCTTTTATTTCAAGTTTTTATTTTCAGGTAATAATTTTACATAGTAAACACGAGCTGCCAGGGCTCTTGTCCGACTACAAAATAACAATTTAAAATATAACATACATTATGTTACAGCAATATAAATGACAACTTGAGGGGAAGTGGGTTTGCACACATTAATTGACAATGAGTAGTATCTTTAGTCTTTCAGGACATACGTTTGTGATTATGTAAAATAGCTGATACTTCTGCTCGTTTACTGGTATTACTTAAAGCAGCAGAGAGAGCAGGTACAGTTAGTTCCAGACCAGGTTGAGATTTGGTTTTTGAACTCTTTTAGTGATGTTGTTTGTCTCAAGTTGTTAGGTAGGGAGTGCCATACTTTAGGTCCAGTATATCTAATTGATTGCTTTCCGAAAGAGATGGTGTTATATGGAGGTAATATTAGAGAGTGGTTTCATCTAAGGCTGTATTCCGATCCTCTCTCTGTGAACAGAGAGCTGACATAGGGAGGGGCCCTTCCATGGACAGCTTTGTGGATCTCTGTAGCTAGGGATCTTAGTCTACCTGGATGTAAGCTTTGTAGTTTAGCCTGGTCTAGTACTACCTCATAGCTGATTTTGTAATCCCTGTAGACAAAACGTAGGGCTCGTTCCTGCATCCTCTCTAGCTTGGAGAGATTTTTCTTGGACAACTGAAGTCATCTCTTCACTTTAAAGTAGAAGACGACTTTGGGAACTTGGTATACAAGTATAAACATTTCAAGGATCAGATTTTTAGGAAATCATGAACAATATTAGGAGGTAGTATTGTAACATCAATGGTAAAGGTAAAGGTATTCGGTTTATAGTCTTGTATCCACCGAAGTGCTCACACGACCTTCCTCCCCTAGCAGGCACTGTACATACAGAAACCATTTCAATCCCCCGGGGGATATTCCAGAGCAACTGGCAGCATATAGCGCACACACTCTAAGGACTGCCTTATTTATGCTAGGTACCCATTTTGCAGCTGGGTAGACTGAAGCAATATGGAATAAACTGTTTTGCCCAAGAACGACCATAGTGCCCGGAGTGGCCGGGAATCGAACCAGCGACCCTCTGATTACTAGTCCGACACCTAACCAACTGAGCTACTTTGTCCCCAAATGGTAGATTATACTGGTCAACATATATTGGTATCCAATTGCTCTTTTGCCAGTTTTGATGGAGTGTATTCAGGATTATCTAAGAAAATGCATCAGTGAATTGAATCCCCTGGACAGGCGTGGGGGGGGGGGGGGGGGGGGGGGGGGGGGAGTGTTCTGACATTCTGCCCTATTTTGCATATAGTCCCAATCCCTAGGGCACATTTTTTTGTCAGTTATCCCCACCCCTGAGGCACAATTTGTGAACCATATTTTCTAGTCATGTGGGCATTAAAAAAATTGAAAAGGGAATTTGAAAATAAACTTATTGTGCTGATTTAGACAATGACAAGAACTAATTTTATTTGTTTTCCCACTTTTTGATGACCGATTGGGCTTATCAAAATCAAGTAATTGGGATATTTATTAAGGAGGATTTTAAAGGTATTTACTATCCCCGCCCTGTGGGGATAGTGCATGTGAAGTGTAATATGTAAGCAATCACTAGTCTACAGTTTCAGAAATAAAGAAATATTTTACCCATAAATTAGCCTTTTATTATGAAATCCATTCCTAAGATCAGTACTGTGTAATGAGTGGTTCAGTATATGGATAAGAAATACTAGAAATAAAATGAAATTCTTTAAAAAGTAAGTCAATGAAATTCATAATTTTAAGTGCCACGATGTGCTGAGAATACATCTCAGAGCCTCGAAAACCCTTGGGCTTCTGGGGCCCCCAGACCCCCGGCCACTAGTTCCGAGTACCCACGGTGCCCGGTGGCAATTTTCAGTTTTGGCACCAGTCAAATTATGGTCTGTATCCGCCCCTGGGACCCTGTTGCATAAAACATTTTGAGGTAGATGAAATCTATCTACAAGTCAGGTAAGCCCAGGGCTTGTTGCATATGACATTTTAAGGTACACAGCAAAAGATTTCGGACTGCAAACGGACAGCAAATGGTTACCTGCTGTTGGGTCAGCAAACAGATATAAATCTGCCATATATCTTGACCGGTATCAGGACAAAATCCCCCTGGACAATATCCCCCCAGGACAAAACCCCCGGACAATATCCCCCCCAGATGATATCTTTAGTAAGACGTGTTAGTAAAATCTTTTTTTCTAATTCCATTGTTTAAAAATTCTTTTTTTACTAACACATGTTCAAGGATAATTTAAAACACAGGAATTTAAAAAATAAAATTACTAACACATGTTTTAGAATAATTTAAAACACTGGAATTTTCTTTAATTTTTTAAAATAATTTCTACTAACACATGTTTTAGGATAATTTAAAACAATTTTTTTCAAATTAAAAAAAAATATTTTACTAACACATGTTTTTTGATAATTTAAAACATTGGAATTTTTTCAATTATTTTACTTAATCATGTTTCAGGATAATTTAAAACACGGAATTTCTTTTCAGTTTTTAAATATTTCTTTAATAACCCATGTTTTATGATAATTTAAAACACTGGAATTTGAAAAAAAAATTTTTACTATTACACATGTTTTATTAGAGATATCATCCTGGAGGATATTGGAACGGAGGGATTATGTCCAGGGGAGGTTTGTCCTGGGGGGATATTGTCCGGGGGGATATTACCCTAGAACCATCTTGACCATATATACTTTGTGACTTTCTCCCTTTCAGGTTCCTTCGAAAATTGATGTGTTTATGTGTTTATTATATTGAAAGCAATCGTTCCTTTTAGGTCTAACAAAACCTTTTTCAAATTCTTTTCAAACATTGCTCTATTTTAAGAGTTCTAATGGGCCTGCCCTGATGGCCGTGTGGTCTAAGGCATTGACTCTGACTGCTAGCTGTCTCTCATCACTGCCTAGGTTTAAATGCTGGCTGGGGCATGTGAGGAAGTTGCCTTTGACTTGAGGTTAGGTGGTGTTTTTTTGTTAGTACGTTTTCCTTTACCACTTAGGACTGTCTAGTCATGAGTGACGAAAAGTGACGTAAAGAGAAATTTCCAAATCCAGATTGAAGAATTATGTACAAAGATTTTGATGTCAAATAGTGGGTTATGCTTGATTGAAATCACGCAGTCTTGACCATATATTCTTTGTGACTTTCTCCCTTTCAGGTTCCTTCAAAGATCGATGTGTTTATGTGTTTCGGGCCGTCGGTACCTGAAGGATACGGTCTTTGCTACAATCCCCAAGACGCCCGGATACTTTTCGCAATATCGGCGTCTAATTCAAGCCCCGAAACGGATTCGCGCAGATTCAGGGACTCACTGGAGAGAAGTTTAATGGACATGCACGACATTCTCGTGAAAGCTTCAGCCAAGTCTAAGCTGGACCCTCTCCTGCCAAAGAATATCTCCTCCAGAAATTGACATTTGGATTTTTGATACTTTTGACAATAACTTGGGAATTAACCCTTATGCTGCTGGTGGCTAATTTGGCCAATAAAAAATGATGCAAAAAAAGCTGAAAAATGACTGAAACCCTGGCTCATTGGTACTCATCTGAATATGGTCACGAAAGGGTTTAGATGTTTATTAAAAATCTTTGCATATTTGTGTTTTGAATGAAAGTAGCCTCAGCATTTGAAGGGTTAAGATTTTATTTGAAGGGGAGTTGTTTGTAGTGTTCCTGATGTACATTTCTCCGTCAAATACTGGCGGACCTACAATCAGTTCTTGAGCACAGCAGATAACAAGATATTTAACCCTTTCATGCCTGGTGATCTACTTGACAAGTGTCGTCTGGACCTGTCTTACTTTTTAAGATAACTTTGGAATGAAGCATTAATTTGTGAACTATTTGAAGATGAGTTGTAGATAAAGTTTTACTGACCAACTCTCCTTCAAAGTGAGGCTAGCATGTTCAGGTTGACCGGCTGGTTTCGAATCCAATTGTTTTTGGTCATCTAAGCTAATCTGTATATTTTGCATGATAACCAAGGTTCCTATATTTGTTAGGTTTGTGTGACCCTGAAAGGGAATTCGAATTTTGTTTGTCATGACTTTTTCTGCCATTATATTCCACATTGTGACTGGCTAGTTGCTAATTGTATTCTAACCCTTATGCTGCTAGTGGCTTATTTGGCCAATACAAAAAAACTGAAAAGATGCTGAAACCCTGGCATAAATGCACTTCAACATAACTATATTGCATTGCTATTGTAATGTTGTATTGCTCTGGTATTAATATTTTTGTAGCCTTGTAGTTTTATTACCATCAATGGTAAATTTATTGTAGGTTTGGTGTACCTACTTACGGCTCGGCGGCAGAGCACAAAATAAAGTGGGAGCATTACATTTATTTTCCCGTCAGGTCTATTCCACTTTGATCGGCGGATCCAGGAACCAATAAATCAAGTAACCTTGGCCTTAGTAGCCTTAGCATTGGAAGGGTTGAAGGTACTCTTAATGGTACTAACCACTGTGAAGTTATCATTTATTAGAGAGAGTCCAGGTTCCTAAACATGGCCATTCACAATAAAATTTATATGGCAATAATGTATTTAAGTAATGTTGAAATACTGTACACTTAGAGCTGCACTCACGGAGGGAGATCAAATCATGAGCTCACCACCCGTTTGACTCGTGAGCTCACAGACGTTCCAATGTTCCAAGGAAATACTTATTTTCCAGCTCAGCTATTAAAAAATAAATATTTATTGGCGGAGATTTATTAACATTGTCATGTTTATTTAATTTTAAAACGTACTGACGAGGTACACAGGTCAGTATAACACTCAACACCACTTGAATGTATACATTGGAGATTGTAAAGAAGATATGACAGCGATAAGCAGTTATGTATGTTAATAATGTGTGTTAGGTGCTCTGTGTTACGTTTGTGTTCCCAACATAGACAAGCTCACGATTTGAACATTTCAGCTCGAGCTCGACGAGTTTGACCCTGGGCTCGAGTCACTCGAGTTTGTGAGTGGTGAGTGCAGCTCTATGTACACTGTACAGTTTCATCAGTACCATTACTGTGCCATACCGTTTCGTAGGGGCAGGGTTTTAGCCAGGATCTTCATAACAGGGTGTCCAAATTGGGATTTCAAGAAATTAGGGTGTCCAAAATCCTTGACTGAAAAAGTAAAAATCATTACACTGATTATGTACATTGATGTTAACACCAACAAATAAAGTAATTATATGCTTAATTCTTAAAAGAAATGTCTTTGTTATTATTTAGAAGTTTGAACTTTTTAGAAATTTAACTTGGAATTAGTATTTACAAAAAACACATAACAGAATCTAGGGTGTCTTTTTACCTAGAATCAGGTATTTTTCATGAACCAGGGAGTCCAAAAGATACCCTGACACCCTGCTGGCTAAGACCCGGCATAGGGGTATTCGTCCCTACACCGGTCTACTAATATTTCCCCCTATAGATTGAGAATGGAAGGGGTTGAGAAATATACTTGATAATGAGGTTCTAATTTCTTTTGAGGTGTTTATATGGAGATATCATATGTATTGAATTGATCAATAAAATTATCCATTGTGGTCTGATTGTTACGAATGCCTTTTTAGTCCACTAAATACCTGAGATTTATTGCTGACTTGACTGGTAAATCGTGTACCATTGGCTTCCTTAGAGTTGATCTATTCCATGGCAGGCAATGTAAACAGCCACATGAGTGAAATGGCAAGGATAATTTTATCTCGCTAAAATCCTGCTAGACACTTGATCAGGTTAAAATTGGTAAAATTTGGAGCTAGTCTTTATCTTAAGTTTTCCATGTTGTTATACCGGTATTTGGAATTTTATTTATGAACACCTCAACCGCACTATTTCATAAGTTGTCTATAATGCCAAAATTGGAATTTTACCTATGGATACTTTTAGTATTTCAGCAACTTCCCTGATAAAAGGTATTCATATTCCAGAGTAATCTTTCCAATGCCGAGGCTATTTTCATCAAAAGCACAAGGACGTAACAATTTTTGAAAGACACCTAAACCCTGTCATGTAGGTATTACTTGGATACATGTAGTGCTCTCAGATGAGTACTCTTGTGCCAGGGTTTCAATAATCTCTTTTAGGTTTTTCACATCATTTTGTACTGGCCACAAGCATGGTTTAGAGGGGCATAGAAATGACACAAGACAGTCATACAGTAATTCTCTTTATTCTGTTTTGAAAACAATAAACCTGAGTACTTGCTTATAGAGGATTATGTACATTCTTGTCAAGAGAGATAGAGAGAGGGGTAGAGTAACTGTAGGGGAGGAATACTCTCCCAATGTCAGGCTAGCAGCAGCAGCAGCAGCAGCATGGGTCCAACTCTTGCTCACTTTAACCCTTCCAATGCTGAGGCTACTTTCGTCCAAAGCACAAGGATGCAAACCTTTTGAAAAGCATCCAAACCCTGTCATGTTGGTATTCATTGGATAGCTTGTGTTGAGTACTTTCAGATGAGTATCCACATGTTAGGGTTTCAGTCATTTTCAGGGTTTTTGCATCATTTTGTATTGGCCAAATTAGCCACCGGCAGCATAAGGGTTAAGGGGTGAGAGAGAGAGGGGGAACTAAGGTTAGCAGTATGAACAATAGTAGACAAACAAAAGAAAGCGGCAGCTGAAGTAGGATAAGAAATGGATAAGAAATAGTTAAGTAGAAGTGATGCTAGTAGCCATAGTGGTAGTAGTAGGCATAAGTAGTAGTAGTAGTAATGATAGTGGTAGTAGTAGGCATAAGTAGTAGTAGTAGTAGTAGTAGTAGTAGTAGTAGTAGTAGTAGTAGTAGTAGTAGTAGTAGTAGTAGTAGTAGTAGTAGTAGTAGTAGGAGTAGCAGCAATAGTAGTAGAAGTAGCAGCATTGGTGGAAGTAGTATCAATAGAAGTTGCGGCAATAGCAGTAATGGAAAAGCAAGAAGTTTTAAGTGGTAGTGCTTAAGAAGTAGCACCAACAACAGTGGCAGTTATGTAGGTTTTGCAGTAGCAGGAGTTGAGGTAATAGAAAAGTAGTAGTAGAGGTAATATTAGTAATAGAAGTAGTATTAACAGTAGTAGTAGTAGTAGTAGTAGTAGTATTAGTAGTAGTAGATCTAGTGGTAGCCCTAGTGGCAGTAGTAGTAGTAGTAGTAGATTTAGTTGTAGTAGAAGTAGCAGCAGTAGAAGTAGTAGTAGTAGTAGTAGTAGTAGTAGTAGTAGTAGTAGTGGTAGTAGTAGTAGTAGTAGTAGTAGTAGTAGTAGTAGTAGTAGTAGTAGTAGTAGTAGAAGTAGCAGCAGTAGAAGTAGTAGTAGTAGTAGTAGTGGTAGTAGTAGTAGTAGTAGTAGTAGTAGTAGTAGCAGTAGTAGTAGTAGTAGTAGTAGTAGTAGTAGTAGTAGTAGTAGTAGTAGTAGTAGTAGTAGTAGTAGTAGCAGCAGCCGCAGGGATAGCAATAGAAATAGGTAGTGCAGCATGGCTAGCCATCATATTAGCCTTGGTCTGGGCAGTACAAGTAGTAGTAGTAGTAGTAGTAGTAGTAGTAAATCTTGAGGTCTGTACAATAATTGGAGGTATAATGAGTATGAGTAGGAGGCATAGGAGGAGGGAGGAAGTAGTACCGTAAATTCTCGGGAATTTAGACCACCCTAAGAATTTGGACCGCCCTTGATGTATCGTTGGTTTTCATCAAGATAAATTCAAGGGAAATCTGGGCCATTAATTACCACTCTGTTTTGTCTGTATTATCAGAAAACATGTTAATCATAATTATCAAAAAGTGTCCCAAATTAGTGAGAATTTACTGTAGCCGAAATAGGCTAGATCCCACTTCCTCACTCGCCACAGCCTCACTCTGAGCTGTCACAGCAGCACTAGCGGCAGCAGCAGTAGCTGCATTTTTACCCTACCAGCTCTTGGCTTCGGAGAAATTTAGAAAACATGAATGCCATGGTCTCAGCCAGTATGGTGTCTGTGAGCGGCGTCATTTGGACACCAAAACTATAATCACACACCAGGGCACCAAAAGTTCTTTGTGAGGAATTTCTAAAAATGTCATATGTCAGTTTTAAGTTCAAGCGAATTATTTAATATTTTACCATGACATTGCATAAGTAAATACATTCCTCAATAAGTAAATACAATTAAAGATTGGAATCTAGAAATATTGCAGTTGCGGTCATTTGTGGAAAATAGGATGCCCAAAATTTTACAATTGAGGATTTTGGGCACCCAGTTTGTAAATCCTTCTTTATTTCTTTAAAAAAAAAAAGAATTTTTGTCTTCATTAATTGCTCTTTCATTATGCCCATCGTCAGGGAAGTATATAACTTAGAGATGTAAGTTCTATAATTCCCTGCCATTGTGAGTTTCTCCGTCCTGGCTAAGACCGTGGTGAGTGCACAGTGAGAGGGCGGACCACCAGTCCTTCCCACTCAATAACTTATACATGTATACATATATATCATAACATTATAGATATCCTGAAACTCTTCTTCTAACCACCACTGTCCTCACCATCATCATCATCATCATTGTCATGTCATCATCAATATGTAGTAGTCTATACAGTAAACTTGTTTAGAAAAGATGAAATGCTGATTTTCAATCCCTGATTAGTCTTGCGGAGTCCCCCGAGACCCCCTGTGAACAAAAAAGGCGCTATTTATTTAACCCATCAGGCACCGGAACGTCAGCCAACGCATCTGGCACTAGCACAAATATCTCAGTAACCAATCAGAAGTCAACGCCATTTCTGTTTTAACTAATTGGTTTCACATCTATTAAGTACCTATCATCCAAGTTTTTGGGAGCAAATTTCGGGTTTTGCACTCGACAACCTATCCTATATGACCATGTGAATTTAATTTTGTAAAATCCTTTTCAATACAAAAATTATAGTCGGTATATAGTACTATTGATCTAGACAACAAATTCATAGTTTTAAGCATTAATAGGTTACTAATACCTGACCAATGAAAATCTCCCAAGAGAGCAAATCTTATCTCCTACCACAGAAATCCATTGAAATTGGGCTCATTTCCTCTCCATAAGAAATCATGGCTACATTCTGCAGACCCTAAAACAGGCTTCACATAGAGAATTTATGTAAATTTCATCACCATACAAACCAAAATTACAGTCCATAGACTCTTTAACTGGCTTGCGACACATACAGATTATGTGAAAATGTTGTCACCATAGAAACCACAATTACAGTCCTTACTCTAGTTGGCTTGCGACACATACAGATTATGTGAACATTTTGTCACCATAGAAACCATCTTGTTACCATAGAAACCATGATAAGCAACCATGGACTCCTAGAGAGGCTTACAACTTTAAGCTTATGAGTAAATTTTTGTCACCTTGGAAACCATCTTGTTACCATAGAAACCATTATTAGCAACAATGGACTCCTAGAGGGGCTGACAACACAAAGCTAATGAGTAAATTTTGTCACCTTAGAGACCATTATCACCATAGCCATAGAAACCATTATAAACAACCATAGACTCATAGAGAGTCTACCAAATATACAAGTGTACATTTTGTTACCTAGGAAACCATCTTGTCACTGTGGAAACCTTTACTATTATCTGTAGATACTTGGAGAAGCTACACTTATAGTTTATGTCAAATCGTACATAGAAATTCAGTGATTTCTTTATGGTGTGATCAATAATTGATAAATATAGTAATTTCACCTTTATAACTCTGCAAACTGTGCAACCTTGTCATAATCATCTGTCCTTAAATACCGTTCAAAATAATTCACTATTGATAGATTTTCACCTGTTTCATTCATCGATTTATCGCTAGAATTGATGTCATCACAAACAATAAGAACATAGGATTCAATATTCGATCTCACATATACTTTAGATTTGGAAGCACATAGTCAAGCTAGAAAACACATTGTACCAAAAAAGCAGTAATTTACACAAAAAAATAAATTGGAAAAAGTTTCCTCCAACATTCAGATCTGTACTGGGAGTATCTGTTTCTGTGGTATTCACTATGGCTCATTCAAAAGCACTTAACTTATAACAAACCAGAAGTCTCCATTAGTGAGTTAACCCTTCCAATGCTAAGGCTACTTTCGTCCAAAGCACAAGAATGCAAAGATTTTTGAAATCCATCTAAACCCTGTTATGTTGGTATTCATTGGAAAGCTCTCGCTGAATACTTTCAGATGAGTACCCATTTGCCAGGGTTTCGGTCATTTTTCATTATTTTTGCATCATTTTGTATTGACCAAATTAGCCACCAGCAGCATAAGGGTTTAATAAGATTACTCATGAGTCAGAGATATGTGGTAGAAAATACTAGTCCACCTTGGCGGTATGCGGACCCTGAAGAGAAAATCGTAATGGAGGTATAAAAGTTGACAAGTAGCGCCCTCTTGAGTGAGCGAGGTAAACTAACGTTGACAACTTCTCACCTCCACCCTCATGCGGCTGCTGGTTAATTTGGCCAAAACAAAATTATGCGAAAAACCTGAAAAATGACTAAAACCCATGCAAATGGGTACTCATCGGAGAGTACTCAACTAGAGCTATCCAATGAATACCAACATGACAGGGTTTAGATGATTTTTAAATTTTTTGCATCCTTGTGCTTTGGACAAAAGTAGCCTCAGCATTGGAAGGGTTAAGGGAGTATTTACCTATGTTTGAAAACTGATATATCTATTGAGAGCCCTGCAGAGGTAAGATAATAGTAGTAGTAGAATAGTAATAGGCATATCCTACTGTAGACAGCTTTGAGTCAAGATATCAGAACTTCAACAAGTTAGCACCATTCATATCTTTTCACTAGAACGTTATATATATAGCGTAGTTTTAGGGGTTGAAAAGATTGAGCTTACATGAGCGAATTTGAAGTTATTCAGATTTAACTAACAGAAACGACTTCCAGTGAATCACTTCTCATGAGTTTGTGATGAAAACGCTTCCGTATGTTTGAGAAGGCTAGTAGGCTGCCAATGCCGATGGGTTTAAACAGGTAGTTTATCTTTTGATTGCTGGCTGCACGATGGCAGACAGGCAAGGTAGTAATAGTAGTAGTAGTAATATCTCCTGATATAATAAAAACGAATCCCTGATCTTTACAATACAGTACAACTAGAAAACTAGCCAATTAGGTCCCCTCCCCCCCCCTACACACACACACGCACAGTGAGTGAGCTGGTGAATTCTAGACTAGAGGGGGGTTCACCAGCCGAGTTGGAGAGGGCTAGCATGAAGGGGGAGAGGGGGGTGTAATATGATATAATACAATGCAGGAATTGCCCAGCGTCATATACAGCAAAGCAATTACACAGCTACGCACACAGCAGGAGCCAACACAGGGCTTGCGGTTACCATGGCGGCGACTAACAACAACGGCAGCCATCTTGAAACTGACAAGTGTCTTTACATTTACAAGCAGGAAATTTGTACAAAGGCATTTGTTCTCCATCAATAGTTAAGTAGAATATTGGAGAACTGTAGTTGAGTGTCCAGTTCAAATATTTGAGATGAAAACTACGCATAGCAGAAACTATCATGATAGACAGATATCCATATATGGTAGAGACCATCATAATAAACTGATATTCATTTGTAGGCATCTGTCCATATATGGTAACCATCATAGATAGCAATCCATATATAGGCATCTAGCCTTATATTGTAGAAACCACCATTATAGACAGATTCCCATAAATGGGCACCTGTTCATATATGGTAACCCCCACAGATAGATATCCATACACAGTCATAAGTCCTTAAATGGTAGAAACCACCACAATAGACATACTCATAAAAAGACACCTGTTCATATATGGTAACCATCATAGATAGATATCCATATATAGGCATCTGTCCATACATGGTAGAAACAAACATGAGAGATATCCACATATAGGCATCCCTTTCCATATTAGGCATCATACTAAAATAGTCAGAATCTTTTGGCGAGGAAATGCACATTTTCTTGAAATTTGTGTTCTCTGGTGCTAAAGAAAGCAATCGTTCTTGGCCAAGTTCAGAGTATATGCGACGCAGCAGTTACTAAACCTTAAATTCAGAGTACATGCTATAGAGAAATTAAAACTTAAACACTATTATATGTCCATTGAGGGATCACAGATTAATGATAGTTTTTAGCTGAGGACTATCAAAAAATCTCATGCATGGCCTCAATCTACACACTTATTCATTTATCCTCTAGTGTGGGATGAATAAATACAGGGAAAACTGAATTGTATTAATAAACGCAAAGAATTGAAATTTTTTGCAACCAAAGTACAAATGTTTGTGGAGTATGTGGCATATAATGTATTGCACAACATCTAAAATTCATATCTTATCTGAAGCGTGCAAGGCAGTCGACTTGGTCAATGTTTTTCAACTAATTCTTTGGTTTACTCCACGTTTTTCTATTGACTAAAGAGCTTCCGACAAAAAAAGAAGAGAATTTAACTCTGCTAGCCTTTGTTAACTGCTGCTGGAGGCTTCGCAACAGACACATATATATTTACCCGTAAATTCTCCTCGTAGAGGAGAGTTCTCCATCACGAAGCCTCCTTTTCACACACCCCTAAATCAGCCAAGAAAAACGAGTCTCGTATCTGACCCGATCGCCACCAGAAATGGGCCATTGGACATCCGCACAAGGCATTTTTTTCACATACATCTTCTTCCCGTAAAAGATGCCCAATGCCACTGAGGTATTGTCTTAAATAAGAAGCGGTAACCATGGTAACCACAAGTCCACTCTAACTAACGCTAGACTAATAAATAATTATGTTATACAAATAAGAGGTACATAGCAATCAATCAATCGTCTTCATTTATAAACACTTTTAAAATCTGTACAGTCGATATGTAAAAATATAAATACCCTTGAATAGTCTTTTACGTAATATCTTAAATTGCTGGAGACGACGACATCAATGACACACAAATATCGTAAATATCTTCGGGCTGCCCTGAAGTCAAACTGTTTAGGCTTGTTGTGTAGTAGCATCCATCTGCTCTGGACTGATTCAATCCCGTGTCTTTCCTGAAGAGTGTTTTTTCCTGACGTTGGTTTAAGTCCTTTTCCTTTCCCTAAGACAATTAATTCCACAAAGAAAGAGAGAGAGCAAGGGAGAAGCTTGGCAAACGTGTGCAGATATTCATCGTCCAGAAAGCCTTCAAAAAGATCCCAAAGATAGACGTAAGGCCCTACAGCACAATTAGAAATCCAATAAGTATTTCCTAATGGCAACTTATGAAAAACATATTTGGTTATATATATATATATATATATATATATATATATATATATATATATATATATATATATATATATATATATATATATATATATATATATATA
>OZ012695.1:38171229-38188729 GCA_963942565.1 Maea johnstoni
TTCATTGGATAGCTCTCACTGATAACTCAGATGAGTACACTACTCTTTGCGTCAAAGTTACTGCACACATACGAAACAGATAATGGTATGAGAAAGAGAAAAGGAGAATATTGCCAAGAGATCATGATTTTAATGCTAAGGGTGTAACTCTTACCAACATTTCGGCACACATAAGGTACAGAGCGTGCCTCTAATCGAAGTTACTGCACACATAAAATACAGATAATGCTGTGAGTCAGTCTCAGAGAAAAGGCGATTATTGCCAAGAGATCATGATTTGAATGCTAAAGGTGTAACTCTTACCAACATTTAAGCACACATATGATACACAGCGTTACTACACACATAAAATACAGATAATGGTGTGAATAAGAGAAAAGGCGCTAATTGCCTAGAGTCCAGAGACCTACCTTTTTGACACTGGGGTTTACCTTGCGTTGAAGTAACTGCACACATAAGATACAGACAATGGTATGAGTGTGAGAAAAGACGATTATAGCCTCGAGACCTACCTTTTTGACACCGAGGGAGTAGCGCGCGTCGCTGTTACTGCAGACGTCCAGCTCGCAGTGCAGGTTCATCTGGTAGCTGCCGGTGTGGAAGTACTTGTAGATCTGGAAGCTGAAGCGCTGTCGCTGGGCGGCCTGGCCCTCGATGCGGTTGTGGCTCGTCTGGCCGTGCCACTGCAGCGACTTGTCAGAGTTGCAGCCATTTTGGATCAGCATCTTCTTCTGCTTGTCGGCCAGCGAGCTCACGTAGCAGTTCCGCACCAGCACCCGCAGCTGTGGCTCTGCGAAAGTTACAGCAAAAATATTTTTTCTTTTCATATTTTTAATTTTTTTAATTTCTTAATTTTTGAATTTTTTTTTCATATTTTTAATTTTTTTCTTATTTGAGGTTTTTCTTTTTTTTTTTCTTTTTGAATTTTTTTTTTTTTGAAAATATTTAGTTTATTTTCCTGCTCACCAAGCATCTTGGCCATGCTGTAGTCTTCATATACAATTAAGTTGAAAATACAGTGTTGAAACATTTGTGTTTGTCTTACATAAGATTAAGACATTGTACAGTTATATCTTCTGATATATATGTAAATCAACAAATATATCAATAAATAAACATATAAGGGGAAAAAAGTCAAAAATCAATTATCAAAATTCACCACAAGGCTCAGCCACCTGCCTAGGAAAAAAAATGCCAGTAAAGAAAGGTTGCAAATCATTACAAGGTAGGCTAATAAAACTTGCCTTGCGGCTCCGAAAAATGATCACTACAAGGTTGAGCTACCAGACCAATGGAAATACCGAAAGTACTGTGAATTTAGGACTTTGCTGATATAAAGCACTTGAAGTAAGGTACTCTTCCATTTGCAACAAATGGCTCATTTAGCCTGTGATTAAAAAAGAATAATAATGAAAAAATGAAAATTAAAAAAAAATGAAAAAATAATAATAATAAAATTTAAAAAATGAAAAATGAAAAGAAAGAAAGAAAGAAAAAAAAAACGGAAAAAATTAGAAAAAATATAAATAAAACGGAATTTAACCAATTGGGTATGTTTTTATTCCTGCTGTTCGTACCTGCGATTAACCTGACGTCCACAAAGATGCGCTGTTTCTCCGTGACCGGGTGTGGGAAGTGGGTCAGCGGCGTGCTGAAGTCACTGCTACCATATAAGGTAAGGTGCGAGCTGACGTTCTCCAGGTTCCCTGTCTCAACCTCCACGGCCATGTCGTCAGCCTGCAAGAGTGCAACAAAAGACAATGTACACATATCGCAATGGAATTTGGAATCATGATCATAGTCTTAGGCCTAAAAAAAAAAGTTGTTTGTTTCCTGTAACCCTACCCTAACAAGTTTTTATTCAAAAAAATCTCTACCCTAAAGTTTTTATCCCCCTCCTAACTCCCAATCAACGTATAACATGCATAAAACACATTTTTGACCAAAAAAATAAAAAATATTTTTTTTTACAATTACCCTGATCATGATTATCATATTGCGTCACTTTCTGTCATATTTGGCCTAAATCATGACTATAGTCTGTCTGATACAAGCTTGGCTGGTCGTTTTTCCTCTTTTTTGTCACTAAAAGTTTGTGTGCCTTCCAAACTTGGCAAACCTTTTAGGAGCTCTAAGTTGTGTATGTTTAAACATACTTTTTGCCTCAATTCAGTAAAATATAGATTTTGCTCATTAGGTCCTATTGTAAAATTTGCCCATTGCAAACAATACAAATGTGAGAGCGATCTTGCACGTAATTACATGTGTTGTGCATTTTTCATGAAATTTCAGGATAATACCTGCAGAAACAAGGAAGAAATAATAATGGAAAAGCAGAATGTATAACTTTTAATTAAACATAGATAGGAAAGACTGAAAGTATGCCTTTTAATCATATGCAAATGATCGGAAAAAAAGTCTTTAAAAAGTGGGACTGGTCATCAAAATTAGATGTAAAAATAGTGAGATCTCCGATTAATCGGGACAAGACTAATGCTTACTGTTTGTCTCGTGCGATCGACGCCGATCTTGAACTCGCAGTGGAAACTGACGTTGATCATAGGTATGTGGTAATCTTCGTCGTCCCAGTGTGTGTCGTCCCCCGCCTGCATCCCCGACGCCTCAGTGGCTCCCCCTGGTGGGCCGCTCCCCTCCTCAGCCTCGCCTGCAACACCCTCTATCCGCCGCACCACAACCTGAAACACACACAAAACAACGTCACTTTTTCAATGCAAACCATAGAGGGATTCACAATAAGGCTGTTTTAGGGGCTCTTGCAACTTAAAATTCAGCTGAACCTCAAGAACTCAAATCAAAGGGCCCAAAGAAATTATAAAATTATTCAAATTTCAGAAATTTAGAATTTTAAGAATTTAAACAGGGCATAAATTAGGAAAACATGAGATACTCTTCCCTTCCTATTAATCTTTCCTCCCCATCTTTCAAATACGATTGTCTCTGATCCAAAATGTCTGAAATCTAAATTGTTTCCTTAGTCGTACATCTTAGAGCCAGCTGGGAGGGTACCTTTGTTGTGGTGATTAATTCTTATGTAAACAGGTGATGGGACTAAAGATTTTTGGGACTATAAATCCAACATAGTCTACTAGAATCTTTTGCAGCGCTATCTTACAGTGTGACTATAGTATAGACTTACAGCATTGGCGTATCTTGGCTTGTCGCTGGTGAGTCCGGTGGTCCTAGTGTCGCACTCGGCCAGCAGGGTGCTCAGCTTGATGTGCGTCCGGTTGGATCTCGCGCCGCACCGCGGGTCCAGGAGAGTCAGGTGACGCGCCGTGAGGCCAACCGCCTGAACAACAATGAAAACAACGATGAGCTTCAAACTACTCAACAATAAAAACAACAAGAAAGACGCTGATAGCGTCAAGGTTGTATTTCATGAAATATTAATAAAGAAATATTTCTTACCATTGTTGTTCTGTTTTGAAGGTCATGTGACTACTCAACAATAAAAACAACAATAAGCATCAATCTCCTCCGATGTAAATTTAAAGTGTTTTTTAAGGCTACACATATTTAAAAGCTTAAGTCAAATCTTGACTATATAGGAACCCAAGATGGGAAATAAATTGTGATTTTTGCAGTGCCACATCGATATTGTTGCATCACGTAGTAATGGCTCGCCGTATGGCATTCAACTTTGCCACAGGTCTACCTGTCTGTTAAATTTGCAAATTTTGATGTTCATTACTTTATCTGCCATATTGCTGCTTAGTCATGACTAGCCAGTTGTGAAGGAAACCGGAGTACCTACCCTGAGTTTTGATTTCTGCAGAGCCACATCCATACCCATATTGTGGCAGCGTGTGGTAATGGCTCGCCGTAGGGCGTTCAACGTCGCCACAGGATCCGCGAAGGGTAGGTTGGGGTCAGCAACCCCTTTCTTCCTTTTTCGCCCCTCCTCCTCCTCCACCTTCACCTCCTCTGATGATGATGTCGGTGACAACGATGATGACGATGATGAATTTCCCTGGCTGCTATTTCTGCCATTAGTGGAGTTGAGACTTGACTCTGGGGTTCGATTTTCCAGCTTTGATTTTGGAGGTCCTCTCTCTGTGGATGAAAATATTATGAATAATTAAAAAGTTATAATTATTCTTTTTTAAATATATATATTAGATTATCAAAAGCATTATCATTATAAATATCATTACCATTATTATCATTATTTATGTCATTATTCTATTATTTTTTTTGTTATTGTCATTAGTATAGTTCTCATTGTGACAATTATTATCATTATCATTATTATCATTATATTTATCATCATTATCATCATTAAAATGATAAATATTATCATAATCATTACTAATATAATTATTATAATTATTATAATCATCATTATTACTATCACTATTATTGTTATCATTACTGTTGTTATTATAATTATTATCATTATAATTATTATTATCATGATTATTATTATTATCATTATATCATTTTATTATTATCATTGTATCATTAATATCATTATTATCATTTTCATCATAATAATAATTTCCAACATCAGTATAAGTGAATTTAAATATATATGCATGTGAATATATAGTTTTGGCTGTATGATATTAGCCGTACCGTCGTATATGAGTAGGTTGACTCTGTTTGCGTGCTGGGCCTGTATGTATGAGACGGGCGGGCCGTAGCTCTCCGTGACGTACTCGACCAGCTGCTGACCGTGGTGGTGGATGTCGCTCTTACGCTGGTGTACGACCACTTCTCGCGCCTTCGTGCCAGTGATGTTGGAATTCGGGGCCTACAATGAAATAGTTAAGATTTGGTATAAGTTTTGGGATTTGCACCTTAAATTTTTCTCGAAATACATTTGCTACTTGGTCTTAAATGAAACATTATAAAACATACCATTTTTCAAGGACAAGAGAAAGTTGGAGTAGGGCCAGTGAAAGTTGCCTTAAAGGGCAAGTTGCCGCAAGAGTTTATGTTGTGCCCTACACTACGATACAATTTCAAATTTCTGTAGGGAGCCCAAAGATGTACTGTTTGATATATGCAACAACTTTAAGAAGCTTTTGAAGATGCTATTGGGCCGCCTTGAAAAATCGAACCCTGCTTATGCAATGTTTTGTGCATCTTATGCATTCTGTTCTATGCAGTTTTAATTTGGAGTGCTAAAAATTTCCCTTTACAGCCCTGCTGGAGGGTATTTGTGCTACTTTAATTTTGCTCATTCGAACACTCAAACAAAGCAGATATGAAGTAGGACATTTATTTAAAGGATGATATTTTGGCCCTATCATGGGGAGCAGGAAAATAGCGAAAATTAAATGCCTGTAAATAATACCAGTTCTACAGACTTCAATTCAAGCACTCAAACAAAGCATATTTAAGGATACTTATTCGAAGAATGTTATTATTTTGGCAGTGTTATCAAGGGGAGCACGAAAATAGCGAAAATCAAATACAGTACTTACTATTATATCGAGCATTCCGTTCAAGCCATCTGACTGAATCTTCCATATGATAGGACTGTGGCCCTTGAGAATAAGCACCACATGCTTGGTGATCTGCCTCCGCCCCCTGGTGGCGAGATCGATAACTACGTCTCGGTTACCCCGTGAGAGTGGGGAGTCCGCATGATGGATCTCTATAATATGTACCTCTCTACAAGACAATCAATGATAAAACATGAAGATTAAAGTTACAATTTCCCCTGGTTGCATAAAACACTGTACAATTCCCCCTGGTTGCATAAAACATGGTACAATTCCTAGAGCTGCACTCACCACTCACAAACTCGAGTGGTTCGAGCCCTGGGGCAAACTCGCCGAGCTCGAGCTGAACTGTTCAAATCGTGAGCTCGTCAATGTTGGGAACACAAACGTAACACAGAGCACCTAACACACATTATAAACATACATAACTGCTTATCGCTGTCATGTCTTCTTTACAATCTCCAATGTATACATTCAAGCGGTGTTGAGTGTTATTCTGACCTTTTTACCTCGTCAGCACGTTTTAAAATTAAATAAACATGGTAATGTTAATAAATCTCCGCCAATAAATATTTATTTCTTAATAGCTGAGGTGGAAAATAAGTATTTTTATGGAAAATCGGAACGTCCATGAGCTCATGAGTTAAACGGGTGGTGAGCTCATGAGTTGTTCTCCCTCCGTGAGTGCAGCTCTAACATTTCCCCCTGGTTGCATAAAACATTGTATAGTTCCCCCTGGTTGCATAAAACATTGTACAGCCCCCCTGGTTGCATAAAACATTGTACAGTCCCCCCTGGTTGTATAAAACAATGTACAATTCCCCATGGTTGCATAAAATATGTTACGATTCCCCCTGGTTGCATAAAACATTGTATAGTTCCCACTGGTGGCATAAAACACTACAATTCCCCCTGGTTGCATAAAACATGATACAATTACCACTGGTTGCCAAATAATTACTACGACCCTGCAACTACCAATCTTCCAATTTTGGATGCCCAAAGTTTTTATAATTGCCAAATGGGCACCCAGTTTCTAAATCCTGGCTAAGACCGTGCAACTAGCAAAGAGGGTTTCCGTACCTGCCATTGATCCCTTCATTGTTGGGCTGATCGCACCCCTGAGTCTCTTGTGGTTGGCGGTAGAAGGCGGACAGTGGCGCCACCTGCCAAGCATCTCGCACCTTACACTCTTCTGGCGACCGTGGATCTGAGGAAAAAAGATAAACGCGTCTAAGTATATATACAACATATGAAAAAGATAAACTCATCTAAGTATATATATAACATAAACAAGTGTGTTAACCCATTGCCTGCTTACCACCAAGCACACAACTACCACAAGTTCTGGGAAATTTAGACCACTCTAGGAATTTGGGCCACTGTTATTATTTCGCAAATAATTAATGGTAAATCTCGAAGAAAAACCAGAATGTGGAATGTGGAATTTTATTTGTCGTCACTTTTTCTGAAAGGTTCCATAAAAGTTGTAATGAGCTAGTCATAATTGGTGGAGGAAACTGGGGTACCCGGTGAGAAAATTAAGACTCAAGGAAGACTAGACTAGGCTCCTCGTCCCTAAAAAGTTGACATTTCATCCTGAATTGACAAAGCAGTGTGGTGTAGATAGTACCAGGTAAGGTAGACAGATGGCACCACCTGATCCTCCTCTCTCTAGAGGTTTTAGTTCATATTCAAACTAATTCCTAGATTCCCCTGGTGAGATGAACGTAAACTAAATTGACCAATATGGCCACTTAGACTATTTGGAGCCTGGTAACAGAAAAATACATACGAGAGCAGGGGTCCAGCTAGACACTAGCCCCATAACCAATGGCTACAAAAAATTGTGTTGGGCTATAGGAATATTTGCCTTTGTAGCCCGGCAGGCTATAAGCAAAGTCAAATTTTAAAATCATACCCAGAGATAAAATCAGTTGAAGAACACCATTTGACACATCAGTTGTCCTTCCGTACAATTCCAAAATACTAAAGAACAGTGAAGAGATAGCTTACACATACAAAAAATTGTTTTAGGGAAGGACTGCAACAGGACTGCAGCATTTAGAAAATCTAGGGCTATGTGATCTTGGGTTGGGCTATGGTGATTTAAAAACCTTAAGTCTGGTGGTCTCTTAGAGTTTATAACCAAAGCCTGACCCCTGTGAGGGCCAAGAAAGCTAGGCTAGAAGAAGGCCTTACCTATGCCGACTGATTTGTAGATATGATTGGCCGTCAAGATGTCAGCGAATGAGGTGACAGCGTGGTAGCGGCGCTTGGCCCACTGCATCAGATCTTCATTATTAAAGGGAATATTGTCTCTCGCCATCACTCGCATGGAAATCCTTCGATCTCGGATGACATGTGATCCGCGTGTAATCTGAAACAGACATAGAAAAGATGTATGTTAATGAATATATATAATAATAAAGCAGACATATATATATATATATAAAAATATATAAATATATATATATATATATATATATATATATATATATAAATAATCAGTGTTAGCGCTAGGGTAAAAAAAGACTGCAGCCCCTTAATATCTCAAGCCTGAAAAAAGTGAGTCCCTTGTGTGCGCGCGCAGCGCGTGCACCACGAGCGCCGAAGGCGCGTAGTCCCTGCTAGGGGGGTCCTGGGGCATGCCCCCACGGAAAATTTTTGAAATATAGATGCTCTGTGATGCATTCTGGTGCATTCTGAGCATGAAGTTTTGGAAATACTTAGATGAAAAAATTCCCTTTTTTAGCTGTATTTCTGGAATTTTTTTTTTAGAAAGTGTGACAGACCCCTTCATCCTTTTTTTTAAAATGTAAAAGGTATTAACATTCTCTTTTTAAGATATTTATTTTTCTTTATCTTAAGTGGGATATTAAAAGGGTAGGTTAAATCTTGGAATTCCTTCAGATTCAATCTTAGAATTTGTTTCTTTGCTGGGCTACTATTTCCTTTAAGACTTCCCAAGTTAACCCATAGATAGGTAATGAATATGATCACATCAATTGTGTTTGTTCAATCATTTTAAATATACCTGTTTTAAGAAAGATGAATTTACACATCAGGAAATCACAGGTATAAGTGAGGCTGCATCAAAAACTGATTTTTAATTTATCATTTTAATATCAAACTCTGAATGTTTTCTGCTAAAGCGCAGTTCTACACAGCTCAAATATCATATAATTCATTTCACATAGCTACAACAGAAATATATTCAAAAATATCAAGAACAGTAGTTTCAGGAGATGTTTCTTTTTATTTCAGAATTATTAAAATATGTTTCTTCATGATAGTGAAGTGATATAATATCAATGAAGCGGTACAATAAAGAATCCTACCTTTTGCCTAAGTTGCATATTAATAGGTTAGACTGGGCAGCATATCTTTTCTTTCTAATGAGTCATTTATTATCATTGTTATATCTTTTATTTTGAGAGGCACACACACACACAGGCTTCCACTGTTTGAGCTAATATGTAAGATAGCCTCTTCTTTGTTGATTGAGTGCTCCTCTGAAGGAGCTGTATATACATGATAGCATCGAACCAGGAAGTGGGGGGGGGGGGGGGGGGGGGGCAAATACATTATTTTCGTTTCTCACCATGAATATGTGTCGTGCACTGTTGCCGATTCTCTCAGTACGGATTTTCCATGTAACAACCCGATGAGACTTCAGAACAAATATCAACGGCCCCTCGAAGGTTCCTGAAATATAAATGGAGAATGCATCACATCAAATTACATGCCTGGATTATAGAGACCAATACTTATTTAAAGCAGGGACTTAGCCAGGACCCGTCCTACCTGTCTTTTGGACAGGTAGTTTCCAAAAAACCTCCAGTTTGGACAGGCAAAAATTTCTATTAAGATTTTTAAATTTTGACTTTTGGGGTAATAACCAAATATTTTCCTAACAAGCCATCTAAAAGGACATTGTTGAAGTGTAAATTGCCCTTTTTGACACAATAGGCTATTAAATATAGCTGGTATAGGGATTTGAAGTAAATTAGTAGCTAAATCTGGACGGGCAGAAATTGTTGAATTGCAGTTTTGGACAGGCATTTTTGAAAACCTGGCAAAAGACCCTGATTTAAAGGAATATTTTTTTCACAAATGTAAGGAAGAAAAAAACACACTCTTGATAGCAATTCCCAAATTTGTTGTAACCCTTCCAAAGCACAAGTTTGCAAAGATTTGTGAAAACCTTCTAAACCTTGTCATGTTAGTATTCATTGGATAGCCCTCACTGAGCACCCTCAGATGAATACCCATGTGCCAGTCATCTTTAAGGTTTTTTTTGGATAATTTTGTATTAGCCAATTAAACCAACCGCATATGGGTTAAGAATGGCATTTGGTTACATATATGAATGAAATGATCATATTTGGATCACCCAACCATATACCATACAGAAGAGGAAATTAATAGGATATTAATTTATTCTGACAAACTTTTCCGAGTGGGGTCAGTTCAGTATATTGAAAGTAGGAAATATCGTACCATACATTTACAGTATTATTCCTGTCATTAGAATATTAACCTTCAGTATTGGATTAGGCCCCTCCAATTTATTTACTTGTCTTACGTGCTCATGAGGTAGGAAATGAACCATTTTGGAATAAAAAAAAAGTTGAAAAATGCAACTTTTTTTTTATTCTTATTTTTTTTAGAGTCTGCCGACTAGGACTGGTAGCGATATGTTTCTACCAGCCTATTCTCAACTAAATAAATCAATCAATCAATTAATCCCTGTAACCTGAAGGGTGGGAGGTTTACCTCCTCAAGTCTGAGGCTCTACTACAGCAATGATAGCTTCCTGTAGATGATTGAATCACCCTTACAAAGAATATTCTTAAAACTTGCACTTTTTATTTTTTTTGGAGTCTGACAGAAAATTTCGAAACCACTTTCGCCCGTAAGACACCAAAGGTGACTTTTTTTTCTTTTTTTTTGGAGTCTGACAGGATTTTTTTTCCAAAAAAAGCTTGTAAAACAAGTAATTAAATTGGAATGGCCTTATTGGAATAAAAAATCTCAGAAAAATCCAAATTCACAAATTTGGTTAATTTGCACCTCGCATTAATTTCCTATTCTACAGTAGCTGGCAAGCAACAAGAGCACAATGTTAGACATGTGCCATTGTTGTTTTTAATTGTTGTTTTTCGGTGAAATATGTGCTTAATGGACAAAGCTCTTGCGGTGTCATTTTTTCCCCTTCATTATTACCTTCATCTAAAGTGGCAGAAAAAAATTCACCAACTGGAAACAAATAGGAGCCAAATTTCCTATGAGTGGTGAGGTATTTACACTATGGGGAATCAATTTATAATTTGGTTGGACAAAACTTTGTTATTTCAAAATACTTTTGAGTGGTCTACTCCATCAAATTGGAAACATTAACTTTTTATTCCCATAGCCAAGGCCAAGAGAAAAATATTGTTTGTTTCCTGTAGCGGTCTGAAAAAAATAGGATAGGTAGGTTTTTGCATCATTTTTTTAGTCAGAAGTAGGTGTTTTATGCATGTTTTACGTTGATTGGGAGTTGGGAGGGCTGAAAAAAACTTAGGAGTATGGATTTTTTTGAATAAAAACTTGTTAGGGTACATCCACCTGTGGCGCCCCCTAGATGGCCTTACCTTCGTCGTGCCGAGGCTTGATCTCGAGCGTGACCGTGGGTCCATGGTGCTGCACGTGCGCCCCTCCGCTGCGCAGGTTGATGATGTGCACCTCCTGCGCCCCCGCCGCGGTGCGCCTCCTGGTGGTGCACCCCGCAACCTGGCTCCTCTGCTCAATGTAGGCCGACACGTAGACCGAGCTGAACGAGGGCGAAACATGGCAGTCTTGAGTTGAGGTGGCGGCTGAAAGAGACGGAAATGTGCATTAGATTTATTGTTTGGAATATGCAACTTTAACTTTTGAGTAGAAATCATTCTTAACCCTTCCAATGCTATGGCTAATTTCGCCCAAAGCACAAGGACGCAAAGACTTTTGAAAACCCTCTTAACCCTGTCATGTTGGTGTTCATTAGAGTAAGAGTACCGATTTGAAAGGGTTTCAGTAAGTTTTCAGCTTTTTTGCATTAGTTTGTATTGGCCTAATTAGACACCAGCAGCATAAGGGTTAACCCATCCAATGCTGAGGCTACTTTCAGGCAAAGCACAAGTATAATTACAAGTATATTTCATTATTTTCAGTATTTAAGTTTCACATGTTGCTCCATACAAAAAACACCGATAGTCTGACCCCTTTGTGTGCCAATGTGCCTTTAACCCTTCCAATGCTGAGGCTACTTTCATCCAAAGCACAAGGACACAAATACTTTTGAAAAACATCTAAACCCTGTCATGTTGGTATTCACTGGATAACTCTCACTAAGTACTCTCAGATGAGTACCTATCTGCCAGGGTTCAGGTCATTTTACAGGAGTTTTTTTGCATTATTTTTTATTGGCAAAATAAGCCAACTGCAGCATAACGGTTAAAATAGTAATTTATTCCTTGATCAATTATTCCAACGATTGTGGCATATTGATTAATTAATAGCTTACTGTATACCCTGCTATTATTGCGACAGTTTGATTACTTTGTACTTAACACACCCCTGGAGTCTGCATTAATTGAACACCACTATTTGGATATCCAATCTCTATGCTAACATTATAGCTTGTAACAACACCCGTACACAACTATTAAACTGCACATCAAAGACAGCAGAATCATTTGATTTACAAATGAAAAGGCAGTGATGCTGGCATTGATATTTTGCATTTTTTTTGGAATTTCTATGCTACAGCTTGTAACCAATAGGGGGATGGATTCCTGCCTGGAACATGAAATCATGTTACCTATAATTGCTTGCTTAACTACATATATAATAACTACATATATAAGTCTATAAGTCTCTCCAAAAATTGTGGGACAATCATTTGAGAGTAAAATATTGAAATATCTCTAAATATTGCTTTGCCATACCTATATATTGCCATATTTGATAAAACAAACACGTTTCTCTCTCTCTCTCTGTCTCTCTCTCTCTCTCTTTCTCTCTCTCTCCTCTCTCTCTCTCCCTCTCTCTCTTTCCCTCTCTCTCTCTCTGTCTCTCTCTCTCTTTCTCCTCTCCTCTCTCTCGCTCGCTCTCTCTCTCTCTTTCCCTCTCTTTCTTTCTTTCTCTCTCACTCTCTCTCTCTCTCTCTCTCTCTCTCTCTCTCTCTCTCTCTCTCTCTCTCTCTCTCTCTCTCTCTCTCTCTCTCTCTCTCCACACAGTTTGATACATTGATGTATCAATTTGATTTAAATGCATTGGTGCAGGTTTCTCAGGAAGACAAACAAGAATCAGACCTTGCCCTTCAGAAACTGCTACCCTTTTACAACTAAGGAAGTGTAGGAAAGTAATATGTATCTGTATATACATTATACACACACATATGATTTTCTAATACTCCGTATTTAATAGTGGGCCAAGGTACGCTGAAATGGTTGATATAGTAAGCACAATGGTATCATCGACCTTCATCTAGATAACCTGAAGCATGTGTCTGAATTTCATATGAACACTTACGTGGCTTTTTTGTTAGTAAGGATTTCCGGTTGTTTTCAGCATCTAAGGTATAATTGCATTGAAAGCCCAAACCAAAAGGAAATTCCCTTATCTTTACAATATGCGTGTACCTTTCGTCAAGTTTCCTAGAGTGGACTTTTTTAAATTGGATATACACGTTATCAACAACTCAAGTCATATCACTATCTTTTAGAATCCTAAAGCTAGTTACTTTATACAAACAAACAGTCAAGTTTTTCCAACTACAAGGGCACCATACTCTGCACCGCTTGACTGCTACTTGTTTGCATTGACAAACAGTCCTTAATAGTTTTTCAACTTCAAGGGCACCAGATTTTGCACCACTTGACTCTTACTTGTTTGTTGTTGTTACTAAACAAAGTCCTTGCTGTAAAGGTTTTTCAATGGCAAGGGCACTAGACCTAACACCATTTGACTGTTACTTGTTTGTATAAAGGTCCAAAAGGATCCAAGACTTAGGGGACCAATACAATTTCTTAAAGCCCAGAAATTAATCATATTCAATATCATATGTCCATGTATAGCTATTATGCTAACAAGCAGTATAGTTTAAGCAAAGAAAGAGTTAACACTCTCTTCTGTGATGGTATAAGTTAGTATAAAACTGCATGTATTTTGAGAGAAATGGAATAGTGTTTTAGCAGGGAAAGTGTTAACACTCATCTGTGATGGCAAAGTTTGTATATAACTGCATGTATTGTGAGAGAAATGGAATAGTGTTTTAGCAGGGAAAGTGTTAACACTCATCTGTCATGGCAAAGTTGGTATATAACTGCATGTATCGTGAGAGAAGTGGAATAGCGCTTTAGCAGGAAAAGTGTCAACACTCTCTTCTGTGATGGCAAAGTTTTTATATATATCTGCATGTATTGTGAGATAAGTGGTATAGTGTTTTATCAGATACAGTGTTAACTCTCTCTCATTTGTGCTGGCAAAGTTGGTATATAACTGCATGTATTGTGGGAGAAGTGGTATAGTATTTTAGCAGTAAAAGAAAGGCAACCGATCGATTATCAATTAAAATCAATGATCGATCCAACACTGATATGTAGCCACATGTATTGCATGAGGAGTGGTTTAGTGTAGTAAGTACATTAGCAGAGCAGCGTTAACACTCTCATCTATGGTGGTAGAGCTAGTATATAACTAAATATGAATGTCAAACACCCATTAACATATTAAAAATTGCCAGCAAGGTTTGCCAATACTCTGCCTTGGATTAACAAGCATTATTGTTATATAAAATTTGCATTGTATTTTATGGATTTGGTCCAATATAAGCCAAATGGCTGGCAAGAATTTTGTTGATATCCATATGTATGAAATGTGTATAGAGTGAAAGCTGCCAAATTGAACACCTGTGAACATTGAAGAATTTTTCATGTCCCAGCACACCCCGATTAAAAGTCAATGGGAGGCTTATTAAAATGGATTAGACAATCATTTTAGTGTAGTGCTAACACTAAACCACATATCAGCATAATAGCTATACCAGCTCTCAGCTATGGCACTACATATGAGTGTTAACTCTCTCTCTGCTAACACTATACCACATGTCAGCATAATAGTTATACCAGTTCTCAGCTATGGCACTACAGATAAGAGTGTTAACACTTTCTCTGCTGACACCATACCACATGTCAGCATAATAGTTATACCAGTTCTCAGCTATGGCACTACAGATAAGAGTGTTAACACTTTCTCTGCTAACATATCAGCATAATAGTTATACCAGTTCTCAGATATGCCACTACAGATGAGAGTGTTAACACTTTCTCTGCTAACACTATACCACATGTCAGCATAATAGTTATACCAGTTCTCAGCTATGCCACTACAGATAAGAGTGTTAACACTTTCTCTGCTAACACTATACCACATGTCAGCATAATAGTTATGCCAGTTCTCAGCTATGCCACTACATATGAGTGTTAACTCTCTCTCTGCTAACACTATACCACATGTCAGCATAACAGTTATACCAGTTCTCAGCTATGGTACTACAGATGAGTGTTAACTCTCTCTCTGCTAACACTTTACCACATGTCAGCATAACAGTTATACCAATTCTCAGCTATGCCACTACAGATAAGAGTGTTAACACTTTCTCTGCTAACACTATACCACATGTCAGCATAATAGTTATACCAGTTCTCAGCTATGGCACTACAGATGAGAGTGTTAACACTTTCTCTGCTAACACTATACCACATGTCAGCATAATAGTTATACCAGTTCTCAGCTATGGCACTACAGATGAGAGTGTTAACACTTTCTCTGCTAACACTATACCACATGTCAGCATAATAGTTATGCCAGTTCTGAGCTATGCCACTACAGATAAGAGTGTTAACACTTTCTCTGCTAACACTATACCACATCAAGTCAGCATAATAGTTATACCATTTCTCAACTATGGCACTACAGATAAGAGTGTTAACACTTTCTCTGCCAACACTATACCACATGCCAGCATAATAGTTATACCAGTTCTCAGCTATGGCACTACAGATGAGAGTGTTAACACTTTCTCTGCTAACACTATACCACATGCCAGCATAATAGTTATACCAGTTCTCAGCTATGGCACTACAGATGAGAGCGTTAACACTTTCTCTGCTAACACTATACCACATGTCACCATAATAGTTATACCAGTTCTCAGCTATGGCACTACAGATAAGAGTGTTAACACTTTCTCTGCCAACACTATGCCACATGTCACCATAATAGTTATACCAGTTCTCAGCTATGGCACTACAGATAAGAGTGTTAACACTTTCTCTGCCAACACTATACCACATGTTACCATAATAGTTATACCAGTTCTCAGCTATGGCACTACAGATAAGAGTGTTAACACTTTCTCTGCCAATACTATACCACATGTCAGCATAATAGTTACTCATACCAGTTCTCAGCTATGGCACTACAGATAAGAGTGTTAACACTTTCTCTGCCAATACTATACCACATGTCAGCATAATAGTTACTCATACCAGTTCTCAGCTATGGCACTACAGATGAGAGTGTTAACACTTTCTCTGCTAACACTATACCACATGTCACCATAATAGTTATACCAGTTCTCTGCTATGCCACTACAGATAAGAGTGTTAACACTTTCTCTGCTAACACTATACCACATGTCACCATAATAGTTATACCAGTTCTCAGCTATGCCACTACAGATAAGAGTGTTAACACTTTCTCTGCTAACACTATACCACATGTCAGCATAATAGTTATGCCAGTTCTCTGCTATGCCACTACAGATAAAGAGTGTTAACACTTTCTCTGCTAACACTATACCACATGTCAGCATAACAGTTATACCAGTTATCAGCTATGGCACTACAGATAAGAATGTTAACACTTTCTCTGCTAACACTATACCACATGTCAGCATAATAGTTATACCAGTTCTCAGCTATGGCACTACATATGAGTGTTAACACTTTCTCAGCTAATACTATACCACATGTCTGGACAATCATTTTGGAGTAATGTAGCCTGAGCAAGTGTTAACACTTAAATGTGGATCTTTAGGGCCAAGGGGTCTAAAGTGGGTCAAAGTTTTCTGCTGACATGAAAGCCAATGCAAATTTCTACCTTCTTAAGTAAATCAATGGCGAAACTCAGAACAGCTGATTATTATGACAGCTTATCTAGGTCAACATCCCGAGTCGGAGCCCAGTGCATTGTGGGTAACCCATTTACGCAGTCACCCCACATAGCATCTCGGGAATTGCCATAAAATGTCAGCTGCGTCCAAACACACGAGCCCCAAAAACAAAAGTCATTTGCAAATACCAGTCGGGAGGTAATTTGTGAACAACATCCAGAACTGACGCAGTGGCTTGTATTAACTACTCTGAGCTGCAGATTTGCACAGAGACGGCCGGGAGTTGGCCTAGAACTTTGGCTATCATAGATCTGTAGACCTCATGGCTAAAAAGAAAGGCTAACCCAATAATTATCGAAGCTAGGGGCTAGTAGTCTACATGTGAGTAGCCATTAACCCTCATGCTGCTGCTGGTGGTTGGTCTGGCCAATATAAAATCCCTATGTACTCATCTAAGAGTACTCTGTGAGAGCTATACAATGAATACCAACATGACAGGGTTTAGGTGGTCTTCAAAAATCATTTTTCGTCCTTAGAAACCATTAAAACTAAGGACTCCCTGCAGAAGTATGAGGGAGCTGCAGGAAAATTTAAGGGAGCCCTGGGCTCCTGGCTCCAGCCCTAAACAGTTTATAACCCTTTATGACTTCATCATTTTTTATTCTTATTTCGACTATAGGTAGCTCCAGAAATACCTAGCCAACGCTGAACTCTACATGAGGGTAGGCTATATTCTAGCTGATAATGCCCAGTCTAAACAGATGACTACAGTGTAAACAAGCAACTGTCTTTCTAGTGTGGTGGTAAATAAGACAGCCCCTCC
>OZ012695.1:38191229-38194376 GCA_963942565.1 Maea johnstoni
AAAATGTGTGTTATATGCATGTTTTTACGTTGATTGGGAGTTGGGAGGGAGATAAAAAACTTAAGGGTAGGGATTTTTAGGGGTAGGGTTACAGGAAACAAACAACTTTCTTTTTTAGGCCAAATGGGTCCTATGGCATTTGGCCTGTGGGCGACTAATCCATGTGTCTATTCATCCAAGCTTAATACTAACCTACTAACCAGTAGCTGGTACATAGGGTCGGGCGCACCGGAGCCGGTACATCCCAGCTATGTTTAGCTAGCGCGGATCTGAGTGCTCACTGCACCGTGTAGCTCTATGGTAGTAACCCTAGCCTGGTTCTCAGGCTGAGTTAGGTATATAATGCCCCCCATCACTATATACACTAAGTAGGTTTGATGTCTCTCTCAAACTATAGGTGGCAGCACTGTTTTCATGAGTTGCAGTTGGAAACAGAAGTCAGCTCAAATGTTGTCCAGGGCTCGAAATTAGGGGGGTGCCAGGAGCCCAGGGCTGCCTTGAATTCTCATGCGGCTCCCTCAAATTTCGGGCAGGGAGCCCAAAGATGTACTGGTTTCTATACAGAACACCTTTAGGCAGCTTTTCAAGATGCAGTTGGGCTCCCTGAAAAAAGCTTTATTTCGAACCCTGGAGTCCCTCTTGAGGATTTATTCAGATCTAAACCTGGAGTGAAATCATCTCAGGTTAGTGTTTAAAAGAGCACGATAACACAGACTTGTTGCAAGTTTATGCACCTAGTAGCTCTATGGTAGTAACCCTAGCCCAGCCTCCCTCAAATTGCTCCCTACTCCAATGCTCGTATTCAATTAAGTGACGTAAATTACTTCCAGCGCCACTACCCCACCTCACCCCTCTCTCTCCACGTAACCATTCCAAGGCCACGCCTAGTATTGTGGAATTGAACTTGGTCTTCAAATGGGGAAATCATACAGCTATTGGGGCAGGGTCTCAGCCAGGATCTAGAAACTGGGTGCCCAGGGTCTTAGCCAGGATTTCAAAAATGCCTGTCCAAAGCAGCAATTTCAAAATATCTGCCCATCCAGATTTAGCTACTTATCTACTTCAGATCCTTATACCAGCTACATCTAATAGCCTAGTGTGTCAAAAAGGGCAATATACACTTCAACTATGTCTTAGAAGATGGTTTGTGTTAAGAAAATATTTGGTTATTACACCCCAAAAGTCAAAATTGAAAAATCTCCATAGAAATTTTTGCCTGTCCAAACAGTAGGGTTTTTAGGAAACTACCTGTCCAAAAGACAGGTAGGACGGGGTCCTGGCTAACTCCCTGTGGGTGCCCGAAACTGGCAATTGTAAAATTTTGGGGCGTCCAAATTTTAAGGGGGGACAACAATATTCTCAGATTTCAAACCATCAACTTGTACAAACATATCAAAATAAGGCATAATATCCTTATACAATTGAATGTTATGGGTATTATATGGAGATAAAAAATTCAACTACATGCTTGAATTAACATTTTAAGAAATTCCTCACAAAAAAGTGGGGTGTCCTGCAGGAGCTTTTTTAAGGGTTTGGGTGCCCAAAAGAATGCCCAGACACCCTGCTGGCTATGACTTTGCATTGGGGGTGCATTTCTGAAGATACCAAAGGCAGGGTTTTTAGCCAGGATTCAGAAACTGGGGTGCGCCATGGCAATTGGCAATTGTAATTTTGTGGTGTTTTATTTATCATGGGAGACCACAATACATTTAGAATACAACCGTAAACAAGTATATACTTAGTCCTAGAAAAAAAGTTTGTTTGTTTCCTGTAACCCCTAGCCTACCACATTTTATTCAAAAAAAGCCCTACCCCTAATTTATTTTCAGCCCTCCCAGCTCCCAATCATTGTAAAACATGCACAAAACACGCATTTTTGACAAAAAAATAATGCAGACGCTACCTACCCTATTTTTTCAGAATGTTACAAGGAAACAAACAATATTTTTTTCTTGGCCTTATTGAGAAAGGCATGAATTTTCTTTTGCTATGTCATGGGAATCATCCTGAAGTGAAAATAAATAATCATTTGTTTTAAAATTGAAATTTTTTTGAAATTCCTCACTTAAAAGAATATTTCTATGTCCTGGTGTAAGGTTTTAGGGTTTATCTGAGACTTAGCCAGAGCCATCCAATGTACACCAACAAGACAGGGTTTAGATGGTTTTCAAAAACAATCTTTTACTTTGGACGTAAGAAGTCTCCGCATAGGAAGGCTTAAGTTATGCAAATATTTACATGTGAGATGACCATGGCACTGTTATGAACAGGATCGCTGGGTCACGTGGGACAGCCAGCTTAACATGCGAGGGATGGATGATGCAATCACTGTTAGCAACAGCCAACAACTCAGGGTAACAGTCAGCTCTCCCTTTCTCTCTCTCTCTCTCTCTCACCCACATCCTAGAACTGGTTCTTCTCTCTCTCTCTACCCATTGCTCTCATTCTCTCCTCATTTATCTCCATCACTCTCATTCTCTCTCTCCCTTCTCTCTCTCTCCCTCCATCCTTCTATCTCCATCACTTCTCATAGTATGAGAGTAATGATACTTTCTCTCCCTCCATCTTTCTCCATCACTCTCATTCTCTTCCTCCTCTCTCCCCCTCTCTCTCTCCCTCCGATCCTTCTATCTCCATCACTCTCATAGTATGAGAGTAATGATACTCTCTCTCCCTCCATCTTTCTCCATCACTCTCATTCTCTCTCTTTCCATCTTTCTCCATCACTCTCATTCTCTCTCTCTTTCCATCTTTCTCCATCACTCTCATTCTCTCTCTCTTTCCATCTTTCTCCATCACTCTCATTCTCTCTCCCTCCATCTTTCTCCATCACTCTCATTCTCTTCCTCCTCTCTCCTCCACCCCCTCTCTCTCTCTCTCTCTCTCTCTCTCTCCCTCTCTCTCTCTCTCTCTCTCCCCCTCTCTCTCTCCCTCCATCCTTCTATCTCCATCACTCTCATAGTATGAGAGTAATGATACTCTCTCTTCTTTCCATCTTTCTCCCATCACTCTCACTTCTCTCTCTTTCCATCTTTCTCCATCACTCTCATTCTCTCTCTCTTTCCATCTTTCTCCATCACTCTCATTCTCTCTCTCTTTCCATCTTTCTCCATCACTCTCATTCTCTCTCCCTCCATCTTTCTC
>OZ012695.1:38194576-38235778 GCA_963942565.1 Maea johnstoni
AATTGCAATAGGGCTATATAGCCAGATCTTAGAGCTGAAATCTTCAGTGCAATTTAAAACATACTAGCAATGCTAAATTAAAAGTTTAGATATACCACTGATTTTCATGATATGTATGTTTGGTTAGGACTACAAATCCAGTTCATATCCAATACTGGATATCAATGCACACCTACATTAATTCTCCATTCACCCAATAGACATGTTAGATCTGAGCCCCAAAAAATAGCCAACTGTCAATAAGATCAAATACGTATGAATGAAAATATCACATATGTATTTTAAAGTATTTGGCAAACTGGACACTCAGTAACTACACATATTCCTAAATCATTCAGAATACAGATACTTTGGTATCATTTAAAACAACTTTCTCAGGATCCTTTCTGTTTTTCTCAACTTTTTCGGGAATGCTCTGTACCTGATCCCATGTTGATGATGCAATGAGGAGAAATGATTTAGCTTTCTACCTGCTCATCTAATTTGCTGATTTAGCTAATTTATTAATTTTCATAATGAGTTCTCATAGGTTCTAGCATAGGTCTAATAATAAATGATCCAACCAATGTGAAGGTGTACACATTCAGCACTGTCTAGACATGAACCTTCATCCTGTCTGCACCCCTACATCCTTAATCCTGAAGCCACCTATTCAGTCAATCAGGGTAAATGCAATTTCCCCCTAACTCTTTCCTCCCTCCCACAACTGGAGAATCAGAGGTAAATGCAATTTCCCCCTACCCTATTCTTCTCCACAGACTGGAGAATCAGAGGTGTTGATGAGAGGGGGAAGTGAAGGTAAAACAGAATCCACATTATTTGGGCTATACCAGCAACCTTGATTCGTACAGGAAGTGATTAAAACCAGGAAGTATAGAATTATTGTTCCAGTTAAAACTGACCAGGTGGTGAGTGAAATCATCTACCTCTGAGAACATAAACTAAATTATGCTTTTCATAACTTTCTCTGTTTAATGTTCTAAAGGAAGCATCACACCTAAGTCAGTTGGAACTATTATGCTGAGTATATATGTAAGAAACAGAGTGGTACTCAAATTTTGCTCATACCTCCAAGGCCCTTTACCTAAATGTAATTCTCTTTTCTGTATATAATACCATTAAAACAAGAGAGATCTCTTTCTTTGGAAAATTCCCCAACCCATAGAGGCAAGATGGATGTGCCTTGAATCTTTTATTTAGATGAAAATCCATAGCTGCCATTGATCATATGACTTTTGCCTTCCAGTCATACTTCCTGTCCCAATCACTTTCCCGTCCGAAACAGCACTAACTGTTGCGGACGGAAAATTTTCAAACTCCATTTTTACAAGTTATGTGATTTATTTTCTTCATTTTTTTTACATTAATAGATATGCATTATAATGAAGTAAGAGGATTCTAAAAATGGTTACATTATCACTTAAAATGAATTTTTTATAGAAACTTTTCAAAGTTTTTTGTTGCGGACGGGAAAATGGCTATCAAACCAGTTCAATACCTCATTGATCAATGATCACCAGATCAAATATGTTCAGTGGTAATGTACTTCAGCCTCACACCTACAAAAAGAGACCATAAAAGTGTACTTCTGACAACCCTATCAAAAATAAAATGATTTTAATCATTTTCCGTCCGCAACACTAAAAAAAATATTTTTAAGGTAAAAAGTCCATTTTATGTGTGGTGGAGGGCTTTAAGTTCTGCTTTTTTTCATTTTTGTACACTTTAGGATGTCTATTTTCAGTACGTCTTCAATTCATATCGGTAAGAAGAAATTATTTTTTAAAGTTCTCCGTCGCAATTATTGTGATATGGCCCTATATATATATATATATATATATATATATATATATATATATATGTGGGCAGGGTCTTAGCCAGGATTTCAAAAATGCCTGTCCAAAACATCAATTTCAAAAGTTTCCCCCATCCACATTTATATATTTGGTTATTAACCCCCCCCCCCCCCCCCCCCCCAAAAAAAAAGTCATAATTGAAAAATCATCATAGAAATTTTTGCCTGTCCAAACAGGAGGTTCTCTAGAAACTACCTGTCCAAAAGACAGGTAGGACGGGTCCTGGCTAAGTCCCTGAATATGGGCGTCTTTTGAACTCCCAAACCCTTAAACATGCACCTCTCAGGACTCTTTTGTGAGGAACTTGTTCAGCAGTGAGTCATTTTAACTTTTCGAGGCAGCACTTGACTTGTGTACACGTGCTAGTGCCTTGGTCACTGTAAAATGCACTACAATAACAATTTCCCCATTACCTTAAGTTGTCAGTAATTTGGGACACTAATAATTTTGATTATTATGGTTAACTATCGGGTGGCCTATGTTTTCTGAAAATATCTTAATGTTGTATTGATCAGCAAGATTTAAAGCTAGGGATATATTTTGTCAAATGGCAACTGGCGCTGGACCAGTGCTAGAGGAAATAAGCAGTGAGACTACTTAATTTCGAGGGATTAACTGTTCTATTCTGGGAAAAGGGGATATTTTGGAATTGTTTGGCACTCTATACCTATTTAAGCATATGTAATAGTGCAGTAGCTGGCTGAAGTAACTCTTTCGGCTCGAAAAAACCTTTATTCAATGTGATTCCAACCATGTGATATAAAGCTACATAAGTTACCCTTTGAAACTGTGCTTAGGCTTAAAAAAAGAAATTGTTTGTTTCCTGTAACGGTCTGAAAAAAAGGGTAGGTAGGTCGGTAAAATATATATTTTTTGTCTATTTTTTTGGTCAAAAATGTGTGTTTTATGCATGTTTTACGTTGATTGGGAGTTGGGAGGGCTGAAAAAACTTTAGGGTAGGGATTTTTATGAATAAAAACTTGTTAGGGTAGGGTTAGAGGAAACAAACAACTTTTTTTTAAGGCCTTAGTGTGTAGTTCAGAGTTATTACATAACGAAGTGCTCACACTACCTCCAAATGAAAACTGCTAGTTTCTATCCTGTATATTTCAGCGATATTACATAATGAAGTAAGTAGCTTATAGGATCGATGATTCAGCTAAGGCTTAAAAATAAGCCTTCTTAAGTCATAGCTACTGCACTGTGTTTGTTCGGGCTTGCATTATAATTACATTTAATTCAGGTCATGAGTCAGTGCACATGGGAACATGTGCTTACACTACCAGGTAACAATGAGAGAAGAACTGCCATCGCAAACAAGGAAAGCTATGTCATGTGGTCCAAACTTACGTCCTATTATGACTCCTATCCCTTTTGGACACCCAAACCCATAAAAAGCACCCCTCAGGACACCCAAAGTTTCCTGTGAGGAATTTCTTAAAAATTTCATTCTCAAGCATATGATAAATTTTTTCATCACCATATAATCCCCATGATATTGTAAAGGGATATCATGCCTTATTTTGATAAATTTATACATTTTGTATGGATGAAATCTGGGTACATTGTGGTCCCCCTTAAAAATTTGGATGCTCTTTACAATTGCCAACTTCAGGAACAGTTTCTAAATCCTGGCTAAGACCCTGGGTCCAACGATAGCCATTGGTGGAACATCATCACTTAGAATTCAATGTACCTAAAAATCAACTCAGTGAAGGTTTACTTTTTAAGTATCAAGTATCCTGCTATCGATTGTCATAATTCTCAAGGTTACTTTGATTAGGAAATCTTTACATGTTAACCTATTTTGAAATTTTAGGCAAGATGACTCCAATAACAATGAAAATAGAAATTAAATAAATAGAATAAATAATATTAAGATAAAATATACTAAATAATAAATAAATGACAATATTAGTAGCTAGCGCAGGTTATTAAAGAATATTACCTACTATTAATGATATCTTACGACCAGGACAGGTGAAAATGTTGGATACTGATAGGTACATAATATTCAATTCTAATTGTTTCAGGCAAAAATATACTTCATTGGACAGGATTTTTTTTACTTCATTGCAAGCCAGTTCCTAAGCCCAAACCCCCAGGAGGCCATTCAGAGTTGCCTCATCAAGTCTTAGGTAGCAGGGCTTATAGGCATCATTTGGACACCCAAACCTTTAAAATTATCTCCAGGACACCCAAATATTTTTGTGAGTAATTAATTTCTTACTATATCATTTTCAGGGTGTGACACTTAGATTTCAGGCTAGGGGCCCGAAAACGTCTTTTGATAAAAAATTAGAGGTCAAAAACAAGATTTCTGGTTATCATACATGCTATTTTGAGCCCATAGCCTGAAAAATCTACAGCATAATCTGGGGGCATATGCACCGGGCTCCTGGGAAAGTCGAACCCTGATTTTCATTTTTTTAAACTTTTCATCCCACTTTAAATCCCATGGCATTGTAGAAGGATATCAAATGAATAAATACATGTTTATGATTGTAATCTGAGTATACTGTGGTCTCCCATGAAGAGCAGGACTCCAGGTAAAGGACACTGCGTTTAAACCAAACCAAATGCATACATATTGCATGTGGTTATGTATTGTGGTATATGCTACATGACCACCTGATACTTTGTATCTAGACTACTTACAAGAGTAGCAGCTGTTACTTTGTTGCATTTGAAGACTGAAGTAAATATGTACATTGTGGACCTGGCATTGAAACATTGCTTGAATTTTCGAAAGAAAATATACGTTGTATCTTTCAAAGACAAGTAAATGCACATTGCATGTGGTTATATATTGTGGTATATGCTACATGACCACCTGATACTTTGTATAGACTATCACTGCAGCAGCTGTTACTTTGTAAATATGAAGTAAATATGTACATTGTAGACCTGTCATTGCAACATTGTTTGAATTTTCAGAAGAAAATATACATTGTATCTTTCAAAGACAAGGCCAGGGGATCACCATCAATAGGCAAAGATGCAATATTCACTGACCTTATCAATGCAAAAGTGCAGGGAATTATTTCTTTGGCTGTGTGACAGTAAGTCAGTAGCAATGTCACATTGTACATAGTGAAGTAGGCTTGACAAATACGAATAAGAGGAACTGTCACTTAGTTATAAATTCGACTTGGCAATTTTGAGAAAGGGGAACGAATTGAAAACACAGTAATAATAAATAATGTCGCAGCACATAAAATAAAACATTTGTAGCACTTCCGAGTATGCTTAACCAATTTTTTTTGTAAATAGAACATCTACATATAATTCATGTGATCTATTTGAAATCCACCCATTGAACCGACACATTGATACAGAGTAGGTCAACATCCAGTACTAGATAACCTTTGACAAATTATTCCGGGGAGTCGAGGATTCACAATGAAATATCACTGATGAGTCGACATGCTTTTCAGTGACAAGCTGCTATCTCGTCCGCAGAGCACAGTTCACCCAGTGCATCTGTTATATTTTGTATGTATGCTAGGCTGGTGAATAATTCATGTTGATGATTCAGGATATGTAATTGGATCCATCTAATTGTACATTCCTGCGGCACCACGCTGCCTGCCCAGTTACTACGAATGCTCCAGCACAGAAGGCCAATGGACGAATAGCAGCCCCGGATAAAAAATGTAAATAATCAATTATGACAAAAAATGTGACCTAGATTGTGCAGTTCCTTGTCCTTGAGTGAGGATAGCAGCAAGCAAGCGCTTCGGTACTGCGGAAAGCTGCCCTGCGGCAGAGCCGATGATTTAAACACCGTTCTCGGTAATATCTCCAGCACAATGACGCTGTTGCATCAAATTTATGGTTCCATCTGGCTTTTGTCGTCCCTAAAATGATATTAAGGTCTTGAGGGATTTCCTCCACTCTGGCCTTCTGTTGGCACCGTGCCAAGACTTTCCCACAAATCACTCAACCCGCAGAATACCGCCTCCTAGCTTCCTTTGTATTCACCGTTCTTAGTCCTAAATCGTTTTACCATATAGATGGGGAATTAAACTCATTTTTCTTGGAAATACAGTTTAATGCATGCATGGCTTCATTCAGTTACTCCAGCGAGTACGATGACATTCTGGCTATTTTTCAAAACACAAAAAATCCTTTTCATCGCAACAATAACATGCAATAATTGACAACCTATCTAGCAGTTCTACATTTCAAATGTATAAACGTGACGTTGAAAAATGATAACATCATAACATGCACTTCGACCTGACATCTGACACCTGTCAAATCGGTACTCATGGTCAATCGCTGAATCACATGTCAAAACATTCGTCCAAGCCACTTATCAAAATCTGCCTTTGGCATGATCACCGTTGTTAAACACGAGAGGAAAGTAAAGTAGGTTGGTACTTACCCGCCAGCCGCCAGTGTAGTACAACGAAACAAGACAGCCATACTGCCCACAACATGGCCCTGTATGGGGGGCCAACCCTGTCCGACTCCGCACTTGAAAGCTGACCTACAAAATGCCAGAAGATGTTATCCTGGTTATCCAAAATGGCCTCCGCAAGAACTTTTGACATCGGGGAAAACATGCCCTCTTGAACATCGTGAAGGCAGCGATAACACGACTACGATCTTATCCGTATTGATAGTATGCGGGAGCTTAAACATCAGGGAAGAGTAATGAATATATTTTATCGACATTGCTGGCCTAGTTTTCGAGTTATCCGCAGAAAAAAACGGACGATTCTCCTGACGGAATAAGGTCAGTCAAACAAAGATGGCGTACGAGCGAGTGCCCTTAATTTGAGGTTACGGCCGCGGAAGAAAATGGGGCCAATGCACTAGCAACCTACTTTCAACGGCATCTAAACACAAATTGAACATTAACATCTGATTCTATCGCATACTCTAAAGCAAAAGAGTATTCCGGAGCCTAGAATGTACAAAAAGATAATTTGACATGCCGTACCTTCGCAAATGTGACCTCTTTGCAAAGCTCACATTTGAACCCGAATTGAGGCTAAATTTGTGGCCTGGTTCCCTTTTGAGCGTTTCAGATTTCTGTGTCGTCCTTTCCCAAGTTTAGTAATATCTTCCGATCCTCTTATCCAGCCCGTAAATCCAATACTTTGTGTTTTTCGTGTCCAAACATTGGGCTGGGTTTCGCTCACCCTATGTAGTGTGTTGATATCGAGAGTTGTTCGGATGATTAGCATTCACGACGTATATTTGGAGTTTTGACGTCACATACTTGCCACGCCATCTAGCGGCGCTTAGCTTCAACATGCTACATAAGCAAGTAGGCACGTGTTCCGCTGCTGTTCTGATTGAATCTGAACCTTCAGTGCACTCAAGCTGGTATGATGTAGAAAGCTAGATAGATGGCGCCTAGATGCACTAAGAGTAACCGGAAATCTGTAATCTTCCATAATAATTGTTATTGCACTAAAACATAGTTCTAATTTACTGTTATTATTAATTTTATCATTTTTATTCTTCTCATTTTTATTATTATTATAATTATCATTATTATTATTATTATCATTATTATTATTATTATTATTATTATTATTATTATAAATTGGAATTTTCGTTTGAACTGCAAGAACCATAATAACCCACTACGATAATTAAAAAGACAACTTAAACATATTTCTGTGTTATTGCTTAGACGAATGAAAGAATGGATATGTAGCGAGAGACCAATTACCTATACGTGCTTAAGTGGTGTCGAATCTGGCCTAAGTGTGACGTCACTAGGAGACAAAGACCAATGAAGCCTCTCCTATCGTTCACATTCCAGACAAGCTTGTGCACCAACATTCACAGAACACGACTTTTGGGCTCAGTATTCGCCGCAGCCAGCTTGTTCAGGTTGATCTGTGACTATCTTTGTCTCTGGGTTGACCGGCTGGTTTCATATCCACTTGTTTTTAATCATTTAAGGTTATTGTTACAGAAGCTGCACTGATCAGAGTAAGTTATTTTGAATTGTCCTCTAAATTGTTTTATTTTATTTTATTTGTCTTTAAAGTTCTAGCCATAATCTGATATTGAAAGGTTTGGTGATTGATACTTAAATCATTTCTTTAGTTTATGTGATATAGTTGTCTCCAGTCTAGAACTCCTGTGGGAATGTTCAGGATTGTAACCCATTTACTCTCCCAGTGGGGAATTATTATGTTATATCGTAGTTTGTCTCTAATTGTTCTGCATCCCTTTCGGTCTGCTAATATTTTTCTTTGAAAACCCTTAAGATGGCTGTAAACGTTTCGTCCTCAGGGAAGGCCTGTTTTGAGATATACATACTATGTTAATGAACCGAGTCTTACCCTCCATATGAAAAAACCCCATACCCCTACCCCACTCCTAACTCCATACATTGTGCAATTTGTTTCATTTGACAGCTGAGGGTCAGACCATTACCGGATCTGCTTTTAAGATCTGTTTCCAAGATTTTGGAATAGCCTTCCAGGCACCACTATAAAGGGTAAATGGTATTGTTACATTTTTGTTGTTTTCTAAAGCTTTTCTGGGATTGGGTTGCCTTCAAAGTCAAATAGGTCTCCTACTGTATTAATATATGTTAACCTCTTTTCTCTAATGCTCCAAGCTTTTGAATATCAATCTGTGCATTGTCCATAAAGGCGACCCCACAAGGTGCACACACTATTGGCTTGCTCAATGATGTGCAATAGGAGCTGGCACCTCCAGGGAAATCCTATTAAGCTGGTGTGGCACCCTCCTCGCCGTATAAAAGAAGGGGGATGTGTGGATCTGTCTATGGATACCATGCATCTGAAAGATCATTGGTCCTCTTTGGATTTGAATGCTCTGCTTGCGCCCTCCCTCTCTTTCTTCTTTCACTTAGAAGTATCATGCTTGGTCATTGATATTCAAAAAAGGCAAAGGACCACTTTTTGGTAATATGTTACATGGCACTAAATGTTCATTTTGTGCCGAGGTGCCTTAAAACTCTCATTCACTCACTCTACCCATAATGGTGATGTTCTGATCTCCTGAGTGGTTTTGGGCTGAATAACGTTATGCACGTGTATGGCTGCTTTATACACGCCCTTCCAAAAAGGATTGTAATAGCAGTTTCTTTAACTTGGTTAACTCTTTAGGGCCTAGATTGAGGATATTTTGTATCTATTTCACCCTTGGCAGAGAGTGCCGACAGGGGCACCCCATCTCCCACTATCTCTTTATTCTATGTGGTGAAATCTTGAGCACTTCTATCAGAAATGACTACCAAATAGAAGGAATAGAACTAGAGGGCAAATCCACAAAATAAGTCAATATGCTGATGACACTCACCTTTACTTTAAAAATTCAGAACAGAGTTTAGCCAGAGCTCTTAAAGGACAATTCCACCGTGAATCAAACAGGCCTAAATAGTTTCTTATGGTATTCACTGCTTAAACCCTAGTTTCCACCACTGCAAATCTTCACACAAGAAGTATGGCTATCTGACCTGCAGGTACACATATGGCATTAGCAGTTATCTTCCTGCCCTGATGGCCGTGTGGTCCAAGGTGGCGCCAATGACTTCTAGCTCTCTCTAACCACTGCTCCGAGTTCAAATCCCAGCCGGGGCAAGTGAGAAAGTTGCCAGTGACATGGGTTGGGTGGTGGTTTTCGCCGGGTACTCCAGTTTCCTGCATCACTAACTGGCTTGTCATGATTTAGCCGCAATATGGCAGAAAAAGTGACAAAAAAAATCGAAATTCCAAATTTCAATTTAGCCATAACTTGCATTGTGCTTAGAGGCTATTAACAGGCTAAAATTGCCGCCCCAGTGCCTCTATTTTGTGTCTATTATGAGGTGTTTAAACAGCAATATTCTTCTTGTATGAAGGTTGGCACTGGTGGGAACTTGGGTTTAAGCTTAGAAGACCAAACACAAATGGAATGGAAACCAGCCGGTCAACCTGAACATGCTAGCCTCAACCAGTGTCAACTAATAGTCGCTAATAGGTGCTCTGGGCACCCCCAGCAGGTGGTGGAGATAAGGTTTCTCTGTAATGTAATCGATGCAAGAGCCCTGATTGGTCCTTGTTCCCACGTGACCTCGCCCTGCTGCCTTATCTGGTAGTTCTGGCATGAGGCCAGCATGTAACTATAGGGCATATAGTAATTGGTCTCTCGTTACATATCCATTCTTTTCTTAATCCAAGGTTTAAGTAGAGAATACAATAAGACACTATTTGGGCCTCTGTTTTATACATGGTGGAATTTTCCTTTAACAAATACACTCTTATTGCCTGAGTGCATTTGTGCCTGACATGGTCTGACACCTTATGACAACATTCATCAAATTGAGTTACGTTTAAAAAGATATTTGTAGATTCTTTTTAAAACCAACTGAAACGAGAAATTTCAATCAATCACATTATAAAAAAATCTTTCTTATCAATGCCAAGTTAGTGGCCCATCACTACCTTAAGATGAAAACCACACATTTCTATTATGATGAAACTAGATTAGTATTGGGATCCTTAATGTCTAAACGAAAACATTTAGCTTAATTTATCATCTCGTCATAAAGCAGGTTTCAACATATCTTATTCAGTTTCTTTTCCAGGACATACAAAGGACAAACAGACACCAGACCTACAAGCAAATTAAAACACGCTCAGATCATGACAAAAAAAGAAACAAAAATGAAGGTAAAAAATAGACAAAGAAACTAAAAAGTCTGCCCTCCTCTAGAACACACTGTATCAATGTCAACCACTCATACTCAGATAGCTTCAAATGGCTTAGAAGTCCATCTTTCAAATATAGTTTGCAAATGTTAAAAGTTGTGGGAAGGCTCTACCTATCATGCTCACCTTGGATATGTGTGGTGAAATATGGTGGTGTCCAGTTATGACTGTGAGCAGGAGCTCATCTGCGTTTTACCATTAAACCTCTCAGTATACTTCTGTAGCCGCTGGTGGTGGCTAATTTGGTCAATACAAAATTATGCAAATAACCTTTAAAATGATTGAAACCCTTGCACATGGGTACATATCTGAAAGTACTCAGCGAGAGCTATCCAATGAATACCAACATGGCAGGGTTTAAATGGTTTTCAACGTTTTTTGTGTTCTTGTGCCTTGGAAGAAAGCAGCCTCAACATTGGAAGGGTTAAAGCTATCTGGCCACGCGGTACGGCAGACGTTCATAGGTTTATAAATAAAGCAACATCATGTGCACACGCTCACATAGCACCCGATCAACAAATCAACTACGGTAAGTCTGTTGCCACTGGCTGCTAGCTGTCTCTCACCACTGTTTGGATTCAAATTCCACCCGGGGCATGTGAGAAAGTTGCCAGTCACTTTGAGTTCGGCGGTGGTTTTCGCCAGGTACTTCGGTGTCCTCCACCAATTACGACTGCCAAGTCACGACTTACATGTATGTAGCTTCAATATCAGAAAAGGTGACGAAAAACAAAATTCCGAATTAAAAAAGTCAATGTTTTTTAAATATTCTTATCTGTTTATGCCATGATTCTAGTCAACAGCTGGTGTCATAATCCGATATCGAAAGTACGTGCTGATGACAAAATACGATAATCCATTCATAGTGATAACAATGCATTCCGTTCTAAAAATACCAGCTATTGTTAAGAGGGTATGATGTATGACCTTTTCATAAAGTGAGCCAAAGAACTTTACATAGTTGACCGGGAAAAACATTCAATGCACTAACCTTTATGCATTTGATTAACAAAAACTAACCTTCATTGCACAGATGTATGATTTATGTGTGTTATCATAAAATGGACCAAAGAACCCTTTGGTTGTTGACATCATAGTAAGGAAAAAGTTACCAGGCCGTATCCCTTTTTTACAAAGAGATGACAAATTTATCATCAGCTCCCCCTTTCTTACTTTGAATTTCAATGACAACAAGATAATTATCCATTTTTTTTATCGAATTTTCTTTTTAATTTTCATTGTTTTTTTGATTTTTAAAAAACATATTTTTCAAATTAAAAAAAAATATATTTTTTTTTAACTTTTTCTTACTTATTTTCTTTTAAACTTTTTTTAGATTTTTATCTTTATTTTGGATCTTGTGATATAAAAAAACGAGGCTGTGACCTGTAAACTTGAGGTCAAACCCATAGTAACCATGGCGAAGGGGTATAAAACATTGAGAATGGGGATAAAACACTTATCCGGATCCTTACTTTGACAATTAATGAAAAGCAATGAAATACAATCCATTATCTCATGATTGGCAAAATTCTAGGCTTTTGATTGGTCAATTGGCATATGATATGAAGTTGTATTAACCTCTCAGAATCCTATATTAACCTCCCAGTATTTGTATGTATGTATGTATGTTCATTTTTATTACCTATGCAGAGGTCGAGGAGGCAATCATGAGATAAATTCGTTATCAACTGTTTTGGAGTATGATACAACTTATATCTCGCAATCAGAGGGCTGTATCACCCTCGGCTGCGCCTCGGGTGATACAGCCCTCTGATTGCGAGATATAAGTTGTATCATACTCCAAAACAGTTGATAACTAATAGTACCCAACAGCAAATGACCAACCAGCTGCTAGTATCAGAGTGGAGCTGATGATAAATGTTATTAGCCCATCACTACATTCAAAATGAAGACGGTACGTTTCTATCATTATGAAATTAGATAAGTATTGCGATCCTTAATGTCTAAGCGAGAACATTTAGTTTTGTTTGTCATCTAAGTTTTTTTTCTCTAGAACATACAACCAACAAACAAACATCAGACGAACAAGCAATTGAAATAATCAAATGAATATCTAAAAAAGAAGCAAAAATGAAAGTAAAGAACAACAAACTAAATAGTCTAGACCCTCGTCTAGAACACACCGTATCACCGTCAACCACCCACACTTAGCTTTAAAAGACTATCTTTCAAATACCGTTTGGAAATGTTCCCGTGGGGGGGGGGGGGGGGGGGGGGGGGGGGCACCCGCGTTACTTATTTCGCTGAAGAAGGGATCTTTTTTAAGACCTCCGAATGTCCGCGATTTTGTAAGAGAAGGGTACTTTTTTGTACCCAGGTACGAAGTATGGGGGGCGGGAGGTGAAAATACCCTTACAATCCACGAAATAACCGCGGCTCTGACGCCGAGTGACTCCCGAAGTGATTTGGCTTCCGAGTTTGCTGCCGCTAAACAGGCAGATGATTATAAAATCTAAAGTTAAAATACGTGTTCCCGTTCATCCAATGTCAGTGTTTTGATAAAAGAAGGGGTGTTTATTTACTGGAAATAGTCTTTTTTGGCCAGAAATCAGTGCTTTAGGGGTGTTTTTAAATGTGTACAAGCCGTGCGGGGTGTCTGCTGGCAGTTAAATTGCACTCAGAGAATGGAGTTATATTCAAAGGAAAATATGAAATAGTAATATCACTGATTCTTCAGTGGCAGGACAACCCTAGAAAAACGATGCGAAACTAATTATCTTCAATCATTGGTTAATGCAGGTGGTTAATGTGGGTTAACAATCAAACATGATGCTCTTGACATGTCAAAGCTTTCACAGTAGTCACAAAAAGGCCCTACCATCCAGGTGCATGTATATATCTGCTTAATAAAGGCATACTTTGGGCTAATTTCAAATGGTGCAAATGCAAAAATAAAAACAAAACAACAACTATTGATTTATAAATTTGTACCTAACTGGAAAGTACCGGCCCTGCAGATAGTAACCATGAAATCTTTCAAATTGACAAAAAAGATCAGAGCACCTAGATATCTGATTGCAACATCACTCATGATTATCTCGAGTTCTATCTTGGGCGTCTTCGAACTTAACTGGAAAGTACCCTCCCTGTTATTCTCCACAAACTCTGGTCATTCAGTAAAATTTACATATTTTTTCGTAATTTCATAACGCTACGAATATTCTCGAGGGTAGGGTAGTGAAGGTATCGCATTCTACACGAACTACGATCTTGCAGTTGGTAGACCCTGCCTGTGCTGCCGCTCAGGAACACGTTGAAACCAGAATTTGGAATTTTCATTTTTTGTCAGTTTTTTTTCTGCCAAATTGCAGCTAGGGCGTATTTCGGCAGTTGTAACAGGTGGAGGAATTAGAGAAATCCTTTTTTTTTTGGCAATTCTTTTAATGAGACTACGAGTATTCTCGAGGGTAGGGTAGTGAAGGTATCGCATTCTACACGAACTGCGATCTTGCAGTTGGTAGACCCTGCCTGTGCTGCCGCTCAGGAACACGTTGAGACCAGAATCGGGAGTTTTTTCTGCCAAATTGCGGCTAGGGCGTATTTCGGCAGTTGTAACAGGTGGAGGAATTAGAGAAATCCTTTATTTTTCGTTTGGCAATTCATTTACTGAATAAATATTAGAGCACACAGAAATCCCTGCGACCACACACTTAGGACTACCTAACTTACATACCAAAAGTTCAAAAAGCTCGGCTAACAAATATGAAATTGATAAATGAGATGTTAAACCGGCTGAAGCTCGTGTCATTTGCAGTCGTCCTAGTTATTCTCCACGAACTTTGGTCATTCAGTTAAATTTACATATTTGTTCTTAATTTCTTAATGCTACGAGTATTCTCAGGGTTAGGGTAGTGAAGGTATTGCATGCTAATGCAATCTTGCAGTTGGTAGACCCTGCTTCCGCTGCCGCGCAGGAGCACGCTAAAATTTAAATTTGGAATTTTCATTTTTGGTCAGTTTTTCTACCAAGTTGCTGCTAGGGCGCATGTAAGTATGTGTGGATGATAGGTAAACCAATCCGCCGCTTGGTTTCAAGTCTAAGGCATCAATCTTTCATGCCCCAGCAGGGACTCAAATTCAGACAGGGTCGAGAGACAGCTAGCAGTCATTGACAACGCCGCAGTCCACAGGCAGGCCACGGTCAGTGGAGGGTATCGGGGTGAACCACCGACACACCCTCACCCAAATTTAGCATTCCCCTCGCGCTCCCGATCTGATGACAAATCGAGAGGGAGCCCGGGAAAGCGCAACAATCATCGATTGTGCTTGCCCTATTGAGGCCAATGATGCTAGTTATATAGGTAGATTGAAGTACAGTAATGTGCTTAGAGTAGTTGACCAAATTTTAACTTTTGCAAGTTATTCGATTGAATAAAACTGTTCAACTTTAACTTTATCGAAATTGTAAATAGTTTAGAATATTTCTATTGAAAGAAATATTCATAATTTTGTCACATTACCGAATTAGATACCTTTTACACCTCTGTGGGTGTATTTGCATCTTGTTTTATCGCCGCTCATGGCTATTAATAGAGCACAGTTCCGCATTTGTCATTTGCGACCGTGATTGGGTCACATTTTCGAAAATTATTTACTTTGCGTATGCAACGATATAAAAACACATTTGAAGTTAGTTAGTGATATGCTATTTTTTATCTATCTATTAAAGTGTTGACAACTGTTGTAATGTAATACTTTTGTTGGGAAATGTTAAGAGCTGGTTCTTCATCTCATTTCAAGCATAACTAAAATGACTGGAGAAGAGTCAGCAGGAACCACTGACTTCTCCTGAAAATGTGTTTTAATATAGAGGGTAATAATAACGAGCGTATGCGCCCCCTCTGTAGCTGAGTGCCCCCCCCCCCCCCCCACGGGGAAATGTTCAAAAGTTGTGGTAATATTATACTCACCTTGGATATTTTGGTTGAACTTTGGCAGTCCAGTTATGATTGTGAGTAAGAGCTTCGATTAAAACACTTTTTTTTTCTTCAGTTCGTTACCGCTGAGCCCCTCAGACTCTTTCTGTATGGATCCTCAGCTGATGAGCTAATTTAAAGATGTCTGACCACGCAGCACGCCAGGCGTTAATAGGCTAGGTAATGCACCATTAAATCTTAGATGACCAAACACCCAAGATTAAATGCACACGTTCGCATAGCACCCGATCAACAAGTCAACCAAGTCAATATTTTTCATAATTTACTACGCTGTTTATGACATGTTTCCTAGTCAACAGCTGGTGTCTTAATCCGATATCCAAACTACTTGTTGATGACAAAATACGATAATCCATTCATAGTGATAACAATACATTCGATTCTAAAAATACCGTGCTATTATTATACAAGTGTATTATGTATGGCATTTTCATAAAGTGGGTCAAAGAACTTGACAGTCGTTGTCACCGGAAAAAATATTCAATGTGCTAACATTTATACATTCGATTATCAAATACATTCGATTATATATATATATATATATATATAAATATATATATTGCACAAATGTATGATTAATGTGTGTTGTCATAAAATGGACCAAAGAACAGCCCCGGTTGTTGACATTGAAGTAGGGCAGCCAGGGAGCTAGCCTAGCCACAAGGCTCTACTCTGTTGTTACCTTATTATATATAAATGCCTGCACTTATACTACATAGGGACTTGTCGCCTAATGCTGGCCATTTAGTTCACACAATTGCCACACGAGGGGGTTGTAATGGGATATTTCCATCCAACCTCCTAGTATACCGCGTTGCCATCTATCCACAAGGGAGGACATTTAAATATTGCTTGGGAGGCAGGCTACCAGACAGCTTGACTTGCTACAAGTCTCTGTACTGTTTAATGGCTCTTTCCTGAGATATACCCCGAGTTCATTTCATTTAGGTTTATTTGTGTATTAATCCGCAAGGGGGCCCATAGAGTAGGTTCCTAGTCCCTAAAAAGTTGACATCCCCTTCTGTGCTGCCCAAGCAGTGTGGTGTAGTACCAGGTATGGTAGACCGATGGCTTCACATTGTCCTCCAGATCTCTAGAGGTTTATTGGTTTTATTCAAACTGAATCCTGGTGAGATAAGTGTAAACTAAATTGATCACTATGGCCACCTAGAATATTTGGTGCTTGGTAAACAGAAAAAACATAACAGAAAAATACTTATAACCGCCTAGATATCTCGGCTAGGGGGGCCACTATTTTGATAACACAAGACTTATAAAATTGCCCATTCCACTTGCGTGAATATTTAATGAAGCAGTGTTTATACATTAACTGTCTTGTGCAGATAACACCAGCTCAACCACAGTTTTAGGGAGGGGGGGGGGGGGGGGGGGGTGGGGCAGGTCTCTCACCAAACACTAGCCTGGTTCTCAGGCTGAGTTAGATATACTGGCCCAACCACTATATATACTTAACGCAACCGGCTCACGAGAGCTCTGATCGTAAAACCGTAGGTTTCAATTGAGGTAAACTGTGGCCGTCTAGAGCATGGCTTAATCAGGTAGAATATGATACGTAGTGATGTCAAAATTAGGGGATTTGGGAACCAAGTTGATCTTCAAAACAGAGCAACCAAAAGTCAGGTGTCATATTGAAACCATGCATTAACATTATGTATGGGAGAATTATTTGGATGTTTTTGCGCTGATCGATCCCAGCTTATGTCGCAATAGGGGAACCTCATTGCGACAGGGGTCGTGTGCTTCTATCTTTTCATGTGTCTGATTAGAGTCAGGAGTTCCTAGGAATTTGTACCCCCCGGGGGTCAATTTTCCTAGGAGTTTGTACCCTCCAATTATTTTTCTAAGAAAATGCCAATATCCCCTGTCTGGAGGTAGATTTGCAGTTTTCACCCTAAGGACAGTCCTATGATTCCTTATTCTAGGATCCCTCCTGGTAATGGATACCCCCAGGAGGGAAGGAGGGAGAAAAACTTTCCTGAATTTTCTACCCACTGAGGGAAGGGGTGTTTGCTAATGGTTCCTTTTCATTCCAGTTGCTAAAATTCTAGTGATCACCCACTCCCCCTCTCAATGCACAGGAAAAATATCCCAGTGATTACAAACTCTGCTCAGTTTATTTTTTACCTTAAATATGATACATTGTGCCTTTTGTCATAGCACTAATTTTACACACATATCCATGTCCTTCAATGCCCTTATGACCTTAATAAGATACATTTTGTCTTTTTTTGCTATTAATTATCACTGCCCTTGTTGACCTGCAGAAATCAAGGATTCCTATTGGATGGAATTAATAACAAATTGAAAACAAAATATTACAAAAAAAAGTAAAGGTGACATTCACACTGTGTCCTTTCTTATTCCACAATTTGCCAGCAAAGATACAAGAGTAGATAAATATGACAGAAGAAGAGGAGAAAAGTGTAGACAAATATGAGCAATTTCAGGCTTATGTGCAAGACTATTTCAGCTACATATCAGAACAGATCTACCCATCTGGTCTAAGTTGGGGTCAAAAGAAGGACTTTAGGCGTAGATGTTCTGCTTTCAAAATTAAAGATGGTGCCCTGTGTTTCACTGGAAATAAAGGAGGCAAGTTTTAATAACTTTTAGGCTTATTTTAAGAAACCAGAGTAAGAAATTGTGGTGTATTTAGCAATTCTAATTATACTCAAAATAGCCCAAAGTAATGTACTTGCTATTGATTTTTTCATTGATTTTTTGCAGGGCTCGACAGTACCAAAAATTTCAACGAGACAAGTGGGGCTAGTTGGGATAATAGTTACTAGCCCCATTGCGTTACTCACTAGCCCCGCTGCAAAATCCAAATGTTCAATTTATTTTGAAAACATGCATATATTGTCAACCCACAACAGGAACATTTTGCCACCTATACATGGCAGAGACTGTAATATTCTGGTTTCCACACCACTTAAAGTTAAACCATTAGCCAAGTGGGGCTAGTCACTTGTGTACACCACTAGCCCTATTGCCAGTTCAACTAGCCGCCGGCTATGGGGCTACCCTTATTGTCGAGCCCTGTTTTGAATCAATTATTTCAACTTGTGTTTGGTAATGCCAAATGAAAAGAAAAATTGTATTACAGGTCATCCACTCCACCAGAGTCTATTTTTTATGAGCATCCCATCATTTTTTCCTGAAGTAGCCCTCCCTAAATTTAAAACTAAATCTTTCTTTTACAAGACCTTAAGAAATATATATGGAATTTCCTAGTTTTTAAAACAAATAACAATTATCTTGTCTTTAAACCCTTCTTTTCCAATCCCATGTTTTTGCAGCAGGTCCATCAGCCCTAGACAACAAAAAAATTACTGTTTACTGTTACTCCTGGAAAATAGGTGTCAAGTAATAAAATACCTTTGAAATTGAGATCCATAGTAAATAGAGCCATTCAAAATTTGCAGAATGTGTCTTTTTGTTTCATACAATTTGTTTGTTGTTTGAAAGCTGCTAGCTGGGACCTCTGATATTGTATGTAAACTTACATACAATCATCCTATTTTCAATTATTTGAAAAATCATTGGAATAACCATATTTTAACCCTTGTCCGGCTACAAACGTGCAGGCACATTTGGCGAAATATCTCTCCCCTGACAAAATACGTACTGCACGTTCCTATACAATCATCCTTAATGACAATGTGTAATGGCTTCAATGTCCACCAATTAAAATGACTTTACCAGAACTAGCCCCAAAATATGTTGATTTTGAAGCCCCTACCCAGACCTTCATTTTCATGTATGGTACATTGGTGGAATCCCTCAAAATTATGCTCCAATAAACCTACAGGGCCATACACATCCCCAGCAAACCTAAATCAATTCAGTTGAAGGAGGTAGCTCTCAATAAGCAATTCAGCAGTACGAGGGTTAACAATTATTACTACATTTCAGTGATTTCAGTAGCAAACAGTCAAACCTACTTGAGAGACCACCTTTATTAAGAGACTACCTGTGCTATGAGACTGCTTTGAATCCCCCCCCAACAAAAAATGTGTTATATTTCACCTGCATCAAGAGACCCCCTGCTCATCCTGACCAGAGACCAATCTTTTCTTTCCCTATAGTCAATTTGAACCCTGTATTAAGAGACCACAATTGTTAGTAGCATTTAATTTTTTAAAAAGTAAGCAGAGTAGGGCAAGCCTCCCATGAAAAATAGATAAATAAAATGCATATAGGGACCAGCAATTTTCTATGTAGGTACCTTAAACGCACCTTTATGCTTTTTGGTCCAACCATTATTTTATACTTTCAGATATGCACACCACTCTTATTTTTGTGGAATAGACCTTAGGACCGTTATATATCTTTATACTAATTAAACATATATTTTTAGGCCAATTAAATATATGCATCGATGATCGCCATATGGTATTGTCAAGATTTACATGGCTGCTACTGCTTATTTCAGGTCATCCTGTGAGGGTTATTGGAAGCAGAACAGCTGCTTATCGAGCATGCTTGCCATGAAGGTTTGGGCGAATCCCTCCAGTCAAAAGCCCTGAGTGGTCATTTAGGGCGCGATAAGACCCAAGCATGTATCAGAGAACGATTTTATTGGCAAACAATCACAAAAGATGTTCAAGACTTTGTGAAAGCCTGTGACACATGCCAGCGAGTCAGTTCGTCTTTTCAGAACATTCGCGGTGAATTGCAGTCAATCCCAGTCAACCCAGACCCATTTCATCAGATTGACATCGATCTGATTGGGCCCTTACCAACAACTAAAGAAGCTACAAGTACATAGTTACCGCCATAGACTATTACACTAAATGGACTGAAGCACAGCCGCTTAAAGAGAAGTCTGCTTGTTCTGTGACAGACTTCATATACAAGATCATTTGTCGCCATGGTTGTTTCAATATCGAAATTTCGGATCAAGGGAGGGAATTTGTTTCCACCCTTTCTCAAAATTTACACAAACTTACAGGCGTCAACCATCGGATCTCCACTGCGTATCATCCGCAAACAAACGGCCTGGTGGAGAAACAAAATCAGGCCACCCAGAACATTCTTCTCAAATATCTACAGGACAAAAAAGAATGGGCTGACATCCTAGACAGTGTGATGTTTGCCTACCGAACATCAAAACATGCCACAACAGGGTTCAGCCCATTTTTTCTACTGTATGAACGGAAGCCATGCTTGCCAGTAGACCTGATTTTCGAAGAAAACAAAAAATGAACAAGGTGAAATGAAAATTGAGACCTCCGACTTTTCCATGGAAGAAATCATTTAATCCATGGAAAATCTGTGAAAGGCTGCATCAGTCAAGGCTGATGCAAATATAAAGAAAGCACAAGCCCACCAACAAAAGTGATACAACAATCGAAATTCACCTGACGATTTTGAAGTCTGTGACGAGGTGCTCTTGAAGGAAATGAAAAACTCTAACCGTTCTGGGGGTAAGTTAGAGGAGCGCTTTGTGGGCCCTTTACGTGATCTTTGATGTGGTGTGGAAAGGTGTGTTCAGACTGACAAATGGCAAAACACCATTGAAAAAACTGTCAACGTCAGTCGGCTGAAAAGTTATTTTAGACCTGAGGCAGAAAAAACGAGAGATGAACTAAAGCCACCTGGAGAAGACCGTGCATCCACCAACAAGCCTGCAGAAAGACCCCCCGATTCGGCAGATACCATGGTGGAAGAAAGCCCACTCGAACCTACAGAAATCAAGATGGTGGAAGAAAGCCCACTAGAACCTACAGAAATCAAGATGGTGGAAGAAAGCCCACTCGAACATACAGACATCAATATAGTGGGAGAAAGCCCACTCGAACCTACAGACAATACGATGGAAGAAAGCCCACTCGAACCAACAGACATCAAGACGGTGGAAGAAAGCCCACTCGAACCTACAGACAATATGGTGGATGAAAGCCCACTCGAACCAACAGACATCAAGATGGTGGAAGAAAGCCCTCTCAAACCTACAGACAATACGGTGGAAGAAAGCCCACTCGAACCAACAGACATCAAGATGGTGGAAGAAAGCCCACTCGAACATACAGACACCAATATGGTGGAAGAAAGCCCACTCGAACATACAGACAATATGGTGGAAGAAAGCCCACTCGAACCTACAGACATCAAGATGGTGGAAGAAAGCCCACTCGAACCTACAGACATCAAGATGGTGGAAGAAAGCCCACTCAAACCTACAGACATCAAGATGGTGGAAGAAAGCCCACTCGAACCTACAGACATCAAGATGGTGGAAGAAAGCCCACTCAAACCTACAGACATCAAGATGGTGGAAGAAAGCCCACTCGAACCTACAGACATCAAGATGGTGGAAGAAAGCCCACTCAAACCAACAGACATCAAGACGGGAGAAAGGGCCGAAAATGATTGCTACATAACAAAAGAAACAAAGACCCAATTTGCACCAACCAACAAGAATCCTCATTTTCGTCCATTTAATGAAGTTCACCTTAAAAAAGTGACAAAACCCATGTACTGGCTCAGTGACCTAGAAGTCAATGGGGCTCAAGCGCTACTGAATCAACAGTACCCTGCATGTGAAGGTCTTGAGGACACATGCCTGTCTCATCAAGCACAATTTTCAGTGCAGGGTGGTGAACTTTTACAAATTTTCAATGTCAATGGCAACCACTGGGTGCTTTTTAGCACAATCGGTTGTGTACCTGGAAAGGTAAAAGTGTTTGACAGCCTATACAGGCACCTACATGTCGAAACGTGCTCGGCCATTGCTGGCCTACTGTGCAGTCCACTGGAGGAAATCCAAGTAGAAATGCCCCGAACACAGAGACAGACAAACGGGTCAGATTGTGGGCTGTTTGCCATTGCTTTTGCCACCAGCATCTTGCATGGAGAAGACCCATGCCAAGAGGCTTATGATGTTTTCAAAATGAGAACACATTTAGGGCAGTGCCTCAAAGAGGGGTAAATGTTCCCATTTCCACCTGCTAGCAAGAATTTTTTTGTGCATGAAGAAAAAGCCTTCCATATCAAGTTGGCATGTTCTTGCCGAATGCCAGTGATCCGCTCAATGAAAAAATGTATCTTATGTTCAAAGCTATGTTACATTCACTGCCTATGGCAAGATGGCCTCTGTGATAAATGTAAGGAGTATGCTTGATTTGTACAAAATCAAGATGGCTTCCATGTTGTAACAAACAAAATTGTTTGATATCTGAGAAAAACTTGATAGGATTGTATTTGTCCTCTTAAATTCAACACCCCATGCAGGTCTGTAACTCTTTCCAGTTCCAAAAACCAGAGGATCAATGTGCACATGCAATATGTGATTATGCACAAAATTTGCACAAAGTCAAGAAGGCCGCCATTTCGTAACGAAAGAATAATATTGTTTGTGAACATGAAATGAATGTTCTCATTGTGCTTTACAATAATGTTTCACTGGTATCTAAAGAGTTAAAGGGGATTTCTAGTAGTAGAAGTAGTAGTTTCCTCATTGCCATCTTCCTCAAACTCTGGCACAAGGATCTGATTTAAACCAGTCTTGTATCATCAGGTCTTCTACTGAGTGGACACGTCAGGAGTAGACTTAAGTTCATTTGTACCAAATACAGTTGGATTGCAGAAAGAATTGTGGATTTTATCAATGAATGTCATTTTTTTTTGGCCACCCGGTAAAAACATACAAGTCCATATAACCCTATAATGAGAAAAATAATTGAACTTGTCACCTGTCACCTTTTAGAGACAAAAGATTTCATTTGATAACAATCAAGGTGTATTGGTATTGTTAAGAATTAATGGGATATTTCAAAGATTATATGCATAAGAAACGTTTTGCCTATGGCCTTTGCAGTGATGGGCATTTGCAAGTTTTATTAAGGTTATTTGTTTCTTGAAAGAATGAATAAAGTGTTCAAAGTTTCTGAAATAATGGTTTTTGTCTCATTTTCAAATGTCATTTGAACCAACACATGGTGTTACATGTTATTTTTGAGACTGATTATCATTTTGATAGGTTTAGACTACTTGGAAGTGATACTTTGAAAGAACTTTAAGTATGGAAAAGAAAATGTATTTGCCATTAATTAACATTAAAGGATGAGTCCCTGTAAGCATCAAAATTAGCCCACCTTTTTTTGAAAATAAAAGCATGATAGTTATGAAGCATAATGTCACCCATTCACAAAAAAGATATGTTGCTAAGCATTGACATCCTTATATAGGGGGGTAAATTTTCAGGGTTGGGGGAAAATTTTCTAGGAAATCTTCCCCACTGGGGGTGGGGGGGGGGGGGGGAAGATTTTCAGGGGGGGGGGGGGGGAGGACGAAATTTCCTGTTACACCGGTTCCATTTCGCGGAATATTTTGATGAGTGATGTCATTGAATGTATCCCATTGGTCAAAACGTGTGATGCACGTGACGCACATGGTCAAAGCTACAATCAACAATGATGTCATCCTCGCAGTGGCCTGTTTGTTGCGAGAGCGTGCCGCAGGATGGCTGATTGGTCAACTCAGGACTTTTCTGCTACAATTTTGAAATTGTACCATGAAACAGAACGAAATTTCAAAAACATGCAGAGTGATTATAGTCTGTCTGACTCGAGTTTGGCAATCACTTTTTCCCACTTTTTTGTGACAAAACGTTCGAGTTTACCCCTCAGCAAAAAGAGAATACCAAGTAAAATACATTATAGTCTGTCTGACTTGATTTGGCTAACAGCTTTTTCCTCTCTTTTCCCACAAAAAAGTTCGTTTTTGCCTTACAAACTTGGCAGACCTCTTAGCACTACCGCGTGTATGTATAAACATAATTTTTGTCTCAACTCCCCAAAATGTTGATTTTGTCCATTTGTAAAATTTGCCCATTGACAACAATGACGATCTTGCGTGTTTGTACTGTTGGCAATTATTGGAAATGGGCAAATTTTACAATTGGAGCTAATGAGCAAAGTCAACATTTTGCAGAGTTGAGACAGAAAGTATGTTTATACATACACGCGGTAGTGGTACTAAGAGGTCTGCCAAGTTTGGAAGGAAAAAACGACCTTTTTTGTGGGAAAAGAGAGGAAAAAGCTGTTAGCCAAATCAAGTCAGACAGACTATAATGTATTTTACTTGGTATTCTCTTTTTGCTGAGGGGTATGGGTATGGGTATGGATTTCCTAAAAGAGGTGCTTGAGGAGGCTATCGACTTTATGCTGCACTTTCCAAATAGCTATTTAGGTGTGACTAAATTCAGTTGCAACTTACTGGGTGGGTCCCTAAACTTGGTAAACAAAATCTCAATTTTGAGAATGGTACCTGGCTCAAACAGCCCCTTTAAACCTATCCCCACTCCTGGTCCCACGCTACCCATTGACATCAGTGAACTGATAAACATCCTGAGTAGTATTAAGAAACTCACTCCTTTCACTGTGGCGAAACACTTCAGGAAGAATGTACTACAGTTGTATAACATCTAGATCAATGCTAGGATGGCAATCCTTCAGCATCTGAAAATTTCTTTTTTGAACTAAAGATTCACATTTGACTGATTCTGATCTAAATCAAACAAAGGAAAATTTCTAGTCAAAAGAACGGTAGTGCATCCAGCATTTAAGATCTTGTTCAAAGAAATCTAGAATACAGGTTTTGGTACATTCTTATCCTCCTCGCTTATGTATGGTGGTGTATAATACTTGAAACAAAATGTCTAATATGTTTGGATAGAAACCACATATTGAGCCTTAAGCTATGGATATTGTGTTTTAATTGTATACTAGTAATACATTACAAGTATGGGGGAACCATACAAAATACCTTATATGTAAGGCTTAGATAGCCTTAATATTACAAGATATTAAGTTAAAATCTAATAATTTATTTTTCTATCTATAGTATGGATAAACCATACAAAACATTGTTATCTGGTATGATAATGAGAATATGATATCAATATTTATAGATGCTAACTGTTATACAGGTATAACAGAAACGTATTTTTATATAATCAGAAATAATACTTATCATGCTCCTCCTTATAATGACTAATATCACCATAATCATACTAATGCTACTGGTTGTATTGGATTTTGGATCATATTATGGTATCTATGAGGTGTGACACATACTCTAAAATTACATTTCTTTTTTTTAAAGTTTTTTTCTCATATCATTACTTTACAATTCTATGCAAATCAAACTAATGGCCGGGGAACTGGCAGCAGGGCTAGGTCACGTGGGAAAAAGGACCAATCAGGGCTCTCGTATCGATCACATTACAGAGAAACCTGATCTCCTCCATCAGCTGGGCACTAATTTTGAGCTATTTGGGGTCTATTAGTTGACGCTGGTTGAGGCTAGCATGTTCAGGTTAACCGGCTGGTTTCGAACCCACTTGTGTTTGGTAATCTAAGGTGTATTCGTAAATCAATCCATGAGAACCTCAACCCTAAAACTCAATTATATTTTCTATATGAAATGCAGTTCATCATTAACTTGCCATCACACAAAGTGCTTCGAGGTCAGATATTTGTGTGAAACAATCATGTTACCATCATTGCAGTATGAAATGTATTTCTTCATTAACTTGTCATCACACAAAGTGCTTCATGGTAAGATATTTATGTTGAACAATCATGTTACCAACATTTTTCTAACATGTGACTAAAAAGATATGGCTTGGAATTGAGAATTGTGTCTTTCAATATCATTAGATAAACGTTAGACGTTAATAAATGTATCTTGAAATGAGTTAATTTGTTCGTTATTCCTCCGGGTATTCCTCGCATTGGTAGTAGTCCCAACGTTTAACCCATTAATGCTTACAAGTTTCTCCGGATAATCGTTGCCTGCATCTATGATACTTTTGATGATAACTTTGGAAACGGGAATGATTTTACAAAATATTTGAAGGAGAGTTGTTGGTAATGTTTTCATTAACATTTCTCCTTCAAAAATTTTCCATGCTCTGCTTTCACTTTAAAGATTTACTCAAAATCATCAGGCTGCTTTTGGCCGCACTGAGTGTTAACAGAGAGATGCCTACTACTCCCAGGTGTTAATAATAAAATCGCTTATTACGACATATTCATACTTTCAGCGTTTAAACATGTGAACATATCTTGTTAACAAAGCAGATATTTGATAAGATGTTGTTGTTCCCGTCAGATTTAACAATGTCCTTTCCTGATATATTTCAAATATTCATCTATTAGATGATTTATGTTTCAAAGCGGGAAGTCCACGTGTGCAGATATAGATGAAATATTCTCGGTTCCTGGTGGCGCCATCTGAAGATGGATATTGCAACTAACTACAATGCTTCTTTCAATCGCGTTCACATTCTAAGAGAAGATACTTGTATCTATGGACAGATTCTAAATATTATAACCATGCGTTTCAATGATGACATACGAGCTGCTATAGAGAATGCCTCTGACAGCCCAATTATTGACTGCTCTCGGATCTCCATCCTTTTTGACGTGTATGACATAGTTTTGAATATGATATTTATGTCACTCATGAACTCAAAAAAAGAATGGAAAAGAATGGTGTGAGGAATGGCCTGGGCATAGAGGACAACGATTGGACTATCACTAGCCTCTTCTACAAATCCCTAACATATTAATTCAGACATGACCACAAGGGGTGCTAAATACTAGGGGTGTCATTGATATGGTCCATATCGATATATCGATAACCCTCCATAAACAATACAGCCTGCTCTCACTTGTCAATACACATATCAATGTATCGAAATGTCAAAAACATGAAAATGGACACTTAGAGGAGAAATTGAGAGCTGAATATCGCTGGTGTTGCTAGTCACATACTTTCTAAAAGCATTTCTATACATGGTCATGCCTCACCTTTCTTGTTGCATTCCAAATGAAAGCAAACAAATGAGGCAGGCCCCTCATAAAATGGTGAAAAACCAGCATCAATGCTTCATGATTTTTCATCATGGCATAGATAGCATTTCTATAGACATATCAATGCATCGTATCGAAATAATCGAAATCGAAAACAATTTATCAATATATCGAATCGAGAAAAATTCTAAACAATGACATCCCCACTAAATACCTGATATGGTACCAAATCTCAGATACATGTTCATTTGTGAGAATATGGGAAAGATTGTGTGCGGTGCAAGTGATTTAAAATCGGATGATCGTAAATACAAACAAGGTTCCTTTGCAATGAAATCACGTAATCAATGCGACTTAGCAGCATACGAAAATGCTACGCACATTATAATGACATGTCACTCAAATTCTGACCCACGAACCTTTATGTTTGATTATCTAAACAACCTGGTGGAATGCCGCGAAATTTGGCCCCAAGTCCAATCAGAACAAGTTCTAGAAACTCTCCTCGAAGGTAATCCCATGAATTTGCCATATAACACTATGTTACCAATCTGGTGTGTTGCGATGGAATGGGTAAATAGAATCTTGGATGAAGAAAAGAATGGATATGTAGCGAGAGACCAATTACTATATGCCCTATAGTTAAGTGCTGGACTCATGCCAGGAGTACCAGATAAGCCATCAGCGCAAGGTTATGTGGGAACAAGGACCAATCAGGGCTCTCGCATCGATTACATTACTGAGAAACCTTATCTCCACCACCAGCTGGGGGTGCCCAGAGAACCAATTTTAGGCCTATTAGCGGCTATTAGTTGACACTGGTTTAGGCTAGCATGTTCAGGTTGACCGGCTGGTTTCGAATCCACTTGTGTGTGGTCATCTAAAATAGAATGTACAGAAGGGCCATTAGAGAACGCTCAGGTATTGGACAGAACTCCAATAATTGCACACAAGTCCCAGTATAAGAACACCTGACTGCTACTCACCTTAGGATGGTACGAACAATGATATACGGATGACTACTCGTTTAATCCCCCTCGATAGAGACATATCTAACACTATATTAGCTCCTCTTCTAACCATTGTCTTTTGCTTCGTTCTTTTACAAAATGAAATGTTTATCAGGTAAATGTAGCTTTCAACTTTATTTAACCCATGTTATAGTGTTTAAGTTATCCTATTTTAAAGGAACAACAAATATGTTATTTTTGTATTGTTGTATGATTTTGTAAAAGAACATGTTTTTTCAGTCAATAAATGTAGATACATACATTAGTGGTAAGAGAGGGCCTCAAGTATCCTTCAAACATTCTGTCTGATCACTGATTGATATAAAAATTACTAGTAGATCTTAAGAGGTGATTTCAAGTCAATGTTGATCAGCAATAAATCTCCGATAAAGACATTCCTTGAATAAGCAGGACCAAAGAGTATGGTCAACCCATTAACACTCAAGAGTTACAGTAGATGGATCGTCTGCTTTTTTCATACCTTTGAAAATAATTTGTGAAAAAAGCAAAAGTTCACAAAATATTTGAAGGAGAGTTGTTGCTTGGCTTCTGATTGACATTTCTCCTTCAAAAGTTTTCAAGAAATTGCTTTTGTAATTGAAATATTTCAAAAATTGTCAGGCCTCTTTTGGCTGCTCTGAGTTTAAATAGGTTAAACGAAGATCTGATGAACTTTGGAATCTGATAGAGATATAAGTGTTGGTCCACATCATTTTCCAAAGACCATACTCACAAGTTATGGTTATTACGAATGTTGATCAGTATTTTAACATTTTAAGATATTTCAATTGTTCATTGTTGTTGCTACTGCTGTTGCCGTTGCGGTCGTTTCGTTGCTGTAGTTGTTGTTGTTGTTGTTGTTGTTGTTTGTGCTGAAGCGTCTCTATTGGGAAATAATAGTACATCGCAGCGCTATAAATTTTTCGATCTAATCCTTTTTGCTTTAAGCCCAACCAAGCCTTCGAGCTCATTTTAGTCTAATACTTACCAGTCAATCGAATTCAATAAGTACCCCCCTCAAATCTGTGAACTTTAGTGCACATTGCAGTATTTCGTAATCTTAATTTTATCCTTTCAGCTGCAATAAATCATCGTCTTCGCTATACACTCCATACGCTTACGAGATAAATACAAGTTTAGTTAAGTCTTCTGCCAATAGGTGGCAGCTCCGTGTACATCATTATGTAAAAGGTACCCAAGAGAACTGTGGACTGAACAGTGTTTGAATGTCTCATGTTCAAAGTGGCTCAGGGGTGTTCAGTGAGCGTGATAAAAAAATATTGCAAGATCAGTTTCCGCAGAAATGGTTTAGCAGAATTTCAGAGGACGAAACCTTCTCAACATAAAAAATATATAAAGACATTCATGAATTCGAATAATACATAGATATATTGCCAGAGTACCTTAACTACTCGCTACTTGATTTTAGAACTGGTTCTCAAAAATTGTCAGTTAATCGTAGGTCAAATTTGTCAATACCAAGACAAGAGCGCATCTGCACTAACTGCAGAAAGAGAATTTTAGGTGATGAATTTCACTTTCTATTTGAATGCAATGGTATTGGAAAACTTAGAATATCAAGCATACCAAAATACTACAGAACTAGATGCAGCACTTTGAAAATGAGTCAATCATTAAATACAAACGATAGAAAATAGTTAATTAAGGTAGCCAAATTTGTTTACTTTGGCATGAAGGAATACATGCATATATGTATATATGTATATTTTTACAATTATGACAACAATGTAGATGTATTTAATTTATATGTTGATTATTCTAATGAAATTGTATTTTCTCTATGTACCGCAAAAGGCGGCTAGAGAGTAGTAAAGTTCGTATTCTTATTCGTATTCGTATTCACACTGTATCAGTCCACGTTACACAGTTTACACTGTTTACAAATGGAAACTATCTGTATTATCAGAGACATATACATCTTCATATTATATCTATCTATCTACACACACACACACACACACACACACACACACACACACACACACACATATATATATATATATATATATATATAGAGAGAGAGAGAGAGAGAGAGAGAGAGAGAGAGAGAGAGAGAGAGAGAGAGAGAGAGAGAGAGAGAGAGAGAGAGAGAGACCTAAGATTGGAAGTTCCTGGTATTATCCGCGCCGGAGCATGCAATAAGCGTGCGGCATATAAGATAGCTCTTAGTCCGAGGTTCAATTAAATGATGCTTTTCCCGTTTGTTAACTATTTCCGATTCTTTGGCCGATCATAGATGGCGCCAGCTGTGGTCCATCCACATTGGTTTCAACCATAGGGAAGATTAGGAAAAATCTACCTGTGACGTGCTGGTGGGCAACATAGGACTATATTGCTAAATTGTAAAGTGATTTACCTCTCCAGGTCAGATATAAAATAAGCGTGAAAATGGCTTGGTGCTTAACTAAGTAACGTGCGTACAATTTAGGCGTTTTTTTTCAATAAATTTTGGCACAGTCGAAATTTTTAATTAAGTGAAAAGGGTGTGTCGCTCATGAGGTTAGAGTTTATCTCTAAATTTACTGTGTATTACTAGCGCAAGACGCACGTGGGCATCATGCCCGCCCTATGACGGCATTGGTTATTTTTGTAAGCAGGGTCATTGGGTACACACCGCGCTCAAGGGGCCCTAGCCTGGTTCACAGGATGAGTTATGTGTACTGGGGTCCTAAGTATAACACTACGTAGTTCTTGCGAGGTGCTTGTAATTAAGAATACAATGTGAGAACAAAAGACTTTCTAACCACAAGCACAACGCAAGCACTACGTAGAGCTTTACACCAAGGGACTCAGCCCCCCACCATTATATATACTGGTGTTGAGTAGATGTGATGTCTTTCTCAAACTATAGATGGCAGCAGAGTTTTCATGACACAGACAGCTCAAGTGTGTCCCCCTTGAGGATTAATTCAGAACTAAACTTGGACACTTTGTCCAACATGCCCCAGGAATCGGCGCCGTGGAAACTCGTGATCTTTGAATACCCTACGTAGGATTAGGGTCAGGAATCAGGTACAGGGTTAGGGATAGTGCTAGGCTAGGGTTAGGTAACCCTAACCCTAGCCCTGGAACTGATTCCTAACCCTAACCCTAAGCCTACGTAGGGTATCCAAGATCATGAGTTTCCATGGCGCCGATTCCTGGGGCATGTTGGATAAAGTGTCTACTGATCGAGAGGTGAAATGAACTCAGTTTTAGACCATTGAGACCAAGGGAAGAGCTTGTCGCAAGTCTTAGTTATAATCTTGGTGTACTAAATTATCACCTTAACTAGTGCACCAACTTGTCTCCCTCACACTATAGGTGGCAACAGAGTTTACATGAGTTACGGTCTAAAACTGATAACTCACGTTTTTGTGCCCCCCCCCCCCCCCCGGGTGATTAATTCAGAACTAAACCTGGAGTGAAATCAACTGTCATGTAGATTAGTGAGAATGGGGAAAGAGTCAGTTAACCCATTCACACTTAGGGTGGCCAAAACAGGCCTGACAATTTTGATAATACTTTTCAAACAAAAGCATTTTTAGAGAAATGTTTGAAGGAGAAATGTTGATTAGAAGCCAAACACCAACGCTCATTCAAATAGTTCATGATTTTTTGGTTTATTCCGAAGTTATTTTCAAAGGTATGAGAGTAGCAGACGATACTTTCTAGCGGAACTCTGAGTATCAATGGGTTAACACAGACATAGCAAGTCTTAGAGGGCCCCTCAACTACGTACTACTAACACTACCACTATTCTCGTACTGGTAGGAATTTCCTGTGGGTTATTTAGAGAATATTATCGACCAAAATAATAGCGTTCCTCTTTGTAGCTAGTGTAACCCACTTCCTCGTGTAACACTTACACCCTCGATTATGCCTCTCAGCATAGAGGAATAAAAACAAGTGGATATGAAACCAGCCGGTCAACCTGAACTAGCCAGCCCAAAAGTCGCATTCTGCGCATGTTGGCGCGCAAGTTCTTTGTAATATAAACGATGCGAGAGTCCTCTTTGGTCTTTTTTCCTAGTGACGTTACGCTTAGGCCAGATTAGAGAACCGACAAAGCCAGACCTTCACCATAGCGCACATAGTTATTGGTCTCTCGCTGCATATCCATTATTTTATTCATCTAAGGTTTCAGGTTTAACCCATTCATAACCCTTTTCTCATCTTCATCAGTTTTTGAGGCTTTGCTTTTATTCAAATAACCAAGATAGTCTCTAATGATGATTGAAAGAAAGTTCGAGGTTATTTAGTGACTAATAGTTATCCTCCAACAGGTTTCCAACAATAACTTTCATCGAAAAGATACCCCTATAATAGCTAGGCCGCCGTATCTCTGGTTTCCCAAATCATCTAAAACATAACTTATTATTATGTAAGTCTAATGAATCAGAAACTGGGGGTAATGAAGTGAGGTTTTTTTTTTGGGGGGGGGGGGGGGGCGGCCATTCCAATGCATTACATTAGACCCAGTACGCAGTGCGCAGTGCGAGTGTTACGGCTGTTGTTCATCGCCTGTAGTGTAGTTAGTGCTGCATTCGCGTCCTTACGGACCAGGTCGAAGGGAATGTAGCATGCCGATTGGCTGTCAGCAGGGTATATCAGTTGATCCCCCTGTCTTAGAATGAATGTAACATTTCAGAAGAAGAATAACGTCATTTTTTCGGGTGCGAAAATATCAATTACGCCAATGAAATAGCATTCATCCAAATAAGCTTTTTAGAAACTAAATACATTTTTGCTACAGACAACTCTGCTTACTCCAGACATGTGTAACCCGGAATTTTGTCTAAACCGGACAGATTGGAAGGTCCCGGTCCCTTCCTATACATATAAATCCTATACGCTTAATCCGAATTTTGCCTAATCCGGACCGAAATTTAGGGTCCACATCAGTCCGGATTAAGCAGAGTTGCCTGTATTATTTACAGTGTGCACACGTATTTCTACCCCCGAGTTTACTCCGGAGTCGTTGATGGATACAATCCTTCACCATGATCATTACAAGTCCGATATTTCGAGAAATAGGTTGAGCCTGACACGAGCGCCACTTGGTTCTGTTTTTGTTTTTGTTGCTTTCTAGGCCGTGAAAATATAGACACGAAGAGCAGTGACATACGCAGGATCAGATGACGGGACAAACTCTCAACTAGCGCTATCCTAGCCTAGATTTCTAGGCTGTAATATGTATGTTCTGTTATTCTAGCTACCTCGGACCAAATATTCTAGGTGGCCATAGTGGTCCATTTAGTTTACACTTATCTCACCAGGATTCAGTCTGAGTATTAAATCCTCTAGAGATAGGACGAGCAGGTGGTGCCATCTATCTACATACCTGGTACTACACCACACTGCTTGGTCAGCACAGAAGGGAATGTCAACTTTTTAGGGACTATGAACCTAGTCTAGCGCTATCCCAGAGAGGCACATATACCGGGAGAAGTGGCCACAGTCCAATTACCATAGGCCCCGTACAGGGCCTATCTTACCTGACGTATCTTTTATTCATTTATTTTTATTGCTGCTTATTCCAATTTAAATTGGACGGTTTCAATGATTTGACCTTTGACCTTACCATATGATCTTGAAAATATCGGAAAATAAATTGGAGACATATTTCATTTTTGAATTACTCATCCAAAATTGAGTACGACCCACTATGCCTCAAGAATTAACATTATATACCTACAGACCCCCTATTATGCTACACAAGCTTATAGACTATAAACGGACTACTCTGCGTAGAAGCCGAATGTCGATCACCGGATACGCAACCAGCAGGTCTCGCTTAACAGCCTGGACACACTTCATAGCCCGGATGTTGACAAGAACCGCACAAGAGAAACGTTCTGCGCAAGTTGGTGCGCAACTTACTCTATGATGTAAACGATACGAGAGCTCTCACTGGTATTTGTCTCAGTGACGTCACACTGACACTAAATTCTTCGAGATTAGGTGTGTCCAGGGCATTGTAATGGGCCCTGTGGCAATTGGTCTCTGGCGACCAATCAATGTGCCTATTCATCTTAGGTAAGAGAATACTTGACGTGACGTCATTTGTACCTTTTACGCGTCAGACTGGGAGCCGTGCGCGTCAAGTTTCGTTCTTACCAGTTTAAAAATAAGGTGTCTTTTCAGTCCCCATTGCTGTCCTAGCTCTAAGATAAAAATGGGGGGGGGGGGGGGGGGGGGTGGCCATTCCAATGCAGTAGGCCCAGTACGCAGTGCGCAGTGCGAGTGTTACGGCTGTTGTTCATCGCCTCCAGTGTAGTTAGTGCTGCATTCGGGTGACTTTCAAGCCCCTCCATTGCTTGTCCTGGCTCTAAGATAATTTAAAAAACTGTTTATTTTCTCAACACTTCAGGATGGAAGAAGACGGATTATCTAGGCAAAACTTGCGAAAAGGTAAAAGTCAACGCATTTCTATTTGAGGCACACACATGGTCTGACAACTTAACATATCCTACATATTCTATAACATATTTCTATCGTAGTTGATATTTAACTGAATACCGTTTGAAGAGGATTTGCCAAACCCAACAGGAACGCCATCTTTCAGTTAAATGTGTTACAAAACATTGCTTTGTTCTCGAGATATTTTCACATCTTGCAGATCATCTGTTCGCTCCGGATGTGAAAGGGTTAAAGGACAATTCCACCATGGATAAAACAGAGACCCAAATAGTTTCTCATGGTATTCCCTACTAAAAAAACCCAAGCTCCCACCAGTGCCAACCTTCAGACAAGAAGTATATTGCTGTTTAAAGACCTCCTGCGTGTTTGTACTGTTGTCAATTGTTGGAAATGGGCATAAGCAGCTATATCTTAATACTAATGACTTAGTTGCACCAGAAGCCTGCTTAGAGTTATTAACAGGCTAAAATGGCCGCCCCCAGTGCCTCTATTTTGTGTCTATTAGGAGATGTTTAAACATCAATATACTTCTTGTATGAAGGTTGGCATTGATGGGAACTTGGGTTTAAGTAGAGAATACCATGAGAAACTATTTGGGCCTCTGTTCTATCCATGGTGGAATTGTCCTTTAAGTGGGATGATCCTATGTGATACAACTTTCCCACCCACCTCATATTAACTCATTCATTGCCGGAGGTATGGATTCGGCCGTGTCACATTGTCACATTGACGCCATGACTCCAATGTTGGCATTAGACTTGACTCTGACGTAAACAGTAATTCCTACGTCTCGCTTTTGCTCTAATTAAGTCATTAGTAACATCGTTTTTAAGAGCGGGCTTCAGGATTAGGGATGTAGAGGGTCAATGGAGACATTGCATTACAGGATGAATGTGTCTAGACAATGCTCAAAGTTGGTGAATCTGGTGGCAATTAGTTCCGGTGTGTGTACATAGGTGGCGTGGTGATGCAAAGTGAATCACCAACAAAGGGGGGTTCGGACGGACCCCTCGAACCTCACTGAGGGTGGATATAAGACCGTCGTGTACACTACACGTACTTTCAAATAGGGTATAACGAATTTATCACCAGTTCTTTCCGTTTATCTGCCTTATATCGTAAATTCGATTCCATCTAGAAAGGTTTATGGTAAATATCGTCAGGACCTATGAGACCTTAGTAAATAAGTGAAGTAAGCATTAGATTTACAAAATATCTATGAGGGGGGGGGGGTTCTGATAGGACAATCTCCCTCCAATATTTCCCAAAAATTACACTTTCTGAAGGACGTAAGTAACAATTGTCATTGAATTCCGACCGGACGTCTGCCAGTGCCTGGTTGTTGGATAACGTCAAAAAATAATCCAAGCACATCAATGACCCACGAATCTTGCGAATCAAAGCTACGTTCAGTTGTGATGTCATCCATGCATCCATGCCCAGGAAGCTGGGTGGCGATCGGACGTGCGGCCGTGCATTATTCCCGGGCTGCCCACGCATTTAGTGCAGGAATTAATTGTCGGCGCTGTAGTCATGAGTGGATCATACCGTTCACACGTGCCGCCATCAATTCTTTAAAAATACGTAAGCATTCTTGTGGTTCCTTAAAAAACGAAAAGCAAACTTTTAGATATAGTGTCATACGGTAAGTTTTTTTTTATTTTTCGAGAAGGTAAGATACAACTTTCGTTCAAACATTTATCAGGGAGATTGTTATTTGGTAAATATTTTCAAAAATGTCAGATGATATGACATCGAGGGGGCGCATTCGTTTCAAATTTCCGGCTGACATTTTCTTGGCTTTTTCGAAATAATCTGTAGTTTGTTGAGTTTAATGTCAGCCGTCTACCCAGAGACTGCTTGTCGGTGTCTGTCTAGAAAACAAAAAACAAACAAAAACAAATGTCAGTAACACTTTTTGGAACTGAAACAAATTTCCTTGTCCCAAATCCATTTCCCTTCTCTTACCAGTACTGACGATGGGCCGACCGCTAATCTTATTAAGAATTTCATTTATCGCTGCCATTCCGTTATATGTCCAGTTAGGGCTAAATCATAGGTTTATCAGTATGGATAAAGTTATGGATATTATAGCCATAAGCCTATTAAGAATTTTCACACATCTGAGTACTTTCACTTTATCCTCTTAATAGTTCAGGCAACTCTGCTTAATCCGGACATGTGTAATCCGGATGTTCGTCTAAACCGGACAGATTGGAAGGTCCCGGTCCTTTCATATACATATAATTTCTATACGCATAATCCGGATTTTGACTAATCCGGACAGAAATTTAGGGTCCACATCAGTCCGAGTTAAGCAGAGTTGCCTGTAGTACATGTCCGCTTTGAGAGTGATTTCGCATTATTTTTTCTGTACAAATCCTGTACGACTTATACAGTAGTCATTTTTTCTGTTTTTGGTTTATACTAATCTCTGTACTTATTTATGATGTATTTGACCCATACTTTATGGAGTATGATTTTGTAACCACCAAGTTACAGTCAATAAACATACATACATACGTTTCTAGTCAGTTGTTAGTTAGTCAGTTGTTAGTTGTTAGTGGTAGAGGAAACTGGAGACTTCAGTACCCGGGAAAGACAGCCAACTAACCCCAAGTCACGGGTACGAGATGTGGTATGAGATGTGGAATGAGAAAGATACACCATCGAAACTGTCTGTATCTGATCTTGGGTAAAGAAAAGAATGGATATGTAGCGAGAGATCAATTACTATATGCACCATTGTGAGATGCTGGACTCATGCCAGGAGTCGCTGACTGGCAGCAGCGCGAGGTCACGTGGGAACAAGGACCAATCAGGGCTCTCGTATCGATTACATTGCAGAGAAACCTGATCTCCACCATCATCTGGGCACCAATTTAGGGCTATTAGGGGGCTATTAGTTGATGCTGGTTGAGGCTAGCATGTTCAGGTTGGCCGGCTGGTTTCGAATCCACTTGTTAATGGGTCATCTAAGATCTGATACAGGAGAGAGCTACTGGAGGGGGTAGGGGGGTTGTAGTTCTCTCCGACTATAAAGTAGCTATCTCTATCTTTTTCCTCGTCAGATATCTTCCTTCCTCGTTAGGTCCCCGGTGCAGAGTGAGTAGTATCAGGTACCGGGGTGTGCCGGTGCAGACATCCATTGTTTAAACTAATCACGGTCGCGCCGTGAGCATCAAGCTCAATTAGCTGCGAAGTACAGCGAACAATACTCACCAATTAGAAATCAGTACATCTCCCAATGTTGTGATGTAAACGTGTTGGTAAATAGAGTGAAACCTAGGAGATGTGAACACCTTGGGATCCGGGCAAAATTGTAAAATTATATTATGTTACTATTTACATTCCCCTTTGTGTTGGCGGTAGTTTTCGCCGGATACTCCGGTTTCCTCCACTATTTACAACTGGCTAGTCACGAATGAGCCACAATTGGCATAAATGTGACGAAAACCGAAATTCCAATGTACTATATATATATATATATATATATATATATATATATATATATATATATATATATATATATATATATATATATATATATATATATATATATATATATATATATATATAGTACAAAGCTTTGCGTAGTACGTATGCATATTTATTGATCTATGGCATGGTATAGAACTAGGATACATCATATAATAACTATCTGTAAAAAACATTAATAATGCAGGTAAGTTCACAATAGTGCTTGCGAAGTGCTTGTGGTGAATAAGTCCATTGTCTTACCTTTGTATTCTCAACCACAAGAACCACGCAAGCACAACGTAAAGTCTTAGATGAATTCAAACAAGTGGATATGAAACCAGCCGGCCAACCTGAACAGGCTGGCTGCGGCGAAGAGCATGTTGGTGCGCAGGTTCATCTGTAATGTAAACGATACGACAGCCCTGACTGGTCTTTATCTCCTGGTGACGTCAGACTCAGGCCAGATGACGAGACCCCTGGCATATGTGAGCCAGGTCTTCTCCATAGCGGATATAGTCATTGGTCATTCGCCACATATCCACTCTTTTATTCATCTTAGAACGTTGTATACTTAGGGTCCCTGTAGAGTTCTTCTCCGTAGCGCATACAGTAATTGTGTTGTGTTCACATATCCACTCTTTAATTCATCTTAGAATGTTTTATACTTAGGGTCCCTGTAGAGTTCTTCTCCGTAGCGCATACAGTAATTGTGTTGTGTTCACATATCCACTCTTTAATTCATCTTAGAATGTTTTATACTTAGGGTCCCTGCAGAGGTCTTCTCCGTAGCGCATATAGTAATTGGTATCTCGCTACATATCCACTCTTTAATTCATCTTAGAATGTTTTATACTCAGGGTCCCTGTAGAGTAGGTTGGGAATCGTTTTCAGTGGCTTATTATATCCGCTACATATCCACTCTTTTATTCATCTTGGAAGGTGTTATACTTAGGGTCCCTGTAGAGGTCTTCTCCGTAGCGCATATAGTAATTGGTCTCTCGCTACATATCCACTCGTTTATTTATCTGCGAAGATGTTTTTTTTACTTAGGGTCCCTGTAGAGTAAGTTGGGAATCATTTCCAGTGGCTTATTTACACTGAAGGGAAAGATCCGTACAGTGGCTCATTATTGTTACAGTAGCCGCGGCGCGGATGCACTGAAGCACTTGCCCTGAGATGTTATTGCCCTGGGTGAGCAACTGTTCGCGGAGTTTATATTGTTCAGACTTGGCAAGCCGCTTACTAGAGCTCACTCGACACCAATGTCATGTGGTACAAACTGTGACGTCATACGTCGATCAACTGCTCTGTATACAATAGAGTATACATAGCGCACTTATAAACAGTACTATATCATAAATACACCACACTGTACCTATCTACCTGTACTGCAACAACACACACGGATGGCACATGGAGGAAGTACAGGGTGTGGAGAGCTGGGAATTAATCAGTTAAGGATACCAGGATGTTCAAGGGAAGTTCGTTTTATGGTATATGTTGTTGTACCGGATTTCGTACCGTACTGATCTTCTCAGAGGACCTACTGCGACAGTGAATCTCTCTCTACTAGACTAGTGGTCTACGACTACATTATAAACATCGCTACAGCACTACTTGTACCGACGTCGACAGAAGGTAAGTTGTCCTAGACACATGTTGGTATGAATAAGGCGTCGTGTTTACAGTGGGTGTTCGATGGGTTCGACAAACCCCTTTACTTATACCAAAAAATCCCTTTAGTTGTGCGTGTAACCAGAGATATCAATAACCTAGGTTATATATATATATATATATATATATATATATATATATATATATATATATATATATATATATATATATATATATATATATATATATATATACATACATACATACATACATACATACATACATACATACATACATACATACATACATACATACATACATACATACATACATACATACATACATACATACATACATACATACATACATACATACATACATACATACATACATACATATATATATATATATATGTGTGTGTGTGTTATCACCAACAAATTAGATATATCTGTCTGATATTCACAACGAACCATCTACAAAGACATTCAGAATCCTCCCATTATTAGGCTAAATCATCATCAATCCGAGTCGATGTCGAGATTGACAATTCTAAAAATAGAACAGCGCGTGTATACTTCTGAGCTGGTACTTTAGGAAGAAAGTATATCACTGCCAGGAATATTTAAATAGAAATAATTACAGAACAGCACAGGACCGTCTACATACAAAAACAAGGAGAAAAGTAAGTTGATTGGAAAAGAAAAAAATATCATTCCGATCCGAGGCGAAACAGATGATAAGTCTGTACTAGACTAGTGGTCTACGACTACATTATAAACATCGCTACAGCACTACTTGTACCGACGTCGACAGAAGGTAAGTTGTCCTAGACACATGTTGGTATGAATAAGGCGTCGTGTTTACAGTGGGTGTTCGATGGGTTCGACAAACCCCTTTACTTATACCAAAAAATCCCTTTAGTTGTGCGTGTAACCAGAGATATCAATAACCTAGGTTATATATATATATATATATATATATATATATATATATATATATATATATATATATATATATATATATATATATACATACATACATACATACATACATACATACATACATACATACATACATACATACATACATACATACATACATACATACATACATACATACATACATACATACATACATACATACATACATACATACATACATACATACATACATACATACATACATACATACATACATACATACATATATATATATATATATATGTGTGTGTGTGTTATCACCAACAAATTAGATATATCTGTCTGATATTCACAACGAACCATCTGCAAAGACATTCAGAATCCTCCCATTATTAGGCT
>OZ012695.1:38238478-38278478 GCA_963942565.1 Maea johnstoni
TTTTTGTCCCTTACTGCCTCCATGATTTTGCGGGTTGACTAGGAAATCTGAGAAAGTGTTTTCTCAGATGTCCACTGCAGAACCTTCGAATATGTTGCGGTAATCGTTATTTAGGATTTACGTCGTGAGGCTGATGATAAATTCGTTATCCTTGTTCTGAAAATGATATACGAATCTTGTCATGGGTTCGAGCCGACTCGCCAGGCATTTGAAAACGTTGCCACTGACTCGTGGTTACTCGATTACCTCCGAACCGCTATCAACCATTGTAGCAGCGAAAACTGCCGATTATTTTCCTAATAAATGTATCTCTCTAACAAAACCAAATTTTAGAAAAATATATTGTGGAGAAATGTTTTTCAAAATCCAACTTACAACTCTCCTCCAATATGTTGTGGCTATGATTAATTCCAGATTTATATTTCAACATTTTAAAGGCCCAGATGACTCTTTTCAAGGATATCTCTTGGCATGAATGGGTTACCATAAATCACTGGAATTAATCGAAGCTGTTGCTAATGCTGAAAGAAACCCGAGTAGCCCGGGAAAACTGACGATAACCTATTTATATTTCTAATTCTAAATCGATATGTGGGTGTGTAAAGCATTGTTGTTTATATACTAGTTGCCCCGATGTTTCCGCTTAGCGAATATCAGCCTCTAACCCAACCTACATGTGGAGATCGATAAACATTTACTACCTCATACACAACAACTCATAAGGTCAATCCTATACACGTACGGTGGAACAGCATTAGCTATACCCTGTTTGAAAGTGTGGTCCGGCCTGATATCCACCCGAAGTCATCCAGATCCCACGAGGCGGAGCCGAGTTGGATCTGGATGACTGAGGGTGGACAGCAGGCCGGACCACACTTTCTAACAGGGCGTAACGAATTTATCTCCTGCTCTTTCAAGTTAAGAAAAGAGAACAATTACATCTCATAAAATTTTAAAATAACTGGAGGCCAGAAAGAGGCTGGTGACCTCTAGGGGTCAGACTGCTGGCCAAGTGGTAATATCAATTAAAATGGTGGTTCAAGTGGTAATATTGAATTATGCCGTTCGATATTGAATCTACAAAGTGCGAACGGCTCCACGTCTAACACCTATTGACCAATCAGCATAGAGAATTACAGCAGAGCAGGTGTCGAATTTTTAATCATCTTCCATTCCTCCTCCCCCCCCCCATAACACTTTTAAATGGACCAGCTCTACCTCAGCCCGAGAACCAGGCTAGTATCGCCAGTACAAAACATCCTTTTTGCAGGCGTGCACTCGTTGAACTGTCGATTGTGTCACGAGTCTTTTCATTGTCTCATCTATCTCTGTAAGCCACGTATTGCTTTGCGTCACGTGCTTTTCTTTGTGTTCAACTGTGCGATAAGTATACAATATATAGAAACCCTTAGCTTTCTTTCTTCGTTTGGCTTTGCGCCATTTACAAGGCATTCTAGGTCACGTCTTAGATAAATAAAAACAAATGGATACGAAACCAGCCGGTCAACCAGAATAGGCTGGCTGAAGCAAAAAGCCCAAAAGTCGCGTTCTGTGCATATGGACGCACAAGTTTCTCTATAATGTAAACAATACGAGAGTCCTCATTGTTATTTATCTCACAATGCGGCCAGATAACAGACCCATGTCATAGCCAGGCCTTCAACATAGCGCACATAGTAATTGGTCTCTCGCTACATATCCATTCTTTTTTTTATCTAAGGTCACGTGGTAGAGTCCGGCGAAGATATGAGTGGTAGAGAGGGAATTTGCTTATCTTTCAATACGAAACTGGAATTTCGATTATCGTCACTTTATCTGCCATATTGTGGCTAATTCGTGACTAGCCGGCGAAAACCGCCGCCTTTCCTCAAGTCACTGGTAACTTAAACTAGCTAGTCATGGTTCAGCCTCTATGTGACAGAAAACGTGACAATTAACGGAATTTCAGATTCAAATCCACTATGACTGCATGTATGAAGTTTTTTACCGACTCTAAATTGTTGCAAAAGACGAAGACCACGTTGCATTTTAAGAGACGGAAATATTTCTCACAATTGGACTTTTTTCTGCACATATATGGCGCTAAGGAAAAGACAGTGCATGTATATATGGCCTACACATGAGTGGCACATACTTAGACAAAACCCACGTAGACAAACCAGAATTAGACCCCGACACATGGTGATCTTTGGCAGAGAGAAGATTCAACCGGGCATTAGCGGATGCATGCGCCGATTTCCATATATGGAAAGTTTTGTCTGGCCCTATAAATTAACCCTTTCATATCCGGCTTGTTAACGTAGTTCAAGTATGTATGTAAGTATGTTTATTGACTGTACAATCGACGGTACAAAATCATATCAAATACGGAAACGAAATCATAACAAATGCGAAAACATGGAAGAAAGAATAACCCATAATGGGAACTGAACATAATAGCAACTGAAAAGTAACTAGAAAACTGAAATTGCTAACATACTAAATAACCACGGTAGAATAAAAATACCGACGTGGTAAATTAAATACAGGAATACATACTCAGTACTAGGTACTGTCTTAAGGTGGATCAATACATAAAGTCGGTACGACTGACTGGTGTCACCTTAAGAGGTAGCTTAAGGCATACGGAGAGCAAAATAACACAGATTATCTGTTATTGATAACGTGTTTGTACATACGAGTTATATACCGGCCAGTTATGGCCCAGAGTTTAATCATCGATTCAAACGGAGTGTTCTCCGGATGTTTTCCCATGACTACATTGAAAAACTCCTGGGGTTCCGAAATTACCCTCTGTACCTCAGGATCGTCTATGGCATTAAGGACATCGCGCATCTCAGATCTAGTACCCTCATAGTAGGGACATTGCATGACTATATGCCAAATATCTTCTTTTACCCATTGGTCGCAGGCTGTACATATCTTGTGGCTGTGACTCAATTTCTTAAGTCTATAGTCGTTTGCTTTAAGCAAGCTGGCATCACATACCAATTTAGCCATAGACTCGCATATACCCACCATAGAGGGCACTAGATCAGATAGCACCCACCAAGTGATACAGCGTGGTTTGTAGTGTGATAGATGAGTCAATATCTTGATTACAAAATAGAATTTTGAGAAATGTTTGAATGAGAGTTGTTATTAGATACCCGCTTTTCATATGTACACATAAACACTTAGCTGTGCATTCTGTACTTCTGCGCTTTAGGCTTAAGTTTTGGTAAATACCAAATTTCTTAACAGCATGTAACCGCCGTAGCAATTTAAAGACTTGTTTTTTGTAAAGGCAAATTTACATCAACGAAAAAATAGTGCTATTTACAACGACGTCTATCCCACTGTCGGTATCTCTGAGTTGGAAAACTGTAAGGGCTGTTCCGCATAAAAAAAGTGGAGGGGGGGGGCAGAGGAAATTTCCCCCCTCCAATTCTGAATAACTAGGACCCCCTCCCCCGAATTCACCCTGAATGTCCGCCTGAATGTTACCAAATTCTGAATTGTCATTACCCCCCCCCCTCCCCCCCCCAACCCGGATTTCTGAATTGTTTTCGGGCCCCAACCACATTTGTAAATGGAACAACCCTGAGCTAAGCTGGTTGATCGGGCACTAACAGTGATTATAGTTTTGATATAAAATCATGGCACTTGGTATCCAAACGGTTACTTTGGATCGATTTCCACCTCTTATGACAACTGGTGTAGCGATTTGCCTTTGCAAGTTTGCATGGTAGAAAAAGTGACGATAAATGAACATGTACACAGTTGATTGTGTGTGAACTAACAGTCGGGGACACTAGATATTCCCCTGGTTCCATAGTTTTAATGGCAATCCTGACATAATGATGGAGTTTACCGAAATCTGGCCTCATTTCTCTTTTATCATTGTGAAAAGTCTACGTCTCATTTGCTTTCGTCTTTGTATTCCTCTTTCGTGAGTGCGGTACTTGGCCACAAGACGAAAAAATCTTAGATGAATAAAAACAAGTGGATATGGAAAAAGCCGGTAACACTAAACAACCAGGCTGCAGCGAATAGTCTAGAAGTTACATTTTGCACATGTTGGTGCGCAGCTTTCTCTGTAATGTAAACGATACGAGAGCCCTCATTGGTCTTTGTCTCCTAGAGACGTCACACGGAGGCCATATTTGAGACCTCTAGGATAGCCAGGTCTTCACTATAGCGCATATGGTAAATGGTCTCTCGCTACATATCCATTCTTTCATTCATCTAAGGAAAAATGCACTAGGATGTTCTTCAAATGGACGAAGCGATCTTTCATTGTATTAAGCTGGATGAACGGACTAGATGTAATCCGGACTGTACTCAGTGTAAAACAAAGATTGCTCTTCCGGCGCATTAGATAATCAATTAAGTCTCGCTGTGTTCTCGCGAGGCAGATGATCAGAGATGCTCAAAACGCGATTACGAGCACGCTAGGGCGAATTGGTCACGTGTAAGCAAAAAGGCGAATCTTCATTGAACGTTGGTTCTGGAATCTAAATTTAGAATTTCGTTAAGGGTCAATTTTTCAACCACATAAAGATTAAATCATGTGACGTACTGGTGGTTATCGGTCTATTTTCTCTTAGTTTGAGGACGGTCCTTGTACATGCAGCAAGCAGTTGGTTGGCAATACATTAGACAACTCGAACATTGAGGCTGTACCCGTCATTGACATTGATTCCGGAATATGGATTTAGGACTTCGTCAATCGTCACTTGTTTTGCCATTTTAAGATTGAATTGTGGAACATCGTGGGTTTTAGGGTGGAGGAAACCAGGGTGTTGTTTAATTCCCAGTTGGTTCGATTACGACCCTTGTACTAGCATTGTATTGTATGTTTATTGACTGAACGTCGACCATACAAAATCATACGGATACAGCAAATCAAATATAAAAAAAAGATACATAGAGAAATAATAGAACCAAATATAGAAATATAGACACACTACAAGAGAACTAGAAATACAGAGGTATGGAAAATTAGGATACGAAAGTACATACAAAGCAAAGCAAACTGTTAGGAATACTAAGCAGTGAGCAATCTGTTTGCAATATATATATCATTTATTGACTGTAAGGTATTACAAATATAAAGATATCAAACATAGAAAATACAAATAAGAATAACAGGCTATGTACAAAAATGAAACTGGGTACGTCTAATATAGAGGGTTAAGCAGGTGGTAGACCATCCGAACATTGAGGCTGTCCCCACCATCAGAATTGGTTCGGGAATATGGATGTAGAACAATGATCAATAGTCACTTGTTTTGCCACATTGAGATTGAATCATGACTCATCAGTGGCAGAGGAAACAAGTGTTGTTCAATTTCCCGTTTTGAGGACGACCCTTGTATACAGGAAGGAAAATGTTTTACGTCGCATTCAACTGCTTAGGTCATATCGCGACGAGATAGAAACCAGGAACCGGGAAGATATTCCCTTCTATTTATGAATAGTTCCAAGTGGTATTCCAGTTGCAGACGCACCATAGGAAGTGCTCCGCACATTTGTACATAGCGACTTAGTAGGCCAACCTGCTAATGAGGATCCAGCGGAGACTCGAACCTGCGCTCTCACACTTGGGAGCCAGGTATGGAACCTGATGAGCAAGATCAACATTTTGAGGAGTTGAGACAAACAGTTTGTTTATGCATACACGTAGTAGTGCTCCTAAGATATTTGCCAAGTTTGGATGGCAAATTCAAACATTTTTTCACACAAAATGGAAAAAGCGGTTGCCAAACTCGAGTCAGACAGAATATATAAGTATCTATATCCGTTTTCATGTTTTGGTCGTGCGAAATGAGAAAATGAAAGATAAAGAAATAGAGAAGAGAAAATGAAAACAAAAAGTGAAATGAAATCGGAAAAATTAAAACTAATGAAAGATAAGCCACAGAAGGGATTATTTCATGCAACAAAGGCTATAGTCAGCACTAAACATCGGGAAAAACGAATGTGGAAAACATTTCAAAACTATAACATGTGGTGAGGGCGAAAAGCAAACATATTAAGTCTGGACATGTGCACTTAAAAAACTCCCCGCCCATGACTTTGCCCTTTTCGAAAGGGCAACGTATTCCTCTACTTTTGCATGACGTCTTAAACGTTGCGTGGTTCTCCGTTATATTCACCACACTCTGCGCAGCACTGTGACGTCATAATACGATATAAATGTGCGTCACTTAGCGACAATGACGTCGCATCGTTTCCCATTGTTGAATGTTAGTGTGTCTTTTTATCTGGTTGATTTTTATCAATCCTGTCCTAAAACTTTTACGCTATGTTTTAAACTTTTATATCATGATAACTTTGTGTCGTTACAGAAGCCGAAGTCAGGATCGAACGGATGAATTGTCCAAACCTGTGAACTTCATCACAGCCGAAGATGAAACTTTTAGATGCACCAAACATATTCGCAGAACTGGAGAGTCATCTTATCCGGCCAGAGTCATGTAGTTCAGATATTGGCCGCCAGGTGGATCAGGCGGTAAATGTGTTGGAACTGGATATATTTACTCAAAAGCACCTGAACGGCGTATTGGCATCGCGAGGACTCGAACCGATTCTGGCGGACTTCTGCGAATATGGTTATCACAAATCCCCGATGAATAACTCTCTTGCGAATAACCTCGGTTATGTCTTCGCTCAATGCGTCCTCTCACTTCTTAGTCGTACATCGTCGTTATCGTCTGCTCCTACGTCACTCGTGCGAGCATTCATGAAGGAGTACGGTCGTCTGTCATACGGATATGACATGTTGTTTAATTCACCGGGAGGTGGGGCTAATATTTGCAGGTTTGCTCAACCGGATCTTTTGACAGCCGAAAGAGACGGCGAACCACTGCTCGAGGGTCTGCTAGGTCACGTGGCGGATATGGTAGTTGCATGCCGGGAAGGTCACGTGCGTTTCGTCGATTGGCCACTGTTCACTGGAATCACTCCGCTGATCCAGGCGTGCAAAGAATGGCAACCGCATCGTATCCTATTATTACTCCGCCATGGAGCCGACACTTGCGCCACCTGGTTAGGTTTCCAAAACCCAATTATGGCACTACTTTTAACTCCCCACGAAGTGTACCTCAAAAAGGATGTTTTTACGGAGCAAAGATTGAAGCTCTGCATTCGTTACTACTCTAGAGCTACTTCGCGAATCCGCGTGCAGGAGATAAAAGAAAAACTCGTGGAAGGTTTTCAGGAGAAACTTGACGGCTGGGAGAAATTCGTACCTGAAAATCGTTATAAAAATCCGACCGAACTGAAACATCTCTGTAGATGTTCCATAAGGACAAGCTTACAGGGTAGTAGGAACCTTCCATCAGGGATAGACGAATTGCCCTTGCCAGGACTGTTAAAGGAATATATTGATTTACAAATTGATTGACAAAGTGTTGTATGATTTCTATGAATGCTTAGGTAATTATGAATTTATTTGTACCTGTATAATCGTCCTTTTCCCGGTCACTGAAGTTTGAATTAATTCATGCTTAAAGTGTCTAAAAACGACATATTCTGATGAAATATTCCAACTACAACATTTTGGACAGATATTTAGAGGAATTGTGTTAATCATATTCCTACCGACAACATATCTTAAAATATTCTGTAAATATATGATTTTTTTAGAAATATATATTTCCAGAAGTACCATTTATCTATCCGATAATTGTGGGTGGGATTTGAAGGCATGAAAGAGTAAAGATAAGCTATTCAAAGACGACACATTTAACCACTCACTCAACTGAGTTTGTGGCGCCACCTATCGGATAAAAGAAAACAATATTTCATTATTTCCTTCAATGTTAAGGAGGGCAACAATCGCAAACCTTTTCATATACGATAAATGATAGCAAACCCATATTTAAATCAGTTATAAGGTCGACCCGCACTTATCTTATTAAACATCTATCAATATTTTGTCAGGAGATATAAACAGCTCCTTATAAACAGATATGCAAACTATTGCATATAAAGTTTTGATGTCATCTATAATTTTGGCATTCAAATATCAACGGTATCTTGAATTGGGCACTTATGAGCACCAGCCGAATGTATGCATTCTGTTCACTGGGCTAAGGGAGAAGACCGGTATTAAGATACTCAATTAATGCTGTTCCTGAGACTCAGGGCCTCTTTGAATAGATAGTGAACTTAATGCGCAATTTGTGATATACTAGGCCGGGCAACTTGTGCACCGCGTCACCACTTCATGGGCAGATTGGTTCTCTATCAACACAGAGAGTGATGACGCATTACGCAATTTATACATTTTATGCAGATCGGAGGTTTTCAAAACCTCTCCTGTGATGTAATTGTGTCTACATGATAGAGGTTAAAAAGTTGTGTGAACGAAGAGCTGAAAGGATGGCTTTTGTAATTTCGTCCTACAACTTCTATATAGTTATATATAGTATTCAGCCGTCGCTTCGTATATATTGTAAATATGTCAAATAAACTATTTTTATAACATTATCAACTTCTTTTGTAATTTTGATTCGTAAAACGACCGACTTTATTGGCTGCTTAATTCTACGTTATCCACAAACGTATTCATACGCACTCCCATAAATGCCTATTGCGCCCCGAAAAGGCCTTGCCATTTTGTGAATAGCGTTCTAAGCAACGCATCCATAGGAAAACATTCCAAAGAAATATTGATTCTTGAGGTTAACATATTAAGATATCCCTGGCTTCCTTGAGTGTGTGTGTTTGTGTGTGTTTCAATAATACCATGACAAATGTCAGCTCAAACACACTGTGGCTATGATCTTGACAATGAGTGGTCCAACTGTAAGTAGTTCCGACGCTGGGACTATTTTCTACGCCGGACACACCGGAGGGTTGGATTGATTAACATTTTGGCATTCATCTCTTCACCGCCAGAGAGATACTCACTTCAAATGACGACTTCACAATTGTCATTAACCCTTTCAATGCTGAGGGTACTTTCCTCCAAAGCACAAGGATGCATAATTTTTGAAAACCATCTAAACCCTGTCATGTTGGTATTCATTGGATAGTTCTCGATGAGTACTCCTATATGAGTACCCATATGCCAGGGTTTCAGTCATTTTTCCAGGTTTTTGCATCTTTTTGTATTGGCAAAATTACCCACCAGCAGCATAAGGGTAAACTCATTCGTGCTTTAGGAGTTCCATCTGAAAATGTGTCTTCTTCATCTATGACGCGTTTGAAAATATATTGGATGAAGTATAAATACGTTGGATGTGAATTGCCGGTTGAGTTCTACTGAACACTTTTCCTTCAGTTACTTTCAACTTGGGATTACTTTGTGATTTTCGCCGGCTACTCCTTTTTCCGCTACCACCACCAATTGTATATAGAAGATAAACTGACGATAAGGGACATTCTAAATCCAAATTCTATCAGAAAGTACGCCACAGAATTATCGCATCTTCTGTTGCAACGACACATCCTCCCGATCAACGAATGTTTGAAAAAGCCACTGAAATCGCCACTGCTGTTATTGTTGTTGCTGTTGTTGTTTTCTTTTGTGGCCATTGTTTTCTCTTTTGTTCTTGTTGTAACCGCTTGTTGTTGCTGATGTTGATGCAGCTTATCCGAGAAATTCAACAAACCGTCATGATCAATTTGAAACGAATCATTTCATGACCATATTTGCTAAAACGTGTCATATATGGAACACTGAATTTTTTCTCTTTTATTGTTCTTGTTGTAACCACTTGTTGGTGCTGATGTTGATGCTGCTTATCCGGGAAATTCAACAAACCGTCACGATCCATTTTGAAACGAATCTTCATCCCATTTTATTCATTTATCGAATTTCTTACAGCCATACACTATGGCAAATTTGCAAATTACATTTCTGGAGCTGCCCATGATATCAGAGAGGTGGAATAAAGAGCAATACAAGCAGATAGGTCATTTGCTCCATCCTAGCCACAACCATTAGGTGTTCCAACAAAATATGCATAGTTCTGAACTTTGCTTTTGGGATATTTTTTCCGAATTTGGAATTTTGACTTTTGATTATGGTAACCTTTTCTGCCAGATAGCGGCTAAGTCGTCGACAAAATATGCATAGTTCTGAAATTTGCTTTTGGAATATTTGTTCTGAATTTGGACTTTGGACTTTTGATTATGGTAGCTTTTTCTACCATATAGCGGCTAAGTCGTGACTAGCCCAAAATTGTAACTGGTGGGGCAAACAGGAGTGCTCCTGAGGGGTCTATGTAGCTTGTACCAGCGTTGACTGCCTTCCCCTTCCAACAATCACAGGCCAAGAAAAACTTGGCTTAGCCTTCTTGCTCGATACCCTTGGGTCATACCTTCGGGTTTAGCCAGCTTACAGAACAGAGACTTAAAAAGTGGGCGTTATGTTATAACCCACACTTTTCGAGGCCTGTGATTGGTGGAAGGCAGGCAACTGTGGAGCAATACACGTTTTGCCACAGTTGACTGCCGTTCACCAATCACAGGCCAAGAAAAGCTTGGACGAGCCCGTTTACTAACATTCCACAGGAAACACCTTTTTTTGGGTTGTGGGCATAGAGAACTAATGTTACTAATATTACTAGTATGCAGTATGTCATATAGCACACCCTTTTTGAGGCCTGTGATTGGTAGAAGGCAAGAACTGGTTATGTTTTGTTTGTCTATGTTTCTCTTAAGGAAGACTTCTTTGGTGTTGTTGTTGCAGCTCTCCCTATTTCATCTCCCTGGTTATAATGACGGTATTACTGTACGAACATAAAGCAAAGACAATCGTATCTCACATTCTCTCACAATCATTTATTGGCGTCCTCTATATTACTTCAAAGTAGCTATTAAATACGAATAATACGCTTCAGTAATGCCACGAATGGTAGTGTTGGTTGCGCCCTCTTTTGTTCAGAATAGCAACTAAAATTTATCCACGGAACCAAAAAATAAAAAGAACAAGAACACATGTTGATGCATGGCATCAATGTATAATGCCGGGCCCAATTATCCTTATTTGTTCAAATATTAAAATTATGAAGTACAATTTTTTCATTGAAATAGGTATATACAGGAGTAGGTTTGACACTCAATATATTTATCCTGCCAAAATATTTTTCTATTTGGCAAATATAATTATAGATCAGGCGTTTAACGTGTGGGCTTTAGTGCAGGAGACCACAGGTTCGATTCCGTGTGTCTGCCCTGTGCTCCCTGGGTCAACTGGTTAGCTCGGAGTCAGTTGAAATGTCCGAGTGGGGTGTTTGTGTTGGGTGCCCGTGGCATGACACTCCAGTGAGGGAGCACTCCAAAACTGCTATACCAGTGGGTATCGTCGTGATATGACCTACCAAGAGTTAAAGTGACATAAAACACGACTCACTCACTCACTCATTGGATTTTAAGGGGTGGGGATGTAAAGGTTTTCCAGCTAGAAAGGTTTTCGCAATATTTCAGAGCCAGACATTTTTTGCATAATTTCAGAGCCAGAAAACCTTTGGGTTTTACTATTGAGGGCCTAGAAATATTTATCGAGATTTTGAGGGTTAGATTTGTTTCTTCAAAAATATACATGACCTTCCTGGATATTGAATGTTTTATGCTTCAGGTTGTGTGAGTGAGTGGTGTTTTACGTCGCTTTAACACACAGTAGGTTATATCACGACGGTACCCACTGGAAGCAGTTTTTTTTCGGATGCTGCCTCACTGGCGTGTCATGCCACGGGCACCCAACACAAACACCCCACTCGGACACTTGAACGGACTCTGAGCTAACCAGTTGACCCAGGGAGCACATGGCAGGCACACGGAATCGAACCTGTGGCCTCCTGCACTAAAGCCCACACGCTAAATGCCTGAGCTAAAACCGCGGTTCGCGCTATATCAAATCTTGTTATTACTTCAGAAGCCACAAATAAAAACGATCGTGGCGCTATCTTCATATCTCAATATATGCACATCTCCGTCTGGTTCCCTGTTGCAATGTATCCGTTGTTCGATCCTTATCGGAGAAACGAAGATTGTGAGGTGGGGAACCAAACTAGATCTATATGATTAACATATTCATGAGACATAAATAAATATTAATATTAGAGTACGTTCTGCAATGATAACAGAATAGTTTTAAATATATCTGAACTAGTTACTATCAAAGTGCAACTCATGTCCGATTGAGAACTATTTATTATCAAAAAGGGAGAAATTACCCACAATTCCTGAAGTCAATGTAAAAGAATATGGCGGACTTACCCACGGATCCAACCAGTATAGAAGCCGGGACGAAGTCCCGGCAAAAACAGGCCCAAGTGTAAGAGACATGCACGACCAGCAACTGGTAGGTAGACACTTTATCCAACGTGCCCCAAGAATCGGCGATATAGAAACTCGTGATCTTTGAGTACCGTGCCTAAGGTTAGGGTTAGGGTCAGGAATCAGGTACAGGATTAGGGTTAGGGTTACTCTAGCCCTAACCCTAGGGTATCCCTAGATCACAAGTCTCATGGCGCCATTTCTGGGGCATGTTGGATAAAGAGTACACACAACTACAACCGGTGTATGGGTGACACACCACACATAATGCTATGTATCCTAAATAATATACTTTTGTCCCTGGACCTTGGCGTATAGATACCGATTATAACAATACTGCTATGATTTGTACATAATTTTATTATTTTTCTTGTCCTTTGATTTGATCAATTATTTGTTCCGACGTTCTGTTTCATCACACCTTTTTTGTTACATTAATTTGATAAATATGTTTTGTAGCCTGGCTACAGTCAATAAAGTATATATACATAAAGCCACACACACACACACACATATATATATATATATATATATATATATATATATATATATATATATATATATATATATATATATATATTATATATATATATATATATATATATATATATATATATATATATATATATATATATATATATATATATATATATATATATATATATATATATATATATGAATGTTGCCCATTTAAATTGCTTAGTATTGGTCTGGACAGTTACGCTTGGTCTGACTCTGAAGAGGAGGGTATTGAAATTTACTTAAGAAAAAATCTGAAAATCACACTTAATTCACAAATTTACACCGTAAACCACTTTGAAGCAGAACAATTCATTATTGAAATAGAGCAACATCCTTACCACCCCCGCAGAAATAATACCTGGTATCACCGAAATACTACCTGAAAGCATCCACGCTAAATCAAGTCATATTTTATAAAAACTTCACCGAAACGTTTATCTGTATTATCATTTGGATTCTACGATGGTGCAGGTGTAAACGGCAGAAAAATGATTCCACTATTTTTCTGGAAAACGACAAAAAAATTATGATTTTTTCCAGTGCTTTCCAAAAACAGCAGAAAGAAAATAATAAGATTTCCACAGAAAAAACAGCAGAAAATCGGCGGAATTAAAACAAAACATTCTGCCATTCACAACTGCACCATCGTAGAATTCTAAGATGCTCATCAAACTCTTGGAATAGACAATTTAAAATATTTGAAGGATTTTGTTAACCAATTCATTTCTAACGTTTGTTGAAAATGTCATTTCGACATCCCTTGTTGATAAGTCGTGAATTCCAAAAATGACGGAAAGTTAGTAATAAGTTAACTTCGGTTAACCAATAATGGTTAACATTTCCTTATTAATTGTTTACGAAAAGATGCTTTGTTTCGTAAAGGTGTAACCACATCGTTTTAAACGTTTTCGCATATTTTTCATATGATGCTTTAACCGAAAAGATTACTCCTTTTTGCGATTTCTTGCTCATAAGAAGTGTTATTAGTTGACTTATGAATGACATTTTTCATCCAAATATTTTTCAAAATATGCTTTTTATGTTGACATTCCCCATATTCGTGCCTTTTGGATGCACCACATGCTTGAGTGTGTTATTGGAGTAGACAAGGGTTTGATCACTGCCAGTTACTCACACGACATTCAGTTTTACAGTACAGACATTTAATTTTTGCACTAGTCGATCGGACGTCCGTCAGTGCCTGGTTGTACTAACACCCATGGATAACATGACAAAAACAAGTCAAGCACATCAATGATCCACGTAGCTTGCAAATCAAAGATACGTTCAATTGTGAGGTCATCCATGCCCAGGGTACTGGGTGGCAACTGGGCGAGTGGTCGAGAATTATGCCCTGGCGGCCCACGCATTTAGTGCAGGAATTAAATGTCGGCACTGTACATAAGATTCGTTTCAAATGCTCGGATCATAGACGTTTAATACAAACTGGTGTTCTAAACATGGCGATGCACATAGTAATGGATATCCCGCTTCGCCTGCTCTTCAAATATCTAAGTAAGACCTAATACATTGATATTTACAATATGTTTCTCAAAAACAAACAATATAACTTCAATGATGCATTTTATGCATTTTTGTAAGAATGTGGTTAGCTTAACTACTCACATCCGGAACGCACGAATTTTTTTTAAACTTAGCTCGTCAAATAGTGATATTTAAACTCAAAAAAGAAGAGGTAATATGAATATGACAGGAACAATAACTTTCATCCAAATATATCTCAATGAACTAAATCTTTATCTAGACATTTCCAAATGTATCAGCCAATCTGTACGTTCTAGATGTAAATAGGTTAAACGAGGGTAAACAATTCATGTATTATCAACGAAATATTCATAACCAGCCAATTTGTCCTGATTTCTATATTTATCCGCATATTTTACGACATCAAGACGCTTTACGTTAAAGCTACCCGAACCGGAACAGTGGCGGGATTCCCATTGCAACGCGCATGCGCACGAGTCAGTCTAGGAATAGGAGTCGACACACTGGCCGCCGATCATGACCCGGTTGCCGTATTCGTTCTTCTCGTACTCGCGCCTGCAGTAAGGGTAGGCCTCGCAGCAGTCCGACTCCCGCCGGCACGTGGAACCGTACCAGCAGTCGCGGCACACGCGCGCTGAAAGGTCGCAGATGTTCCAGCGACGGCAGCAGTCGAAGTCCTTCTTGCACTGCTGGCGGTAACAGAAGCCATGCGCCATATGCTTCCAAGGGTAGCGGCTAAAGTAAAAATAAAAAAGACGAATATATAGTTTATCTGATAAACGCTTAGCTGAATGAATGAATGAATGAATGAATGAATATTTATTGGCTGTAGTAGATTCTACAAAAATCATCACATCCGTATGTATTCAATAACAGGTTTACAAATAAACATAAAGTATATAACAAAAATTGTTTTAGACGTTCTCACTAAGAGAGAGGATTGTTGAGAAATAAACATGATTAGTATAACGAGAACATGTAGCATTTAATCTGTGGTATGTGTTCAGAGATATATTCCGTATGTTGATACAATCGTTGGCGTCACTTGTATTGTGCGAAGCATAACATAGTTTATCAGATAAACAGTAGGTGGCACCACATATTAAATAGAGGACGTGTAGAAATTTGAATAAACAGATAACTTAGCGCCACTTGTACTGTTTGATGGAAAATAGTTTATCAGATAAACAATAGGTGGCACCACTTGATGTATAAAGGAAGTATAGTATTTTGATAAATTTGCAACGCCACACGTACTGTGTAAGGACCGGAGGCACAGGGTTTTACATCGCTTGCAACAGCTTTGGTCATATTGCGACGATGTAGAAACCCCGGGGGCGGGGGGGGGGGGGGGGCACTTGGGTATTTAGGGGGCGCTTCCGCTCGTTATCAAAATTAAAAAATACCCCTAAAGCACTGATTTATGGCCAAAAAAGCACCCTTATTGTAATAAAATCGCTGACCCTTTTCCCATGAAAATAAACACCCCTTCTTTTATCAAAAGACTGACATTGGATGAACTGGAACACGTATTTTAACTTTAGATGTTATAATCCTCTGCGTGCTTAGCGACAGCAAGTGACGGCAGCAAACTCGGAAGCCCAGTCACTTCATGAGTCACTCGGCGTCACAGCCGCGTATATTTCGTGGATTGTAAGGGGATTTTGACCCCCATACTTCGTACCTGGGTACAAAAAACTACCCTTCTTTTACAAAATCGCGGACATGCGGAGGCCCCTTCTTCCGCGAAATACGTAACGCGGGTGCGGCCCCCCTCTCTACTTGAGTGATATATAAACAATCATCACCTATGTTCATCAGATGGACGAGAGATAGATTGCACTGATCTGACATTGAATTCCTACACTAAATGCGTGTGCAGCCCGGGCATAATACACGACCACACGCCCGAATGACATCCAGTGTCCTTGGCATGGATGTGCGGATGACCGCACAGCTGAACGCAGCGTTGATTAACAAGCTACACGAGTCCTTGACTGAGTGCTTGGCTTATTTTATTGACATGTTATATCAAAGGGCCTTTGTACAACCAGGCACTGGCAGACACCCGGTGGACTGGTGCATGGATCAAATCTCTGCTGTCTGCATTGTATGATTGAAATTTAGTTTATCAGAAAAACAAAAGGTGTCACCACTCGCGTTTTAGTCACATAACGTTATGAACATAACTGAAATTAGTGATCGCTAAGGGAATATTTACGTCTTGATCCACCTCTTGAAATGGCATTTTAAACATGTAATTTAACACAAAAAACGCAATTTTCTATTACTTTCATATTGTTTTGAGTATCATAGATAAATGGATTAGTGTTTCTAAACTATGTCTAGTATATTACCCACCTTCTGTGCCCGTAATACCTGTACCTACAAAGACAAGAAAGATAATTAAAACAACATGCATATGTTAACAATTTCGCCAGCCAAACAACACTAGTCATGAACTTTTCATTCAACACTGGCAAGTAGCACCTTATGTCCTTTTAATACAATTACTGTAAGTACTGGACTTTTTCATTAGAAGTTTGCTTATAATCACCATAACCTTTTTCTACCTTTAATATGATAAAATGGAATGTGATATAACATGACCTAATGTTATATGACGTATGTATTTATCATAAGCTCTACTCTGATTCTAGCAGCTGATTGGGCGATTCGTTTGTTGTCATGGGCTAAATGTTGGCATCCTGTGATGGCTGTTCAAAAAAGTCATTCTAGAAGCTCGATAGATTTCCCGTATTGATCAGTACCATGGCAACAATATCGGTTAATGCCATAGCAACGAAAAGCAGTCAAGATGGCGGCCACGATTGAATCCCATCCTCTTATTGCTTCAAGGAGTTACATGTAAGTACATCACAGGGAAGGGGGTCAAGAATCCCCCAATACTTAAGCATTTATCTTATTTAAACACGGAGGCTCGTCTTGTGGACTTGCGACGAATACCAAGTAAAGCGACAAAGATACTTTGATTAACAAGGGGTAATATAGAATCAGAGAAACTTTGCAGGTAGATAATCTACATATAACGATGATACAATACCTGCCACGTTAGATGAATAAAAGAATGGATATTTAGCGAGAAACCAATTACTATATATGCTACAGTCAAGACCTGGTTATCCCAGGGGTCTCGAACCTGGCATTATCGTGACGTCACTAGTAGACAAAACCAATGAGTGCTCTCGTATCGTTTACATTACAGGAAAACGTGCGCACCATCATGCGCATAACGCGACTTTTGGACTATTCGCCGCAGCCAGCGGGTCCAGGTTGACCGGCTGGTATCATATCCACTTGTTATCATTCATCTAAGCTGCCATCATCTAGAGATTGATTAGAGGGGACAAAGTAGCTCAGTTGGTCAGGTGTTGGACTAGTAATCAGAGGGTCGCTAGTTCAATTCCCGGCCAGGGCACTTTGGTCTGTCCTTGGGCAAGACAGTTTATTCCATATTGCTTCAGTCTACCCAGCTGCAAAATGGGTACCTAGCATAAATAAGGTAGTGCCTAGAGCGTGTGCGCTATATGCTGCCAGTTACTCTGGAATATCCCACGGGGGATTGAAATGGTTTCCGTGTGTACAGGTCGTGTGAGCGGGATACAAGACGATAAACCGAATACCTTTACCTAATTGCATACCCGGTTTCGGCAAGGTAATGACTACCATTCGAATTCATGTCGTGGTGGTAAAATGCTCCTGTCGCTGCCTCTAACTCAAATAATGTCAACCAGGAACACACAAGGCAGTAAAACATAACAAACATTCGTATATTAATAACGAGAATTACCCTCTTAAAGGTAGCCAAATGAGAAAGCAATGAGCATTTATCACGTGCTTGAGTCTTTTCCAGTGTTTTCATCAGTGCTAACTAAGCTATAGTACAGTGCCACCTTAACCTATTCACAACTAGAGTTCCTCTAGCTAGCGTCGTCTGCTTCTCTCTCATACTTTTGAATATAACTTGGGAATAAAGCAAAAGTTCACAAACTATTTGAAGGAGAGTTGTTAATTGACTGATGGGGAACCTTTTTCTCCTGAAACATTTTCCAAAACTTGCTTTTGTCTGTGAAATATTTCCGAAATCGTCAGGCCTCTTTTGGCCGCTCCGAGTTTAGATGGGTTAGCCCTGCCGATGCTAAGTTTACTTTCGTCCGAAGCACAAAAATGCGAAGATGTTAAAAAATCACCTTAGCCCTGCAATTTGCTTAATGCCCTCGCTGAGTACCATAAGGTAAGTATAAATGTGCCAGGGTTTCAGTAATTTCTCAGTTTCTTTGTATCATTTTGCATTGCCCAAATAAGCCCCCAGCAGTATGCGGCTTAATCCATTATGCAGTTATAGGGGTAACCATTTATAATGTAGTATTAGGGAAAGCAGGATTTACGTCAATCTTGTGATCCTACGAATACAAACGGCTTATTTCACGACTGTCTAGTTTCCTATGGACAATGGGCAGTTTTCATTGCTAAGTGCCCGCGGCGTCATGTTATTATTTGGTTACACGAGAGGAGACAGAAGAGACAGTTCCTTCCGACTGCATTTATCCTTCAGGATGTATCCCTACGCACATTCAGTTGTCCATCTAGATGTCAGGAGATAATGGAATAACTAAGACTATAGCACTACTCAACACTAAGGGCAATCCTCAACACTACTCAATGTACAGCCAATTGATGCACATGATTTTAACAATTTCCTGTTTGATATAATTTTTAATGCAAATTTCGAAGAGAGTTTTTGTGAAGAGCACTGCAGTCTATGATTCACAGCTGATAGAAATTGGAGAACATGGCTGCTAGCAGGGGCCGCTAGGGGCTCATGGGCAGGCTGATGTCAATACGCAAAATTCTCCCTCATGGGATCACTGAGAGAAAAAGAAGGACAGCATCCTATTCTTGAAGTGTATTACTTTCATATAAGCTAATATGTATGTGAGGCTTGAGTTCCCCTTTAAAGCTGGCAACAAATTCTGGGTTCAAAAGGTTACTCCAAATGCAGGGAAACGTTCATAATACCAACGGGATAGACAATTCGTAACCGTACGATGCTCTTTGTTCTATTTCAGTGAATATCTGTAATACACATGTACTCACCTTTTGATAAGGTTAATCACGTGGTCTGAGATGGCATTATTATTTGAATCTTCTGAAATAATAAAGAAAACATATAGTTTATAATAAGCATTCAAGTATGGCGTTGTAACACCAGTCTTGAAATTTGTTATTTTCTTTAGAAAATAGCATTTTAAAAAAGGAATGTGCTGTTTAGAGAATATTTTCTTTTAAAAGAGCTGTTTTTCGGAAGTAATCAGCTAACAAAGCTAAGCAGTGTAACTCATGAGAATAGAAATATAATCTTTTTTACACAATACAGAGACTAATAAAAACGTTCTGGAAAAGTGTAGTTTCTTTAAAACGAGCATATTCGAAAAAAAAAGAAATCCACCGGCTTGAGCATATTTTATTTCAAACGAGTATTGTGGAAAAAGGTCTCTTCAGGCCAGAGTGTATTTTCTTGTTTTCTCAATGCACATTAGATAAAAGGCCAGAGAAGCTATTTGGCTAAAGGAGGTTACCTGTTTTTCGTGCCGAGTCCACTTTGAAGGCATTGGACGATATGATTGATGACAGAACGATGAGAAGGAGAAAGACGATGATCGGCTGCTGACGTAATGACGTCACGAATCCCAGAGCTTTATGAAGCATAGCAATAGCACGAATCTGAAACAAAATAAGGTGATAGTTACATTTTGGTATTCGAAAAAATATCAAGCACATTTGATGAAACCTGCCATTTTCATAACCTCCTAAACCTGTACATCATTATATATATATATATATATATATATATATATATATATATATATATATATATATATATATATATATATATATATACATATATATATATTGTAGCGGAATGGATCCCTGGCCGAAGGGATGATCCGACTGACAAACAGAATCACCTTACTTAAATAAAAGGTTTCTTAGTTCTCTCTTGAAATGAAATAAAACTCAGTTGGGTTTTCTGACTCTTACAATAACGCTTAGCGAAGGTTGGGGATGGATGTGGTGTTGAAGAGAAGACGGGACGAGCAAGTATAAATCAACAATACAGTTTAATCATCACAGTACAATATACATACCACCGCACTCGTTCTCTATACAGCAGCATCAACACAATAAGTCCACTCTATGTAAATGACCATCTCAACATCACAAGTCCACAAAAAGTTTTTGATCTCTCTAATATCTGGTCTCAATGTCTGGTAAATCCGGATGTAAATACACACTCTGCTCAGCTACAGTTCTTCTCTATGCTGTCATCATAATCCTCTCTATATACACATAATAATCCGTGAACAGCTTCAGTCTCTTTCTGGCTACTTGACCTTGTAATCGTTACTCTCTGGGTAGTCTAAATTCAGCTCTCAAGCACCTTAATCCGTCTGTAAACACCTCTGTCGTTAACTCTACTTCTACTCTACTCTAACTCTAATCTAAGACTGACGTGATTTCGAACCTAACCTAGTTTCCCGCCCTTCCTTCCAATCGCACGCGCGGTACATCAATCGTTGAGGCCGCACGAGCGCTACGTCACAGAGCACTCGAAATAACTAGATACTTTGTAGCACGTCTAAATGCTAGGCTCTGCGAAGGCGGAGACCCAGCTTACAATAATAGAAGTGACGGAACATGACCTGTTTCTTAGCCCTGGGGTCATTCCGTCACACAGCCCCCGACTTGCTCTGAATCGTCCTCGATTCTTAAATTTCAAAAATTTCCAAAAAGGGAACTCTAAACGTAACTCGAACGTTAAACAACAATTCTCTCGAACAAGTTCTAAACTCGTCTGTTATGAACAGACTAACCCAGTGACACACAGGTCACTAAACACAGTATAGAAATACCAACTTCTAATGTACACAATTTCCGAGAGTGGACAAGTCCTGGACTTCCGGTCCCACTCTCCCAATTATCGCTCACTTTGTTTACTTTCAATATCGCTCAGCGAAATACTCTTAACTCTCGAAATCTACATGAACAACAAACTCTGCACTGGAGCGAAATACTTAAAAAGAACTACTATAACTACTAATTAAAAATAAACACATCTCTATTACCTAAACGTTAAACGTTAATTCTTAAAATACTCGACTTATATAAAATCTATGACTAGAAAAATAGCACTCTGAGTTAACTCTGAGAACAATAGAAACATTGATAAAACATGGCAAGATAAAAACAATCAAAATCATGCAATACAGTGGTTTACTCACGTTACGGCTACCAGCTGTTGTGTCGCTAAGGTCTCAAAATTGTTCGCTTATTTTAAGTTCACTAAAAATGTGAACGACTCCGACACACCAGCATAGTCCAAAATCTCTCAAGTGTCACTTCGTTAAAACTTCTTCTTGGTCGCCGATTTCTTCCTGGGACGTCATGGATGGTACACAGGTCCGGTAGTTCGTAGAGTAGTCAATAATAATCCAATAATTAGGCACAAAAATCGTCGTGACTTGTTAATCCGTCGCCACAGACGATGGACGTAGTAAGTTGGCACTTCGGGTAATTATCCATGGAAGAGACACAAATCCTCGTGACTGGGTAATCCAGCGCCACAGAGGATGGACGGAAATAGGTTGTATCAGGAATGGCAGGCAGGTCGAAGGTTCGACCGCTGCTGCTGGGTACTCCAGCGCCAGGAAATAAAAGTAGACGTCTCATGATGATCACAATAAAAATAATAAATAAATAATGGTTCGCTCAGGCGTAAGATAAATTGGTTCGCTTAATGCGTGAGATCGAGGTTGTCTGTTCTTTCTTGCCCCAAGTTTCTTCACTTAAGCATCCGAGTCGGGCATGGGTTCCGAGTCGGAGAAGGGGTCCGAATCGGAGATAAGGATGATCCCGTCAGCCGCATCCCGGTCTGCCACTGCTGTCGTCGCATCCCCTCCAACACCCCCCGATCAAAGGCCTTCCTCTCGAGGTCCATTCGGATTTCATCGATGCGCGCCCTGGTGAATTTCTCCAGGTATGTCATCAGTTCATCAGGGCTGGTTCTCACGATGGGGCTCAACACGTTGGCATCGAAGGTGAGACGACGAGACTGCTCGACAACCTGTCCTCGCTGGACTGCTCTGATGTCGTAGGCTACCGCCAGGGTTCGCCTCACTTCAACTTGGTCTGTTTCTCGGTCTTCTACTGGTGGGAATCGGGCCATGGTCGTTTCACTCCCCACCATCGTTCGCGGTCTCGAAGTTCGGCCTCCGCTCAGTTCGTCCCACTGTAGTTTTAGGTCTTCCAGGCTTGTCGTCAGGGCGTCTATTTCTTCCTGCTTTCCGGCTGACTGCTCCTGGACAAGTCGGATTTCATTCTCCGCCGCCGTCAGCTGCCGATCTCGACGTTCTATCTGGTGCTGCATATGGTCAATCTCTAATCGGCAACTCTGCACCAGTTCTTGCGCTTCTTTGGCCTCTAGTCGGATCTCCGTCACCTGCTTCTGTAGATTCAGCCTCTCTTGGTCTTGGCAGTGGGCAGCCTGCATGGCTACCTTCGTGGCTTCTTTGTTGGCGTGTTTCTCTAACCGGAGATCTTCTAGCGCCGTCTCGCAACACTCTCTGTAGTTCGCAGCATCCTGTTCTGCTGCCTTCAAACGAACGTCAAGTTGTCTCTTGACTTCTTCAGCTTCTTCCATGCTGAGCAGGGTTTCGGCCAGCATCTTTTCGGTGATCTCTTTCTTTTTCTTGTAGTTCTCTGTTGCCTTCGCTGTCTCTGCGCCAGCCCACTCTGCCATTTCCTGTCGGATGCTGGTCACTTTCCGGCGTAGCTGCTGGATGGTTCGCCCATCGTCTCGTCGACCCGCCACGGCCCTCTGCTCGGACTGGTGGGCTAGCAGGAGCGAGTCTTTCTGGGCTCGACACCTGTCGCTCAGCTCTCTGTACTGCCGCTCTAACTCGGTCTCGTGTAGCGTCATCAGGTCGATTTTCTGCTCCATCTCGGCTTTCGTCTTCAGCGATACCTTGTGGCTTTCTTCGAGGGCACTGTACTTTTCCCTCCAGAGGTCCTCCACATCTTGCATGGACTGTAAAAGTTCTGCTTCGACGCTCTGGATTCGCTGTGCCAGCTCGTCCCGCTCTGCCTCGGCCCTCCTCGCCCTGTCTGTATTAGCTTCATACCGCACGTGAGCCGGTTGCACTCCACGGGGATGGTCGTCTCGAGGGTAGCCTCCCGCTGCTCCGGGCTCGCTACCTTGGTGCCAGTTATCGCCCCCCCCATAGCTGCGCCTGTCGGTATCTCGCCTGCTTTCTTCTCGGGAGTTTCTGCGGGTGCGAGGTGGTGAGGGTGTCCTCGTTCGCTTCCTTGGTGGTGGAGTCTCGCCTTCCCATCTTCTCGCCTCCATGCGATACATCGCACTCGCCGAAGTAGGCCGCACCATCGGATCGAACGGCGTCGCTCCCCTCTCTGTTTGCTGGTATCTCTCCTCGTCGATCTCAAGACGTCGGGCAGGGAAATCCGGGTCGTCGACGGCGCTAAACGGGTGCTCCGATGGGTAGAATGGGGCCCCAGGCACGATGTGTCCGTCTTCGACTGCATAATACCCCTTCTTCCACTTGACTTGTATGCACTCGAGTTCTTCGGCGTGATGTTTCATGTAGTGCATCTTCATCTCGGTAAAGTTGCAGTCTACGTAGGTGCACCGTCCGCCATGTCCCGTTCCCTTGTAGCTCAGGCACCTCCACGCGTGTATTCCCCTTCCATCGTGCAAGTCTAGGTTGTGTCGGCCCATATCCCGAAAATTCCTCTTGCAGATGCCGCAGTATCCTTCTTCTCGAAGCGAGTGTGTCGGCTGCATGCTCATGTTGCTTTCTTTTGTATCGGATGACTTGTTGACAATGGGATTAGCGGCGATTAATTCGTGATCTGTTTGGTTCGCTCAGGCGTGAGATGAAGAATGGCGTCTTTCCGCTAACTGGGTCAATCTGGTGATGCGGTTCCGGGGGTGTGGCACCCCTTGGAGACATCTGATTGGTTCTCAGGTGACCTCTGCGACACTTGTTGTTTTTCGGACTCGTTCGCCGCCGCCATCCTCCACCATCACCGCCGAAATATCCCAAGTCTCCCCGTTCTCCAGCCTCCACGTTCCCGCATTCCATTCAGTTACTGCTTGACTGTTTGCCATCAGCTCGGTTGGTTTCTATTTCGCCGCGCGGAGATTATTTCTGTACTTTCGCCCACGGCAAATTCCTCGCTTCGCCAACTAGGTCAAACTCAGCCACTGCCGTGACGTCATGCGGGGATTCCCTCTCACGTGCGGGGAAACCCCTTGGTCTCCAGATGGGACTTCTCACTCGGCTCGCCAACACTCGACGCAGCAACAGGCACAGTTCGCCGCTCTCCACAGTCTCCATTCTCCTGCAGCTTCTCACGCCAGAGCGTCTCTAGGTCTTCTCTCCAGCAACTTTCTAACGCCAGAGCGAATCTTCTTCTCTTCTCCAGCAACTTCTTGACGCCAGAGCGAATCTTCTTCTCTTCTCCCGCAACTTCTTGATGCCAGAGCGAATCTTCTTCTCTTCTCCAGCAACTTCTTGACGACAGAGCGATTCTTCTTCTCTTCTCCAGCGATTTCCTACGCCAGAGCGATTCTTCTTCTCTTCTCCAGCGATTTCCTACGCCAGAGCGATTCTTCTTCTCTTCGGTTTTCACACTTCAGAAATTTCTTTTGTCTTCACTGTTCTTGGTGGTCTGGATGATGCCTTCACCCTACTCCCCCTCTTCTTTTACGCTACAATCTCCTGATTGTTCTGGGATTTTTCTTCCGGATGCCTTCCTTTCTCGTTTCCATGGCAACCATTTCTCCCCAGGTGTCATCTTAAGGACTTTCTGTCGGACATTTTCTCTCCATCGTCTTTTCCTGCCGGTACTCAGGTGGCTGGTCACTTCCCCAAGTGGTCGAAATCACCATTCTTGAATTCTAAGATGTTCCCAGGATGTGCTAGCAATTTTGAATTTAGTAAATTACTTGGCGTTCTTCTCACTCTTCAAAATGACTCCTCCTCCAGCTGGACGAATATTCTTCAGTCCTCACGGTGCATTAGCTTTTGAGTTGATGTCAGCATGATCCAGGGTTGTAGGAGTTATCCTTGTTGCTGGCTAGTCTTGCCATTTCCCCTGCTACCAGCCGGCACAGCATATACACGCGTATTTCGTAGCTCGAACTTCAGTGTCTTGTCTTTCTCTATCCTTCACACCTCCATACGATCTCTCTCTGCCTTAGACCACCTGGTTTCCTTCACTTTCTATTCACACCCATAGCGCTGCGGAGCTCTTCTTTCTCTCCGCCCTGAGGTTCTCTGGGAATTTTCTTTCTCGGGTCTCACGTCGGGTTGGTCATCACCACTTTCGGAGTCTACCGATGTCGGAATCTCGTGTTCTCTCGGCTCATCCTCAGCTCCATCGGTGCTAGACCAATCCCCGGGCTTGACAAAGGTTATCAGCCTCTCTCCATTGACCACTGTTCTCTTTCCTTTCTTGTCTTCTATTCGGTACGTCACGTCGGCCATCACGTCGATCACGGTATAGGGTCCCTTGCACTTGTGTTCAAACTTGGCAGCTCTACCCTGTCTTCTAACCTTGGTGATCAGCCAGACTAAGTCTCCCACGTCTCTCCGGTGGCCCATTGCCCCCCGATCATGCTGCAGTTTCTGTCGTCGCATTGCTTGACCGGTGACTTCTCTGGCCCGTCGGTGGACTTTAGCCAATTTCTCTCGGAGGTCCCAAGTGTGCTCCAGCTCGTCCTGCTCCACCAGGCTGGTGGGCAACTCGGACATGGTGAGTGCCAAGGGGACGGTCATCTCTCTTCCAAACAGCATCATGTGTGGTGTCTGTTGAGTGGTCTCATGCACACTGGATCGGTAAGCCATCAGGGTGAGGGGTAAGATTTTATCCCAGTTGTCGTGTTCTTCTCCTATCAGGCTTCTGATCATGGCTCCCATCGTACGGTTGAACCTCTCCACCATTCCATTTCCCTCAGGGTGATAGGCAGTAGTTCTTGTCTTGCGTATTCCCAGTAATCTGCACACCTCCTGGAACAGCGTACTCTCGAAGTTTCTTCCCTGATCGCTGTGGATGGAGACAGGGGTACCATATCTGCTGACGAAGTCATTCACCAGGGCCTCGGCTACCGTCTCGGCTGTCTCGTCCGGCAAGGCATAGGCTTCTACCCACTTGGTAAAATAACAAGTGATGACTAGGATCTTCGAGTTCCCTCTGGCTGTCTCAGGCAGCGGTCCATACATGTCTATGGCGATTCTCTCAAAGGGCGTCCCCGATCTCACAATGGTCATAGGATTCTTCCTGGTCCTGCCTCCCGGTCCCTTGGCTCTGACGCAGACCCCGCACTGGGCCAGCCAACTCCTGACGTCAGCTCGCATGTCATACCAGAAGTACTTCTCATGTAGACGTGCCACTGTTCGTTTCACTCCCAGATGAGCTGTCCACCTCTCACCGTGGGCTTGTTGTAGGAACTCTTTCCGCTTGCTCCTTGGAACCAGCACTTGAGTGTGAACTTTCGCTCCGTCGGAACTCTCCCACTTTCTGTAGATGACACCTTCTCTCATCTTCAGGCGTTGCCATTCTCCCCAGTAGGACTTGGTGGCCAAGCTGTGTTCGGATATCTCATTCCATCTGGGTCTCTCTTCCCCCCTGGCCAGCCTAGTCCAGATTGGCGCGATGTCGGGGTCTTCTTTCTGTAATTCTCTCCACTCAGCATTCGTCCACAGCGGCTGTATAGTGACCGCTGCCACCCTGTGGTTTTCCTCTGGACGAAGGCAGGTGATGTTCTCTTCCACCTCTTCAGGCGATTCACTCTCTGTACTCTTGATTTCGGGGTCACCACTGTCGGAGCTTCTCCCCCTCTCTGGTTGTTCGTTTGGCCGTCTGCTCAAGCCGTCGGCGTTACCGTGACTCCTGCCAGCTCTGTGCACAATTTCCTTGTTGAACTCTGCCAGGGTATTCTGCCACCTGGCCCACATTCCCGTGGCGTCTTTGAAGGTTTGCAACCATCTCAAGGCGGCGTGATCTGTGCGTAGCTTGAACTTTCTTCCTATCAGGTAGTGCCGGAAATACTTGCAGTAGAAGACCACCGCCAACAGCTCTCTCTTTGTCACGCTGTAGTTCCTCTCCGACTTGCTCAGCCCCCGACTTGCATATGCTATGGGTCTCTCTACGCCGTCTTGCACCTGCGACAATACCGCCCCGATTCCTGTGGCACTGGCGTCGGTATCTAAGATGAAGTCTTCTTCACTGCTAGGGTAGGCCAGGATGGGGGCCTCCACCAATTTCTTCCGCAGTGTCTCGAAGGCAACCTGGCATTCGGTGGTCCACAAGAAGGGTCTGTTCTTCTCCGTCAGCCTATGCAGGGGACGGGCAATTGTCCCGAAATTCTGTACAAACCTCCTGTAGTACGATGCAGTCCCCAGGAAGCTGCGTACCTCTGTCTGCGTGGTGGGCACTGGCCACTCTCTCACTGTCTCGATCTTCTCAGGGTCCGTCATGACTCCCTCCTCCGTCACCACGTGCCCCAGGTAGTGTACTCTCTTCTGGAATAAGCGACACTTGCTGGGCTTGAGCTTCATTCCCGCCTGTCCTATTCTGCTCAGGATCGCATCCAGGCGGTCCAGGGTCTGCTGCTCTGTTTTCCCGAAGATGATGACGTCATCCAGGTAGATGAGGCAGGTTTCCCACTGTAGTCCCGACAGCACTGTTTCCATAAGCCGCTCGAAAGTACCGGGTGCTGTACTCAAGCCAAAGGGCATGACCTTCCAGGAATACAACCCCCCGCTGGTTATAAACGCGGACTTCTCTTGTGCACTCTTGGACATTCCCACCTGCCAGTAGCCGCTGGCCAGGTCAAGGGTACAAAACCACTTGCTTCCTCCCAAGGCATCTAGTGAATCATCGATTCTGGGTAAGGGGTAGGCGTCCTGGATGGTGTGGCTGTTCAGACGTCGGTAGTCTACGCACAGACGGGTCGTGTTGTCTTTCTTTTTCACCATCACCACTGGTGCCGCCCACGGGCTCGCCGACGGCTCTATTAAGTCCCTCTTCAGCAGGTCGTCCACTATTTCCTTGGCCTCTGTCTGTTTCCAAAACGGGAACCTTCTGGCCGGCTGCCGCAGTGGTCGCAGGTCTGGGGGTGTCCTGATCTCATGCTGGACCAAATGTGTCCGCCCCAGGTCATCTGGCCCACTAGCAAAAGCATTCTGGTGTTTGGTCAGCAGCCCCGCCAGTTTCTTCTTCCCTTCCAACGACAGGTTTTCACTTCCATCTTTACACAATGGCCGCAGGAAGTCGGGCATCTTTTCTGTACATCTTTTCTGCTCTGGTTCTTTCTTGGTTTCCACGGGGACGGGGGGCTCTCCGGCCACCGGGGTCACTACTCCTGCTGGCGTGCCCTTGTAGATCGTGATAGGTTCGCTGGTGGTATTGAGGAGTCGGATGGGTATATAATCTTTGCCCACATCCACCAGTGCTTTCCCCACCATGACGCCCCTCTGTCCCATCTTCCCCTTCGAACTAGGTTCCACCAATCCTGATCCTCTCACTTTCTCCAATTCTTTCGTGCGGCCGCAGATATACCCCGTGGTCAGGATTTTCTTTCGGGGGGGTATCACCACTGTTCTGTCCGCCAGCACCTTGCAACACTTCGACAGCCCTGATATTCTCTGGCTGATGTAGGGGACTGTTTTTCCTCCCTCGAACTCGACTTGTTGAGTATGATGGTTCACCATGATTCCGCCCGCTCTCTGTAGTCCTATACCTAACACGACGTCATCGGCTATCTCGGCGATCATGAAGTGTCCTACCAATATCGTTCCACACAAATCCACTTCTAGTTCCACTTCTCCCCGAACTGTCACTGGTGATTTGTCGATGGAGACTAGCCTCTCTCTGCACTCTCTCAGGGCTAGGTCGTTTCTATTCGGATGGTTCAGGTAGACCTCGGGCGAGATAATCGACTTCGTGGCGCCGGTATCCAACAAGCATTCGTACTCTTTTCCTCCTATCTTTCCAATCATGTAGGGGCTCCCCTCATCTTCCCCGTCGAAGTGTATTTTCTTGGGCGTCTGTTCTACTCCTCCTGTGCCGGCCCTCCTGCCCCGGGGGCGGCACTCGGTCCGTTTCCCGAACCGGTCTTGTTGGGACAATCTCTCGCCATGTGACCTGGCTGTCGGCAGCTATAGCACAGGAACGGCCTCTGTTGTCCTCCAGCACCCTCCCATCTTCTGGGCTGCAACTTCAGGACGAGTTCTTCCAAGGCCTCTAATTTCGCTTGGATGGTGTTATCCGCAGTGGGTGTCACTGTCCCCACTTGTCGTGCTACCGTGGTCAGCAGGGGTTTTCCCTTCAGCTCTTTCGCGCCACGCCCACTTTCGGTGCCCTCATACTTGATGGCTAGGTGCACTGCTTCCTCCAAGGTCTGGGCATCCCCTCTGGCGGTCAAACGCTGTATCTTCTCGTCTGCAATCATCTCGATGAACGCCTTCTTCATGAGACGATCCTTCAACTTCCCTTCTGCGTCGGGGTAGGCCAGGGTGAACAGCCGTCTACACACGTCACCCAACTCCTGCAGACTCTCTTCTGGCTTCTGGCGACGCTGCGCTAACTCCATGGCGTGTTTCTCGGCCTGGTCATCCGATGCGTAGCGCTGGTCAAGAACCCTGACGATGTTTCGGTACGAGGATCTCTCGGCGTCGGACAGGTGCTGCACCACCCGCTGGGCTCCTCCCTTCATAGCCGCGATAAGGCACAGGCTTTTCTCGCTTTCGCTCCACTTGTTGAGCTTCGCTGTCGCCTCGAAGTGCATGCGATAATCCACCCATGACTCGCTCACCCCGTCAAAGCGGTCTACTCGGGCGTTTCGCCAGTGCTCGGATGTCTTCGGCCGTTGGGGCTCGCCCGTTCCCTCTACTCGTGCTGCCATGGCCCGCTGCGTCTCCGCTATCGTCTTCAGCGTTCCTCCCATCAGGGCTGCCATGTCTGCTATCACCTGTTCCATACCAATCGGCTCTCTCTCTCGCGGTGACTCTGTACCTCGGGCCGGGGCTGTCGTCCGCCCCGCCCCCACGATTCCCTTCCTGGGAAAGTCAATCACCCCGGAGCTGCTACTGGCTAACGGCACTTCCATCAGGGGCACCGTAGTGTCCAACGAGGCGTTGACCGCTCCTCTTCTACTCGCCGAGGGATGGCCTGGTGGTGCTCGTGTACCGCAATCAGCTTCTGTCCTCTGCTCGGCTCTGGAGGTCACCCGCTCCCCTGTGACGTCACGGCACGGTCGATCTGGCGCCACCGACTCTGCATCTGACGACGAATCTCCCGCCTCTACCTTGCTATCTCTCTGAAGAACCGCCTGTCTCTCAGCTACCGGTCGCTCGGACGGCCACTCTGTCGCTCGGGTTGCACCAATTGAACGACCTGCTGACATAAAATCGTCCAAACGGGCACCCGAGATCTGTTCTCTGAAAGTGTTAACGGTTCGCTCAGGCGTAAGAAAGGTTCGCTCAATGCGTAAGGAATCGGTTCGCTCAGGCGTAAGAAAGGTTCGCTTTATGCGTGGTTTGGACGATAATTCTGTGTCTTGAGGTGGACTCAATGCCACTTTTGGTGAATGTTCTCGCCCAAACTCCGATCCCGATCTGTTGGCCGCCGCCATCGCCAGTGACTGCGCCGCCAGCCACGGCTGCGTGATGTCTACCCCCTCGAGCCGCAACGCACCGTCCGCCTGTTCCTCCACCACCTCGACAATTTGCTTTCGTTCCGCTTCACCTTCCATCCCCACTGATTATTACTACCAACTGTGAGTTCGTTCCGACAAAAAGTTTCGAGAATTTCGCCGATAGTGTTAAACACTATCCCACCGCTGTCACCAAAGAAGAGTGTGCTATATGTAGCGGAATGGATCCCTGGTCGAAGGGATGATCCGACTGACAAACAGAATCACCTTACTTAAATAAAAGGTTTCTTAGTTCTCTCTTGAAATGAAATAAAACTCAGTTGGGTTTTCTGACTCTTACAATAACGCTTAGCGAAGGTTGGGGATGGATGTGGTGTTGAAGAGAAGACGGGACGAGCAAGTATAAATCAACAATACAGTTTAATCATCACAGTACAATATACATACCACCGCACTCGTTCTCTATACAGCAGCATCAACACAATAAGTCCACTCTATGTAAATGACCATCTCAACATCACAAGTCCACAAAAAGTTTTTGATCTCTCTAATATCTGGTCTCAATGTCTGGTAAATCCGGATGTAAATACACACTCTGCTCAGCTACAGTTCTTCTCTATGCTGTCATCATAATCCTCTCTATATACACATAATAATCCGTGAACAGCTTCAGTCTCTTTCTGGCTACTTGACCTTGTAATCGTTACTCTCTGGGTAGTCTAAATCCAGCTCTCAAGCACCTTAATCCGTCTGTAAACACCTCTGTCGTTAACTCTACTTCTACTCTACTCTAACTCTAATCTAAGACTGACGTGATTTCGAACCTAACCTAGTTTCCCGCCCTTCCTTCCAATCGCACGCGCGGTACATCAATCGTTGAGGCCGCACGAGCGCTACGTCACAGAGCACTCGAAATAACTAGATACTTTGTAGCACGTCTAAATGCTAGGCTCTGCGAAGGCGGAGACCCAGCTTACAATAATAGAAGTGACGGAACATGACCTGTTTCTTAGCCCTGGGGTCATTCCGTCACAATATATATATATATATATATATATATATATATATATATATATATATATATGTTACAGTAAGAGTGTCAAACCAGGGATTTAGTCAAATCCCTAAAACTTTCAGGGAATCTGTCAAATTCCTGTTTCACTCAAGGATTCGGTCCCTAAATGTCTACGGATATGACTAAACCCCTAAAAATAGGTGGGTCATTTTTGACTTGTTTACTGGAGACCTTTCAGAGGGATTGTTGAATGACAATTATATATATATATATATATATATATATATATATATATATATATATATATATATATATATATATATATATATATATATATATATTTATATATATATATATATATATATATATATATATATATATATATATATATATATATATATATATATATATATATATATATATATATTTATATATATATATATATATATATATATATATATATATATATATATAAATATATTTATATATATATATATATATATATATATATATATATATATATATATATATATATATATATATATACATATATATATATATATATATATATATATATATATATATATATATATATATATATATATATATATATATATATATATATATATATATATATAGAGAGAGAGAGAGAGAGAGAGAGAGAGAGAGAGAGAGAGAGAGAGATACATATATATATATATATATATATATATATATATATATATATATATATATATATATATATATATATATATATATATATGTATATATATATTTATATATATATATATATATATATATATATATATATATTATATATATATATATATATATATATATATATATATATATATATATATATATATATATATATATATATATATATATACATACATGGGCTAGGTCATCGACTTCCAGTCGTCACCATAGAGACACCTGCTAGGTAATGCATAGGTACCTGTCAAGGGTATCATTAATGTACCATAATGCACGCAAATCTATCTACCCCAAGGACTAATTTAGTTCCAACACGAGAAACAAATAAGCTTAGCCTTAGCTCAGCGGAGAGTTATGTTAGCTTATACATGCAGTATTAATGTTCTGCTTTTCTCCTGGAACTAATTTTCAAGTATCTAGTTTTTGTTCGTAGTCCAATGATTTATCTTTGTTTTATGTACCTTTCATCATTATATTATGGTCAATAAAGATACAATGCAACAATGACAGATGGATTTTACATAAACATACCAATTAAATAATTCATTCAGACGAGCCTTTGTTGAGGCAAAATATTTTGAAATGTTTTTGGTTTTATAAGCATGATACTACAACAGATTGCATACATTATAACAACGGGAATATATTTGATATCAGTATTAAGCTTTAGTATTTCAAAAAAATGACGATTAACGGAAAAAACATTTTTCAATTGCAATCGCTGTTACAGTATAGACACTCAATGTCTGCAACAGTCGACAGGACGTCTGCCAGTGCCTGGTTGTGCAGACACCCATGGGTAACATACATAAAGATAAGCCAAGCCCCTCAATGGCCCACGTAGCTAACGAATCAAAGCTACGCTAAATTGTGAGGTTATCCATGCATCTATGCCCAGGAAAATGAGTGGCAATCGGGTTTGCGGTCTTGTTTTGTGCCCCGGCTAGCCACGCATTTAGTGCAGGAATGAAATGTCGGCACTTTAATTTTAGCATCCATGCACAGAAAACTGGGTGGCAATCGGGTGTGCGGTCGTGTATTATGCCCCGGCTGCTCACGCATTTAGTGTAATAACTAAATGTCGGCACTGTAACATCAGCAGCGCCACCTTTTGACAGTCAGCCGTACCGTCGACGTCGTGACAAGGCTAATTTGAGAAGACAACATTGGTAATGGCAGTAACACAAGAAAGTGCGCAGCGCGATGCGACTAATGGCACTGTTAATGTAGCTAGGCCATTATCTAGGTGATCTGTCAACTAAGAAAACATCACACGCCGGGCAACTCTGGCAGGGCATCAATTAATACGATCACCTCATGCCTATCTTCTTAATGACACCTCATCTCTGCTGATTGCTATCAAGGGCATACTGTTGCTCTTATCCGAAAAGAATAATGTCAGAAATGGTTCCGTGATACAGTGTGTTACTATTGGGTTTATTTTTTTAGGGCAAAAAGACTTACGGGTACATACATACATACATACATACATACATACTACATACATACATACATACATACATACATACATACATACATACATACTACATATGTATGTATGTGTGCATGCATGCATGTATGTATGCATGTATGTATGTATGTATGTATGCATGCATGCATGCATAAATGTATGTGTGTGTATGTATGTATGTATGTATGTATGTATGTGTGTATGTATGTATGTAGTATGTATGTATGTATGTATGTATGTATGTATGTATGTAGTATGTATGTATGTATGTATGTATGTATGTATGCATGTATGCACGTATCACAATATATGTACATGTATGTATGTACGTATCACATTGTATGTATGTATGTATGGATGTATGTACGGAAGTGATGTTTCTTTAATGATCATAAATTGATAGAAACTGCACCAAATTAACAACCACGCCCCTTTTGTTCAAAATACCTCTTAACTGATGTGATAGCGGCTATGTACATTAGGAGTTCATTCCGAATTCTCCAACAAATCACAACTATGTGTTTATCATATACTAGTAAGTACACTAATTATAAACAACACTCTGATTTGATCCACCACCTACAACTAGTCACAATCTCGACAGCCGTAATATGGCAGAAAAAGTGATGATAATCGAAATTCTAAATTCAGCGCACAAGAAACAAAACGATATCCTTTGTACCTTTTTGTTAAGGATTTAATTCTAAGTCCTAGTACTAATCCTAGTACGCTATTTCAAGGATAATATCTGCTACCAACTACCCGAGCAAAGATAGTGGTTCAATTTTTAATCAAACAATGAGAAACTGCAGAAAACTATTCAACACTTCCAATGCTAAGGCTACTTTCGTCTAAAGCACAAGGACACAACGGTTTTTAAAAAACATCTAAACACTATGGTGTTGGTATTCATGGAATAGCTCTTGCCGAGTACTCTCTGATGAGTACCAATATGCCAGGGTTTCAGTTCATTTTCGAGAAGGATTAAATTTATCTCAAGTCCTAGTACTAATCCTAGTACGCTATTTCAAGGATAATGCCTGCTACCAACTACCCGAGCAAATATAGTGGTCCAATTTTTACCAATAATACGTCACTGTGATGACGTAATTCAGAATAACGTAATTACGATACTGTGACGATTAGATTACAGTCTACCAGGGGATTTTGTGAGCTAATACAATACTTGGTTTTACACAATCAAGGAAAAACTCTTGATCTATGCTGACGTTCTCATGTCTGCAATTTTGAAAAAAAATGCAATCTGGTTTCCACCTACTCCTCTTTATGGTATTGGTTGACATTCTTTTCAAAAAATTATTTCGTATTTCAACAAATTGCATTTCGAAAGATACCTGGTAATGATACTAAAAACACTCAATGCTGGAAATAGAACCAAAGCCAGCTTGTTATTACCGAAGTAATTTCCAAATTGTTAAAGCATTATTCGAAAAGTTTTTTTTTGTATTTTTTAACCCATTGACAGCCCCATGTTGAGGATCATAAGTATCCACACGCTGTGACTCATGCAACTGTAAATCTAACAATGAGAAACCGCAGAAAACCATTTAACACTTCCAATGCTGAGGCTACTTTCGTCCAAAGCACAAGGACACAAGGATTTTTGAAAAACATCTAAACCCTATGATGATGGTATTCGTGGGATAGCTCTTACTGAGTACTAGTGCTAACTACTAACTGACACCAGCTTAAGGTGATGAGTACCATTGCAAGCGAGTTAAAAGCCTCATCCCAAAACACACCTCACAGCAGCATAATCATATAACAAGGTGTATCTACAGGTTCGTAAGTGTTATCAGGGAGAGAATATCATAGTCAGCCGTCTGTAGTCAACCCATATTCTAATTCATTTCAATATTTACAAGTTTTCACTTAAATGGCATAATCTCATTACTTACGCAGGTGATGGTCACTACAGGTTCACAGTTATCATTGACTATTCCCAATAAGAAGTAATTTTTTAATCTTTTACTGCTAAAGATTTTTACAGGCCATAACATTGAACATTTTAGTGAGATATCTCGTGTGTGGAGGCATGGGAACCCCTTTTATAGTAGTGGACATACCTCGCTGATCACTCCTGAGCACTGGAAACAAAAGACAGTTGCACGAAGATACACCTCGACGATCTCAAGAGAATGGCTTGTGGTCAGGATGCTATAAATAGGTGCTAGCTATGAGCACGTGAGGTTACGAAGTGTAGTTGGTGTGGAGATTTCTAACTAAAAAATTTAACATTATGGCCTGTAAAAATCTTCAGCAGTAAAAAATAAAAAAAATACTTTTTATTGGGCATCGTCAATGATATCCCAAAAGTAACTCTGAACCTGCAGTAACCATCACCTGCGTAATAAATGAGAATATGTCATTTGAAAGAAAAGTTGTAAATTTTGAAATAAAACAGAATAAGGATTGAATAATGAGAGGTGGCGATGATATTCTCTACCTGATAACACTCAGGAACCTGATGATACCCCTAGTTATAGGATAATGCTGCTTTGAGGTGTGTTTTGGGACAGGGGTTTTAACTGGCTTGCAATGGTACTCATCACCTTAAGTCGATCAGAGAAGTTGTTATGGAAGCTGTCACTTAGCAAATTCTCTAATAAATTAAGCATTGACTTCATATACTCATGAGTGGAACTGATTTCAGTGTTGTCTTGGAGCAATTTTCTCTACGGATATGAACGTACGACTTTATGAATACATTTTTATTAAGTTGATCTGGTAAATAAATTGTCAGACACTCGTACCTCCCTCTGTGTGTAAAAAAGGAGTTAAGGATCTTACGTGATAAGGCTATTGTTAAGGCTTTAAGTAGGTACACACCGGTGGGATTCATATTGTTTACCTATAATCCACAAAGGAAATGATATCAAAACACTATGCCATTTTATTCAACCGGTGTAACTAATGCAATCAACGTCTCCGCAATAAAATATGGCAATGAAATATTGCAGTAACACAATAACCCATTTATGTCTCGGGTGCTCACAAAAGCTGACACAATATCACAACAACATGAAAATATCTCGAGGATTATTGGATAGAAAGTTGCTCTCCCTTCTGGGCTTAGCAAGCCTTTTTCAGCCCCTATGCTCCTGGTGACTAATTTGGCCGATAAAAATGATCCAAAAAAAACTGAAAAATGACTGAAACCCTGGCATATTGGTACTCATCTATGAGCGAATTCCCTAAACAAATTAAGCAGCCTTATATACCCATGTAAAGAAGTTGTAAAGTGTATATTTATAGGTATTTTACATCACGTAATTTAGTTTGGACTGAGCTTGTAACTTGAAATTCATTGTTGGAGACGATGCCTATGTCTACCTTAATGTTGGGCTAACAGTCTGTCCTTTCGTTAATCCTTGTTTTGAATTACGTACACTTGATAAACGAACTAAACTCTAAGCAGGTGGCGGAAACACATTGTGTTACGTAGGTAGATACAAGAAGCGACAATAGCGTTTTTGGTGCAATAGTTTTAGATGAGATTTCAACTGATATTTTTCTTCGCAGGGTATTCAATTAGGCGACGGTTACTTGATTTATTGGTTCCCAGATCCTTCCCAAATCAAGTTGATTTAAAAAATGATAATATGGAAATCTTAAAGTAGGCAAACAGTCTGGAGGGAGGTAAAAATTAAAGTGATTTTTTGGCTGGTATCAAAATACATACTTAAACCACATTTTTGAATATTAAAATAATTCTTCTTTTAATATGATGATGCATTTCAACAACACAGTATTGCATTGCTTTTGTAATGTTGTATTGCTCTGGTTATTCTTATAGTTTTGTAGTTTTATTACCATTCCTGGTAAATGTATTGTAGGTTTGGTGTACATACTTACGGATCGGTGGCAGAGCACAACGTAAAGTGAGTGGATTACATTTATTTTCCCGTCGGGTTTATTCCTCTTTGATCGGCGGATCCGGTAACCTGAATAAATCAAGTAACCGTCGCCTTAAAACACTGCTATGTCTACACTGTATTTCTTACATTTTCTTGTGTTTCTTCTTTTGGGAGACTCGAGTCTCGTCGAAGCGATCCCACCCCATCAGAGGTTTTGCTGTAATCACGTACACATGATTTTAAGAGTTTCGCAATAAAGCCGCATTATAAAAACTATGTCTACGTTGTATTTTTCTTTCACGTCTTTGCGGTCTTCCGTTGGATGACTCGAGCCTTTGAAATGATCACGTGTCGTTAAAGGTTTTGCTATAACCATTTAGACAAGATTTTAAGGACTACTTACCTCATATTGCCTTTAAACATAAACCTTCTATGTCTCAATTGAATTTTCTTGCAATTCTTTGGGTTTTACTGTTAGTAGACTTGAGTCTGAAAAGCGAACCTATCACAACGCTGGTCTTGCTTTTATAATTCTAACCTATAAACACTTACGAGTTCATCCAGCAAGAGACGTCTGGATCTATGATACTTTAGAGAATAACTTTGGATTTAATAAGGATTTTACAAAATATGTGAAGAAAAGTTGTTGGCAATGTTCTGATTAACATTTCTTCATCAATTCTCTTTTGTCAATGCTTTTTCCTGCAAGATTTTATCAACACTGTCGGGCTACTTTTGGCTGCGGTGAGTATTAAAAGGTTAAACTTGCTGAAAACAAGATTTGGGAATAACATGCAATCACTTTAAGAAATATACGAAAAAGCATACGTGACAGGCAAAACAAAAGAAATTTTCCCGACGCTTTTTCCGAAAAAGTCAAATAAACCTTTTGGAAAATGTCACTGCCTGCCTGTCTGTCACGTACGCGTATGCTCTTTCATAGCAATTCGTTTCCTTATATGAACTTCAAATAGGAACCTGCAATGTCTACACTGCATTTTCTTGCAATCTTTGCGTTTCACCGTTAGTAGACTCGGACCTGACAAACGATCACATATCCCACGAGGGTTAGCCGCAATGCACTGCGCTATCCAATTCACTCTCTATCCTTTCAGCAAACTCTCGTTGCTAGATTGCTTTACGGATTTGTCCGTTTCACGCGGCGGCAGATTGAATAAAATGTCACTTTTCTCGCGGTTGAGGGGCAAGCTAAGATGATGAAACAAACAACTTCACTGGCGATACCCCTCTCACTAAAAACAAATTCCGAGAATCACCTCATTTCCTCACGTCAGCCCTTGACAGGGCAGTTCTTAACCCTCATGCTGCTGGTGGCTAATTTGGCCAATACAAAATGATGCAAAAAGTTGAAAAATGAAGGAAACCCTGACAAATGGGTATTCATCTGACAGTACTCAGTGAGAGCTATGTATAATGACTACCAATATGACAAGAATTTGATGTTTTTTCAAAAGACTTTGCGCCTTGTGCTTTGGATGAAAGCCGTCTCAGCATTGAAAGGGTTAAGGTGAACGTTAGCACTACACTTGTAGGTGATTCGTGCTAAAAGCAGACGATTCTGTGGCACACCGGTATTTGCCATTACTTTTATTGAGAGCCACGCCAAGGGTCGAATGTTGCTCACACATCACACAATACTCAACCCATTACCGCCCACAGCGGCCAAACGTAGTCTGACTCTTTTGATGAAATCTTGCTAGCGAAGGCATACTTGGATAAACATTTGAAAGAGAAATGTTAATTAGACAATAAACAATGACTTCCCTTCAAATATTTTGTACAATCCTTTTAAAGTTCAAAGTTAATCAACTTATTAACGCTCACAGCGAGAAATA
>OZ012695.1:38283478-38290978 GCA_963942565.1 Maea johnstoni
ATAGTCAAAACGTAAAATTATATATTACACGTGCATTCGATCACCCCCACACTTACATTGGAAGTAACTGAAGAGATTGTGTGGTTTTGTCGCGGGGATCCGCAGTGGCCTAGTGGTTACGATGCCTGGCTCCCGAACGTGAGGCCACAGGTTCGAGTCTGCGCTGGGTCCCCCACAAAAGCGGGTTGTCCTGGTCGCTATATAAATGTGCGGCGTTGTGGACGACTGTATTCGTGAAGAGTAGGGGATTTCTTCCAGGTTCCGTGTTTCTATTTTGGCGTGATATGGCTTAAGCTCACATGTTGAAAGCAACGTAAACCCAATCCTTCCTTCCTTCCTTTGTTAGGTTTTGTTGTATTATCTAAACTTTCCTGCGTTGAATGCTCTCCCCTTATTTCCCCCATACCACCCGGTGGCACTTCTAATGAGGTTATAGCAAATCCAATCTATTCGCCCGTCGATAGGGGCATTAGGTTAAGACGGCGGCCAAGAGGCTCGCACAAAGACTCGCCTGCTGAGGTCGACTAGAGTGGATATATCCGGAAGGAACCTGTTGAATTTACTACTTTCTAAAATCAATATTCATTTCAGGTGGTTAAGGGTTCTGAGTGGTGCCTGCGCTACTTGGAACTCTATTGTGTTGGAACTCTATTGTGTTGGAACTCTATTGTGTTGGAACTCTATTGTGTTGGAACTCTATTGTGTTGGAACTCTATTGTGTTTTAGTTCTCCATAGTAAAAGGTGAAGTAAACTCTCTCTATAGAGAATTTGGAACTATAGTCTGTCTGACTCGAGTTTGGCAAACGCTTTTTCCACTTTCTTTTGTGACAAAACGTTCGAGTTTTCCATTCAAACTTGGCAAATCTCTTTGGAGCACTACTACGTGTATGTATAAGCTTACCTTTTGTCTCAACTCCGCAAAATGTTGATTTTGCTCCGTTGTAAAATGTGCCCATTGCCAACAATATGATCTCGCGTGTTTACATTGTTGACAATTGTTGGCAATGGGCAAATTTTACAATGTGACCTAAGGAGCAAAACTATTACACATGCATGTGACGAAAAACGAAATTCCAAATTCCACGTTAGGTTAATAAACTCTTGTTTGTAGAGCTAGCACATTAGGTGGGCGTGCTTAAACCTATTTACACTCAGAGCAGCCAAAAGAGGCCTGACAAATTTTGGAAATATTTCAATTAAAAAAGCATTTCCTTGAAAACATTTGAAGGAGAAATGTTGATAAGAAGCCAAACAACAGATCTCCTTCAAATACTTTGTGAACTTTCGCTTTATTCACAAATTATTTTCATAAGTATGAGAGAAGCAGACGACACCATATACAGAAACTTTTGAGGTGGCTAATAACAGACTTGTGAGTGTCAGCAGTACATATCAAAATGTGCCCGAGTTTTTTTATGTGGACATGTTATGAGTGTTCTTGACACCTCCCACCGTAGCCAACTCTGACACACAGGATAAACATCGTGAATAACATTGTAAGACTCGTCAAAATTCGATTAGTCTATCTCGTGTTACTTTCATATAGAGCCTTTGAAAATGTGGCAAGAATTTCCCCAAGGACGGGCATAGACTTTTATCTGGATCTTCATAACGGATTAATGAGAAATCGGTTATGACATCTTTGATTTCTCTCCTATCAGGCGATCACACGAATTTCTAGATTATGAATGGATTATGCTATCTGTGTCATAGGAATGAAATTTGTTTTTGATCAATTTGGCTTTATATATAGGAATTTTTCGTAAATCGTCACTTTCTCAGACATAATCAGACTAAGGCAGTCTGAAATATTCAGGCAAATTCAACTCTTAATAATTCGCCACATTCATCCTAAGCTTTATCAAAGTCTTCCATTTTTGATTCACTTCACATTATTCCTATATACTTGACACACACAACACTGATGTCTTCATTAAATACCCATAACACCCTGACAAACAGTCAATATGATAGTAATGTTATCTTTGACGGACAATCGAGGTAATGAGTAAAGAAATATGAAGCTAATGCTCGGTACATTATAAAAATCATATGTCATTTGTTTTACAATGACTCTCTATCCAAGATTTATTGTGAAACAACACACAGCATCCGCGTAAAAAATCAAATACTTGTCACTTAATATATCATTGGCCGATATTCGTTTCAGATAAATTCCTGACTGTATAGTTTTTATCTCTTTAATCTTGTCCGTGTGAGGCAAAGGGGGGATTAATGAGAGAAAAAGTGCTTGAAAACAAATTAATGTCAACGGTACATAGTGAAACTGTCCTGAATAAACCAAGGCTGCATAGCGGTGTCTAATCATTTGCTGACAAATGTTGCTAAGATACGATGAGACTTCAAAAAGCCGTTTGTTCACGTCTAAGCCCATGATGAAAGCGCATTTTAACGAATTCACGCCCGAAGTCCATATGAGCTCTGAAAACTTTGAGCAAAACGTAACACAATGTAAAATTTCGAAAATATTTTGGAAAGGATTGGCAATCCCGAATCAGGGCCAACAACTTCTAATTATCATTTTTTTTAAATATTGCTTTTTATCACGATATCCTTCTTTTTTAAAAGCAAAGCGGTAATGCAGGCAACAAATGATATCCTTGATTGAAGAATGTTTCTAGATGGTGAATTAAAGCCTGGTTGAAATCCGTATACATCTACATACAGACAAAGAAAAAAAGTTGCCTCGTGCTATATCACCACTAAGGTGATACTCGGTAACAACGAGAGTATATACGAGAGCCATAACTCTAAACACGTTTAGTCCATTGCCTTTTACAACAAAGAAACTCTTTGGTTTATGGAAGGAACGAGCAATAAAATTTGTGAAGGCATGATAAATAAGCGTTTTTATCACGCTTTAAAAGAAAAGACTTTCATGGAAATCCACAGGTTACATATTGTCGATTGATATCAATCATATCCTCCAGATTTAAGATGTCTGGTGTAATCACAGAAAATGAAGCACTCAATTGCATCTTTAAAGAAACAAATTTAACACATTGAGTTTAGTCACTATTTTTCAGCTGCTAGCCACCAGACATTTTAGAATGGTGACGAAGATTTAGCCAATTTACAACTGAGGGTCACCTGCCACTGTTGCTTGTGCAACAGTTGTGAGGGACGTCAGTTGAAAGATGGCCGATTGGGTGTATACTATGTTAACCATTCGAAATGACCATCTTTGAAGGAACACATATTTAGGTAGACTGGTGCTCAGTGACCCAGGGGTCACTGCCCCCCCCCCCAAGGTCACTGAGCACAGTTACACCGAGCCGTGGTGAGACAGCTACCAAACAGTGGCAACTCTTTAAACCATACGACCATCAGGACGTTTCTCTATACAGGCAACTTGCATATGACGGACCACTGTACGCCGTAGTTTTGGCTATGACGGACGATATGCTTGGTCCCAGTCCTATGACATATGTACATGACGGACTTTGCATATGACGGAGCAATTTTCCTGGTCCCATTGAGTCGGTCATGTATCTTCAAAACTACATCTTAACCCTCATCCTGGTGGTGGTTAATTTGGCCAATATAAAATGATGCAAAAACCCTGAAAAATGACTGAAACCCTGGCAAATGGGTACTCAAATGAGAGAACTCAGCAAGAGCTTTCAAATGAATACCAATATGACAGGGTTAAGATGGTTTTCAAAGATTTTAGCGTCCTTGGGCTTTGGATAAAAGTAGCCTCAGCATTGGAAGGGTTAAGCTACATCAGAGTGGTATGAACACAATCCTATGGCACAGTCTATCAATGTTGGCGTAAGGAGGTTAAGCATTTTTTAGATTTATCTAGCAGTGGCACAGCAATTCACGAATTCCTTACCGGTATGAAGATTGGCTTTGTCATTAAGACGGACATCGTTCGCGTACCTCGAGGAATTGGAGCTCGAACTTTACTGGCGCGCCGACGACGCACTGTGCTGATTTAATCTAGAGATTGTATTAGCGAGATTTGACAATGATGGGCATTACCGTGCCCTGGGCAACAGAGAAGGATTAACCCTTCCAATGCTAGGTTTACTTTCATCCTTAGGACAAGGATACAACGTTTTTGATACCCATCTTAACCGTGCCATGTTGGTATTCATTGGATAGCTCTCCCTGAATACTCTCAGATGAGTACCCATGTTCCAGGGTTTCAGTCATTTTAAGTTTTTTTTGCATAATTTTGTATTTGCCAAATTGGCCACCAGAAGCAGAAGGGTTAAGACATGTGCCGAATTGGCCACAACGCTGGCGGATTTCTTTCAACCAATGTATGCCTGCAGCGCGATTTGAAGAATAAAATTCTTATCTAAGGCGTACTCATTGTTTGATTGATAAGCAAATACCCATGCATTAACCCTTATGCTGCTGGTGGCTTATTTGGCAAATACAAAATGATGCAAAAAAAACTGAAAATGACTGAAACCCTGGTACATGGGTACTCATCTTAGAAAGCCAGCGAAAGCTATCCAATGAAAACAAACATGATAGTGTTTGGATGATTTTCAACGATGTTTGCATCCTTGTGCTTTGGGCGATAGTAGAAGGATAATAACAATGACAAAAAACATGACAAATGACTGAAACCCTGGCACATGGGTACTCATCTTAGAAAGCCAGCGAAAGCTATCCCATGAACACAAGCATGATAGTGTATGGATGATTTTCAACGATGTTTGCATCCTTGTGCTTTGGGCGATAGTAGAAGGATTAAGACAGGTGCCGATAGCCGCTACGCTGGCGGATTCTTTTCAACACATTTATGCTTGCAGCGCGATTTGAAAAATCAAATTTATATCTAAGGCGTACTCATTGTAAGAAAATTAAGCAGATATCCATGCAGTAATCTTTCTTTGCTGTTTTATCTAAAATGTATTAAGTGCATACGTAATCCACCTGTTCTAACCGTTATGCTTTCATTGTTTTCCGGTTGTCTCTTTGCGGGAAAGATCACAATTCATACAGTTTATTGTAGCGAGCGCCAAAAGCTGCGAAATCATTTTATATTAATGTATTTATGGATGAGCTCACCCCGGGGAAGATATTGGTATTTGCCCGTCTTCTCGGTGAAGTGTGCCGGGTGCAACAGCGTTATTTACCCACCTGTCTTATCGAGTTCTCGTCTCGCCTCCTCACGTCTCGCGGGTGTTTGGCGAGAGTGATGGCCGACTTCCGCTGTGGGGGAAGAGACCTTTAACCCATGTACGTGTGGAGATTTCGTATGTTATGGCACATGCATCTCTCTCTCTCTCTCTCTCTCTCTCTCTCTCTCTCTCTCTCTCTCTCTCTCTCTCTCTCTCTCTCTCTTAACACACACACACATTTATATATATATATATATATATATATATATATATATATATATATATATATATATATATATATATATGTATATATATAAATATATATATATATATATATATATATATATATATATATATATATATATATATATATATATATATATATATATATATATATATATATATATATATATATATATATATATATATATATATATATATATATATTTGTGTGTGTGTCTGGGGGCGGGGCCGGGGGGGGGGGGGGGGGGGGGAGGGTAACTATTCAATTATTCGATGGAGGTATTATACTGAATGTTGCTTCCATTATGCCCAAAAGTCCTATTCAAATACCTCTCCAATTTAAGTTGACTGTCACTATATCATGTTCCACTTGAAAATTGGTTATAAACTATTCCTCGAACATTCAGACCATAAACTGCATCAGCAGAACTGAAGTAGGGGTTTTCAATGTCCATATTTTTTAGAAGAGTTAATTGAGCAAAAGTAATGGTCAAATCTCACGTTTTGCTGCGGAAAAAGCTAATAGCCATACATTGCTCCACACACGGAGCAGTTTCCAATCCCTTTATAATACACCTCCCTGATATTGAATACCCTGCCATTCTATGCTGGGAAGCCTTGTTTATTCTCTATGCTGATTTACTCAGTCCCTTGCGTGCCACACCTCTAATAAATACAACCTTCTCAGACGCCAAATCTGATTAAGTGCCCAAATCTGATTAAGTGCATTGGGTATGACTCAGCCATGGGTAATAACACTGCCTTTCATATTCATTTAGCGCCATGAAAAATCCGCATTCCCCTATCGTATCATACGCTAACTAGATATAGAGTTGTAAAGGAGACTCAGGGTTTCTGTAGGAGGAGCAGAGCAGCACATGCTGTGATGAAATGATATGATATGATATCTTCATGGAGTATCATGGTCTTGGATGACACAAGTTGAAACGGAAGGGCTGGCCCCAGGGATGAGCCGTATAGCGTATTGCACGAACATGCAATACACACATTTAATTCCTGCACCAGTCGACCGGGCGTCTGCCGGTGCCTGGTTGTACAAACACCCATAGATAACATGTCCAAAAATTGGCCAAGCACAGCAATAGCCCACTTAGCTTGCCAATCAAAGCTACGTTCTGCTATGAGGTTACCTAGAAAACTGGATGGCAATTGGGCGTTTGGTCATGTATTATGCCTGGGATGTCCGCGCATTTAGTGTAAGAATTAAACGTCGGCACTGTAAGTCACAATGTCTCACCACTGCACGAGGTCCAACATATATTTGAAGCTCATGAAAACAAACTATTGGTTTGGAATTAGTAGGTGTGCTGTCTAAGAAGTCCGATTTCATCAATCAAATAACTCCAACCCAATATGATGTGACAGTTAATTGCACGAGTAAAAATACGATATGTTGGTCTTTGCATGCGCTTAGGAAGAAATCTGGCCTTGAAAATCAAGAAAACAAATTTGGCCCTGAAAGATATGGAAAAGTGTTCTGACCCTGAAAGTTGAGAATTTCTGTTTCAGCCAGGGGAGAAAAAATCTGACCTGGTCAAAAAAGGACCCCCCCCCCCCTCAGAATATTAAATGGTCCGCCCTGAAAGACCACCTGAGATTCTTCATAGACCATTTCTGAGTCATTTTATCACATATCGTCCTGATTAGGTTTGACTGTACATGAACCTTGGCCCTAATTCTATTGCCTTCTGCGCGTAGAGGTTTCCTACGAATGCTTCAGATCTGATTGGTCAGTATCGGATTAGGATGAATCAAGAACCCTCTCTCGTGACTTGTCCCTTCCACATGCAATGTTTCCATCTCTTGATTGAGGCGCGGCCCATTGATAATTACACTCGTAAAATATCCACCCACCTTGCCTGTCGACAATACATTCAATCAGTTAATACTGTGTAGATTACCTGCGCTTGCTTAAGCAGCGTGCAGAGTATATTATCCTTTGCAAAACTAGTTACGTCTCTCCACTTAGAGGCACTAGTAGCACACACACACATACTTACAAACACACACACACATACATACATATACACACAAACACACACACATATATATATATATATATATATATATATATATATATATATATATATATATATATGTATACATTTATATATATATATATATATATAT
>OZ012695.1:38293478-38300978 GCA_963942565.1 Maea johnstoni
AACATCAATAGCTAGACACTACCCCACCCCACTTTACATAAAAGAGCAGTGCTCTGTACTAGATAACACCGACATCAATAGCTAGACACTACCCCACCCCACTTTACATAAAAGAGCAGTGCTCTGTACTAGATAACACCAACATCAATAGCTAGACACTACCCCACCCCACTTTGCATAAAAGAGCAGTGCTCTGTACTAGATAACACCGACATCAATAGCTAGACCCTACCCCACCCCACTTTACATAAAAGAGCAGTGCTCTGTACTAGATAACACCGACATCAATAGCTAGACCCTACCCCACCCCACTTTGCATAAAAGAGCAGTGCTCTGTACTAGATAACACCGACATCAATAGCTAGACCCTACCCCACCCCACTTTGCATAAAAGAGCAGTGCTCTGTACTAGATAACACCGACATCAATAGCTAGACCCTACCACACCCCACTTTGCATAAAAGAGCAGTGCTCTGTACTAGATAACACCGACATCAATAGCTAGACACTACCACACCCCACTTTGCATAAAAGAGCAGTGCTCTGTACTAGATAACACCGACATCAATAGCTAGACCCTACCACACCCCACTTTGCATAAAAGAGCAGTGCTCTGTACTAGATAACACCGACATCAATAGCTAGACCCTACCACACCCCACTTTGCATAAAAGAGCAGTGCTCTGTACTAGATAACACCGACATCAATAGCTAGACCCTACCACACCCCACTTTGCATAAAAGAGCAGTGCTCTGTACTAGATAACACCGACATCAATAGCTAGACCCTACCACACCCCACTTTGCATAAAAGAGCAGTGCTCTGTACTAGATAACACCGACATCAATAGCTAGACACTACCCCACCACACTTTGCATAAAAGAGCAGTGCTCTGTACTAGATAACACCGACATCAATAGCTAGACCCTACCACACCCCACTTTGCATAAAAGAGCAGTGCTCTGTACTAGATAACACCGACATCAATAGCTAGACCCTACCCCACCCCACTTTGCATAAAAGAGCAGTGCTCTGTACTAGATAACACCGACATCAATAGCTAGACCCTACCCCACCCCACTTTACATAAAAGAGCAGTGCTCTGTACTAGATAACACCGACATCAATAGCTAGACCCTACCCCACCCCACTTTACATAAAAGAGCAGTGCTCTGTACTAGATAACACCCACATCAATAGCTAGACACTACCCCACCCCACTTTACATAAAAGAGCAGTGCTCTGTACTAGATAACACCGACATCAATAGCTAGACCCTACCCCACCCCACTTTGCATAAAAGAGCAGTGCTCTGTACTAGATAACACCGACATCAATAGCTAGACCCTACCCCACCCCACTTTGCATAAAAGAGCAGTGCTCTGTACTAGATAACACCGACATCAATAGCTAGACCCTACCACACCCCACTTTGCATAAAAGAGCAGTGCTCTGTACTAGATAACACCGACATCAATAGCTAGACACTACCACACCCCACTTTGCATAAAAGAGCAGTGCTCTGTACTAGATAACACCGACATCAATAGCTAGACCCTACCACACCCCACTTTGCATAAAAGAGCAGTGCTCTGTACTAGATAACACCGACATCAATAGCTAGACCCTACCACACCCCACTTTGCATAAAAGAGCAGTGCTCTGTACTAGATAACACCGACATCAATAGCTAGACCCTACCACACCCCACTTTGCATAAAAGAGCAGTGCTCTGTACTAGATAACACCGACATCAATAGCTAGACCCTACCACACCCCACTTTGCATAAAAGAGCAGTGCTCTGTACTAGATAACACCGACATCAATAGCTAGACACTACCCCACCACACTTTGCATAAAAGAGCAGTGCTCTGTACTAGATAACACCGACATCAATAGCTAGACCCTACCACACCCCACTTTGCATAAAAGAGCAGTGCTCTGTACTAGATAACACCGACATCAATAGCTAGACCCTACCCCACCCCACTTTGCATAAAAGAGCAGTGCTCTGTACTAGATAACACCAACATCAATAGCTAGACACTACCCCACCCCACTTTGCATAAAAGAGCAGTGCTCTGTACTAGATAACACCAACATCAATAGCTAGACACTACCCCACCCCACTTTACATAAAAGAGCAGTGCTCTGTACTAGATAACACCGACATCAATAGCTAGACACTACCACACCCCACTTTGCATAAAAGAGCAGTGCTCTGTACTAGATAACACCGACATCAATAGCTAGACCCTACCCCACCCCACTTTACATAAAAGAGCAGTGCTCTGTACTAGATAACACCAACATCAATAGCTAGACACTACCCCACCCCACTTTGCATAAAAGAGCAGTGCTCTGTACTAGATAACACCAACATCAATAGCTAGACCCTACCCCACCCCACTTTGCATAAAAGAGCAGTGCTCTGTACTAGATAACACCAACATCAATAGCTAGACCCTACCCCACCACACTTTGCATAAAAGAGCAGTGATCTGTCTTAGATAACACCGACATCAATAGCTAGACCCTACCCCACCCCACTTTGCATAAAAGAGCAGTGATCTGTACTAGATAACACCAACATCAATAGCTAGACACTACCCCACCCCACTTTACATAAAAGAGCAGTGCTCTGTACTAGATAACACCGACATCAATAGCTAGACACTACCCCACCCCACTTTACATAAAAGAGCAGTGCTCTGTACTAGATAACACCGACATCAATAGCTAGACACTACCCCACCCCACTTTACATAAAAGAGCAGTGCTCTGTACTAGATAACACCGACATCAATAGCTAGACACTACCCCACCCCACTTTACATAAAAGAGCAGTGCTCTGTACTAGATAACACCGACATCAATAGCTAGACACTACCCCACCCCACTTTACATAAAAGAGCAGTGCTCTGTACTAGATAACACCAACATCAATAGCTAGACACTACCCCACCACACTTTGCATAAAAGAGCAGTGCTCTGTACTAGATAACACCAACATCAATAGCTAGACACTACCCCACCCCACTTTACATAAAAGAGCAGTGCTCTGTACTAGATAACACCGACATCAATAGCTAGACACTACCCCACCCCACTTTACATAAAAGAGCAGTGCTCTGTACTAGATAACACCGACATCAATAGCTAGACACTACCCCACCCCACTTTACATAAAAGAGCAGTGCTCTGTACTAGATAACACCGACATCAATAGCTAGACACTACCCCACCCCACTTTGCATAAAAGAGCAGTGCTCTGTCCTAGATAACACCGACATCAATAGCTAGACCCTACCCCACCCCACTTTGCATAAAAGAGCAGTGCTCTGTACTAGATAACACCAACATTAATAGCTAGACACTACCCCACCACACTTTGCATAAAAGAGCAGTGATCTGTACTAGATAACACCGACATCAATAGCTAGACCCTACCCCACCCCACTTTGCATAAAAGAGCAGTGATCTGTCTTAGATAACACCGACATCAATAGCTAGACCCTACCCCACCCCACTTTGCATAAAAGAGCAGTGCTCTGTACTAGATAACACCGACATCAATAGCTAGACACTACCCCACCCCACTTTGCATAAAAGAGCAGTGCTCTGTACTAGATAACACCAACATCAATAGCTAGACACTACCCCACCCCACTTTGCATAAAAGAGCAGTGCTCTGTACTAGATAACACCGACATCAATAGCTAGACCCTACCCCACCCCACTTTGCATAAAAGAGCAGTGCTCTGTACTAGATAACACCAACATCAATAGCTAGACACTACCCCACCCCACTTTGCATAAAAGAGCAGTGCTCTGTACTAGATAACACCAACATCAATAGCTAGACCCTACCACACCCCACTTTGCATAAAAGAGCAGTGCTCTGTACTAGATAACACCGACATCAATAGCTAGACCCTACCCCACCACACTTTGCATAAAAGAACAGTGCTCTGTACTAGATAACACCGACATCAATAGCTAGACACTACCCCACCCCACTTTGCATAAAAGAGCAGTGATCTGTACTAGATAACACCAACATCAATAGCTAGACACTACCCCACCCCACTTTGCATAAAAGAGCAGTGCTCTGTACTAGATAACACCGACATCAATAGCTAGACCCTACCCCACCCCACTTTGCATAAAAGAGCAGTGCTCTGTACTAGATAACACCGACATCAATAGCTAGACCCTACCCCACCCCACTTTGCATAAAAGAGCAGTGCTCTGTACTAGATAACACCAACATCAATAGCTAGACCCTACCCCACCCCACTTTACATAAAAGAGCAGTGCTCTGTACTAGATAACACCAACATCAATAGCTAGACACTACCCCACCCCACTTTACATAAAAGAGCAGTGCTCTGTACTAGATAACACCGACATCAATAGCTAGACCCTACCCCACCCCACTTTGCATAAAAGAGCAGTGCTCTGTACTAGATAACACCAACATCAATAGCTAGACACTACCCCACCCCACTTTGCATAAAAGAGCAGTGCTCTGTACTAGATAACACCAACATCAATAGCTAGACACTACCCCACCACACTTTGCATAAAAGAGCAGTGACCTGTACTAGATAACACCGACATCAATAGCTAGACCCTACCACACCCCACTTTGCATAAAAGAGCAGTGCTCTGTACTAGATAACACCAACATCAATAGCTAGACCCTACCACACCCCACTTTGCATAAAAGAGCAGTGCTCTGTACTAGATAACACCGACATCAATAGATAGACACTAATCCAACCTGCTCCATTCGAAGGCGTTTTCCTAATAACAGCATCAATCCATTTATGAACAGGTCGGTTTCGTATTTGGAATTGTTATGACGTTCTCTCTCTCTCTCTCTCTCTCTCTCTCTCTCTCTCTCTCTCACACACTCTCTCTCTCTCTCTCTCAAATCCAATCTCTTCTACATTTTCCACAGCAAATATACACTTTGTATGCTTATGGAAATGTTATCAACAATAATCAATAGTTTTATCGAACAACCTTTTCTGACTTTTATTCAAACTGTTTCTTGGTTGCCGATAAACGTGCATTTCAAATCTCTTAGGGGAAATGTATTATTTATAAAATGTTATAAAATAAATTTACAGTACAAATACCAAAATAGGAACCGACTACTGGGAAATTGACTTCTCCTCTAGGGAGAAGTCAAATCCCAAGCTTTGGACAGTTTGCATGCATACTTGATTGGAGGGAAAATTGCTTGTGGTTTGTCATATTACGAACATGGCAACGTTGGATATTTGGCCCATGATAGTGTGTATGTGTATGTGTGTATATATATATATATATATATATATATATATATATATATATATATATATATATATATATATATATATATATATATATATATACAGGGGATATTTATATGCTTTGGCATTTATGTTTGATGTGTTATACTCTTGACTACCATTTCCACGGAAAGTGCTAATTTTCAAAGCTATGGGTGAAATAATCCCATAGAGCATCTATTTGTGAGCATGGCTCCATTCCCTGCTTTTCTCTGTTATTACTCTAAAACCGTCATGCCATTTCGCAACAGCGATAGAAGAGAACTAAACCTGTCTGGCTGCGATGGTGATATGATTTACCTTATCATAAAAGCAATATGCCTAATGAGTTTCACATTCACATGAAACTGATCAATCCACAGCGACTGACTAATGGGAGCACTTACTTAATCTCCCCCTTTTCTATTCGCAGCGTGTGTTCTCGGAATAGCCACAATCGATACAGGGGTACACGTCATCATCCGATCACCTACCATTCAAACTAGTCATGCTATCAATCAAATGGGAGGTGTTTTACCCTCTCCCTATCTCATTTCTATATCCAGCATATTATTTTTCCGCGTTTTACACTGTAGCTCCTTCTATACACTCATCATTAATTTTCGTGGCTCTTCGCGGAGTTGAATTTTTTGCATAATCGTTGCAAATTGCACAATTTGCATTTTCGCGCAAATTGTATTTTTCGCGTAATTTACACCTTTAAAACAATTAGCACTTTCGCGCAATTTGCACTTTTCGCGCAAATTAGTTTTTTCCCCCAACTTGCACAATTCGTGCAGCATACTATAAGCGAACAGTAATATTACAAATCTTAGCAAAAAAAAGCTTTTATTTTACGTGGTGGATCATGTGAAAGATTGAAAACTGGATGTGTCCAAAATAAATACAGCTATCTGATTTAATTGATAATATCATAACAAAGAGGCAGATTTGTAAATAAAGCTTTTCAGTATTTGTAGAGATTCTTGTCTTCTGTTTACGTACAAATAAAAATGTTAACAGCAGGAAATTTCAAAGAAATTATATACCATACATTCGGAAAAGATTGCGTTAGTTTAATTTTTGCGGTTTTAAGCGTTTAGCCTCGGACGCAAAAATTAGAATTCGCAATGATTAATGCTGCCACTTTAAGTTTATAGCTGACACTCTATGTTGCGGCCAATTCGCAAAATAAAAAAAATCGATTTTCTGTTAATTCGCAAAATTTACTCTACACAATCTTTTGTGAATCTACAGTACCCGTTGGAAAGGTTGAAAAATGGAAATGCGCCTTATTCTATTTGATAAAAGTACAGTACGATTATTGCCATTTACGGTTTGATTATTTCCGAAGAAAACTGCCATAGGAATCGTCAAGTTATGTCCAGAATACTGAAGGTGCATTTTGACCACTATGATATTTGGCGTATTAGTATTGCGTAATTCAATTCCTTAGATTATCTAAATTAATAACTTTTTTTAATGGAAAACATGAAAACCTTTAGCTATAGTTCACCATATCAAACTAGATCAAATTGTTTTCGTCTTTTATTTTTACACATTCATTATTCTCATAATCGTACCCGAAAATTCTCTATTCGGAATCAACAAAATTAAAAAGATTCTAGGAAAACTTACCAGATTGTTCTTAGGTCAAAATTAAAGACTATAAAGTTTTCATTTGCGTCAGAATTCTATATAATGCTCGGAGGATAATATGGATAAATTTTGATGTGTGAGCTATTATAAACCAATCAGAACCTTGACAGGTCATTTACTGCGATTCTATTACGGTGAAGTAGGTCGCCAGGGGCAACCGTATTTTTTTATGACACGTGCAGGTGTTTTTCTATGGCAGCAGGTCCTAAAGTAATAAGAGGTAGCAGAGCTGTTTCATGAAATAAAACGGATCTTTTTATATAAATACTCGGGAAAGACTCAATTCAAGAGGTGAAATTGAATAGGAAAACAATACTGAGAAATTAATGTATAATCAGTTAGTTACAAGACTTCTTTTTTTCTCTTTTTCAAATTGAAATTTCATTCCGAAATTTGAATTGAAAACCTCAAAAGAACGTGATAAATATTTGAAATTACGTCAAATATTTATGGTGACCTAAGACGATTTCCGACTACTGACCTGCTTAGAATGCCTGAGCACGTTTCGCAGAGAGAGA
>OZ012695.1:38305407-38330407 GCA_963942565.1 Maea johnstoni
GCATAAAGCTGAATGAAGGTTGACATCACGACTTGGAATAGATACACGCTACCCAAATCATTTCTCTTGTAAAGGCAGAAATATCATGCACGGGCTATCTGGTCATTTATGGCATAATACATAAAAGCATCACGCCGAATGAAGGTTAATATCAAAACGTGGAATAAGATACAGTCACTACCCGAATATTTTTTTGTAATGACAGGAATATCGTGCACGGCCTATCTGGTCATTTACGAGTTAACACATTAAAGCATCACGACATGGAATAAGATACACAGATCTGAATAATTTTTGTATAAACCCTAGAAAAACAATACCTACCACTTTTTCAAAACATACAAATTGAAAATTAATGTCATAAATAGTCAAATTCATTCTTTAATTCAATATTTAAACCCTGAGGTGGTGATTCTGTTGCCATGACGACAGTCCGTATAAGAAAACCGTATACAAAAGTCATCTGTTCAAAAATAATCATGCCTTGTAACTATGGCAACATGTTATAATGGGAGGCTTGGGGGGGGAGGGGGGGGGGGGGGGAGGAGGAGCTGATGATAAATTCGCTCAGCCAGTCGTATCGCACTCGGCCTCCGGCATCGTGCGATACGACTGGCTTCACGCAGATACCAGGCCGTATCCCTTTTTTACAAGTAGGATAACTAATAATATATATATATATATATATATATATATATATATATATATATATATATATATATATATATATATATATACATATACATATACATATACATATATATATATATATATATATATATATATATATATATATATTATATATATATATATATATATATATATATATATATATATATATGAGTTAACACATATAAATGAAGGTTAAATCACGACTTGGAATAAGATACACATATATATGAATACTTTTTTCTTCTGTTTCGACAAAAATATCATGCACGGGTTATCTGGCCATTTATTGGTTAACACATGAAATCATTGAACCGAATTTAGGTTATTCATGGGTTACCCATTCACACTCAGAGCGGCCAAAACAGGCCTGACAATTTTGGAAATATTTATTTATCCAACAAAAGCATTTTTTTTGGAAAATATTTGAAGGAAAAATGTTACTTAGAAGTCAGACAACAACTCTCCTTCAATCTTTTTGTGAATTTTAGTTTTATTCACAAGTTATTTTCAAAAGTATGAAAGTAGCAGACGATACTTTCCCGAGGAACTGTGAGTGTGAATGGGTTAACACATCAAACCATCATACCAAATGAAGGTTATTATGACGACTTGGAATATGATACACACCCACTGAATCATCTTTCTCGTAACGGCAAGAAGAAGATCATGCTCAGATGACGGAGTGGAATCGAGGGAGCAAATAGGTGACCCAGGAAGGCTCTGAGCGATTTATCATATGCAATGCAACATTTGCCAATTAGAGGAGCTCGTGTCAAATCAGGACTAGGTCCAGGTACTAATCAGTTTTGCGAGGAGACATGGCCGCTGTGTTCCTCGCCCCCACACCTCATCTATCACATTATACCTGCCTACTAACCCCTCCAGTGCTGAGGCTACCTGGTTACTTCCGTCCAAAGCACAATTAAGGACGCAAAGATTTTTGAACCACATCTACAGTAACCCTTCCAATGCTTAGGCCACTTCCCGCCCAGAGCACAAGGTAGCAAAGATTTTGAAAAACCATCTGCAGTGCCGATATGTAATTCCTGCACTAAATTCGTGGGCAGCCAGGGCATAATTCACGACCACTCGCCCATTTGCCACCCAGTATCCTGGGCATGGATGACCTCACAACTGAACGCCAGTTTTGGGGGGAGACATGGCCGCTGTTTTTCTCGCCCCCACACCTCATCTATCACATTATACCTGCCTACTAACCCTTCCAATGCTGAGGCTACCTGGCTACTTTCGTCCAAAGCACAAGGACGCAAAGATTTTTGAAGCACATCTACAGTAACCCTTCCATTGCTAAGGCCACTTTCGTCCATAACACAAGAAATCTGCAATGCCGACATTTAATTCCTGCACCAAATGCGTGGGCAGCCCGGGTATAATTTACGACCGCTAGTCCAGTTGCCACCCAGTTTTATGCGCATGTTGGTACTAGTATTCATTGGATAGCTCTCGCTGAGTACTCTCCGATGAGTACCAATGTTTCAGTCATTTCTTTTAATTTCTTTTGCATCATTTTGTATTGGCCAAATTAGCGACCAGCAGCATAAGGTATTAGTCATTCTACGTGAGCAGCGGCATCAGATAGGGCCTGTTCCATTTTAAAAAGTGGCGGTGGATGGGGGTAGTTTTGTCCTCTCACCTAATTATGAATACCCAAGACCCCCCTCCTCCCAATTCTGAAGTCAGATTTACGATCGATTTACAACCCCCTTCCCCGAATTCCGAATAGCCAGGACCCGCCTCCACGAATTCTGGATTGCCATTACCCCCCCCCCCCCCCCGCCCAATGAATTCCGAATTGTTTTCCGGTCCCCCACCACTTTTTAAAATGGAACAGCCCTAAGGAACAATGGCTTCCCTTCCTTCTCCCCCTCCCCTCGACCCCCCCCCCCCCGCTTTCTAAATAACGAGACCACCACCCACTCGAATTCCAAATTGCCATTACCCCCCCCCCCACCCCTGTCCCATTAATTCCGATTTTTCGGTCCCCCATCACGTTTTTTTTTTTAAAATCAAACAGCCATGAGAAACAATGACTTCCCTTCATTCCCACAAATGCCAAAATTACGCTACTTTATATTCAACTTCTTCATGTTTTGGTCATTTTAGCAGCAAAAGAGATATTCATATTAAGCCTAAGACTGGTGACCACTAAGCCTTTTACAAGTTAGCCAAATTAGCCAAATGAAATATGAAGGGTATTGATTTTATTCTAGCAAAAGAAATACTAGTATATTTATTTACCAGGAAATGGGAAAAAATCGCAAACCATTTATGAAAGCTTACTAATTTGACAGATTCACATATTTTTATTTACATAAAGATTTCATGGTAGTTTGCTCCGGATCTTTTTTCTAGGGAATGGGGAAAAATCGCAAATGATTTATGAAAGCTTATTCAATTTGACAGTTTTACACATTTTTATTTACACAATGCCTTCATGGAAATTCGCACCATATTTATTTTCTAAGAAATGGGAAAACATCGCAAATGATTTATGAAAGCTTATTCAATTTGACAGATTCACATAATTTTATTTACATAATGCTTTCTTGGTAATTTGCTCCATCACACATATACCAGTATACTAGGAACCTGCTTGTATAATCTACGACACATTATCTGCACACGGAATATATGATGATACAGAGTGAGCCATAGGGGAAAAAACATCAGTTTTACAGAAAATTATATAAAAGGAAACTTCATATTATGGTTATCTTCATTTTTTTCCATGGAGAGGAAGCTGATTCATGAATTCAGAATATGCTGAAGCAAACCGAGGTACCCAGGAAAAACACCTCCCAGGCCCAACAACTAGCTATATCCTGACATGCCCTAAGTGGGATTTGGATATGGAATTTCCGTTTTCGACACTTTTTCTGTCATATTGAGGCTTATGTGTGACTAGCCAGTTGTAACCGCTGGAGGAAACCGGAGTACCTGGCGAAAACCACCGCCTATCCCTAAGTCACTGGCAACTTTCTCACGTGCCCGGTCGAGATTCGGGCAGGCAGTTGTGAGAGACAGCTAGCAGTCAGTGGCAACGCCTTAAGACCAAGCGGCCATCAGGACAGGCCCCTGCCATAAGTAGAATTGGAATCAAAGAGCGGTTAGAGGCAGCCAGCAGACAGTGCCAACAACGTTGCGTTGGACTGCAGCTTTTGCAAACGATTGTTTGACGTGAACAAACAGTGCTTTTGTCTCGTCGCCCCTTCGTAGACGGCAAAGAATATAGTGAAAAACTTGACAGTGAATTTCTTGAGTATTCAACTCGCTCGCATTTCACAACGAAATTATTTATCTAGCCTCAAATTGGCGGTACTTGAAGAAGAAAAATTGAGAATTGTTGTCACATATAAAGCTACAATTCTATGGTAGGCTTTGCTAAAATCTATTTCCAATAGCATTATGGATATATACTCTTTCACTATACAGGCATCTCATCACCTAAACAGTATTATGAATGAAACGGGAGTTGCAAAAACACAATTTACATCTAGATAACACACACGAAAAAATGAAAGCAAAAAAGAGCAGGAAATATACAACTCGGCAATCCTTAGATCGTCATGTTAAGGACATAAAAAACAAGGAGAATAAACCATATATCGCAAAACAGAACAACAATCAGGCAATTCCAAAAACGAATAAACTAGAACGTAATACAATCCATGTTCTTTTTTACCGCCGGCAGCAAGAATAAAAAGCCGTGATTTAAAGCCGAAGCATCTCAGTTGCAAATACACGCAGTGATGGATTGGATCAGCCCACGTGATCTGCTATTCTGCGCGCCTGTAAAAACCGGAAGTGTGACCACGTGACTTCCGCTTGCGCCCACGCAGCAAGGTCTGCCAACGCTCTTTCTCACATCTTCGTAATCAATGATTCTATTGTAAGATAAGAAAAAAAGCTCACGCAGATGATCAACTACTCAAGGATTTCGAACCTCCTGGCAAAAGAAACAGGTGCAACTGGTATACAGTGCCGACATCTAATTCATGCACTATATGCGTATACATGATACACGACCGTACACCCGGTTGCCACCCTGTTCCCTGAGCATAGCTGTATGGATGACCTCACCATTAAACTTAGCTTTGATTCGCAAGCTACGTGGGTCATTGGTGTACTTGGCTCGTTTTTTGACAGGCTATGTATGGGTGTTTGTACAACTAGTCACTGGCAGACGCTCGGTCGACTGGTGCAAGAATTAAATGTCTGTATTGTACATGACTTGATGCGTGGTTTTGAAGTTTCGAATTCCCGTTATCGTCACCTTTTCTGCCATATATAGGCAAAATCGTGACCTACGCATCGGATAAAAGGATGAGACAAAGCATAAGTGAAATTTTCAGCTAGCTGAAGGTGGATTGGACACCTGCAGCGTCATGCTGTTTTACACACCAGAGTACTGTAGATTCATCATCGCATTATCGTCCTAGAATCCACGTTTCAAAAGCTCTTACTACTTTAACCCTCATGCTGCTGGTGGCTAATATGGTCGATAATTAATAATGAAAAAACCCCTGAAAATGACAGACCCCCTGGCATATTAATACTCGTCTATTGGTACTCGTTGAGAGCTGTCCACTGAATACCAACATGACAGGGTTTAGATGTTATTCAAAAATCTTTGCTTCTATGTGTTTTGGACAAATCAGTGACCTCAGCATTAGAAGGGTTAAGTGCTGATGGAAGATACTCCCTCTTCATTACAACAAACTAAATGCATTATCCAGTTTATTTAACAGTTCGAATGCACTGTTTTGAAACAACATTGTCAATACCACGATTGTTACCCATGACTTGTTGAATGATCCTGTTTGGTAACGATTCGAACGATCGACCAAGTGTGTGAAACAGCAAAAAAAAAACTTTTTATTTTCACGAGAAATATATACAGGCAACTCTGCTTAATCCAGACATGTGAATTCCGGATTTTAAATTCCTTCACTAAATGCGTGGGCACCTCGGGCATAGTATACGACCGCATGCCCGATTGCCACCCAGTTTCCTGGGCATGAATGCATGGATGACGTCACAACTGAGGGTAGTTTGATTCTCAAGCTAAGTGGGTCATTGATGTCCTTGGCTGATTTATATTTTGACATGTTATCCAAGGGTCATTGTACAAACAAACACTGGCAGACGTCGGGGCGACTGGTGCAGGAATTAAATGTCTGTACTGAAGGATGGAGATGCTCTGATGGAGGTATTTCTAGAGCGAAATTGTAATCGTGTTTCACACAGGCCGTTACATGATATGACATCCCTTATGCTGGTGGCGGCTAATTTAGCCAATACAAAAAGATGCAGAAAACATGAAAATGACTGAAACGCTGGCACATGGGAACCCATCTGAGAGTGCTCAGGGAGAGCTATCCGATAAATACCAACATGGTAAAATGGTTTTCAAAAACCTCTGCGTCCTTGTGCTTTGAAGGAAAGTAGTCTCAGCATGGGAAGGTATATGCAGTTTTTTTGCCCTCTTTCTTAAAAAATAGCCTGGTGTCAAATGCGATATGAATCACGTGTAAAACAACACTCACCTGTGCCAGCCGCCATTATGGCAGGTAACGGTGTATAAAAGAACCTACTGATTCAAGTCATAGAAACTTGCAAAAGGTGGAATGCAGTTTATTTCACGATAAGGTTTCTAATTTCAGAAAACGAGAGGAAAATTTACCATTGCCATATTTGTGAATATGGATGAGTGAAAGTTAAGTAGTTAAGGCGTAAAACATTGTCGAGGTAGTTTATCCTTTGTTCGTTATCATATGTCAACGGGTTTAAAGGACAGCCAGAACATCTACAGAGTTCTCATGGGAAAATACCCGGATTGAGTTCCCTTTGAATCTATGATTAAAGTATGGAAAATAAGCTGCAATCATTTCACGAGTATGTATAGAAGCCGGATGTGGAAACGAACACAATCGGATGCAAACAGCTAAACCCCTCTATCATTTCCCCGTTTGAAATCGCATTATATAAGTTTTGGGGTTTGATAACTGATATCTGGCGTTGAATACATGTTACGTTCTTACGTACAGTGCCCGGGCGTGGTAAGCCCGGGCATAAAACACGACCGCACGCCTGATTGCCACCCAGTTTCCTGAACATAAATGCATGGATGACCTTACAACTGAAAGTAGCTTTGATTTTCAAGCTACGCGGGTCATTGGTATGCTTGTATTACTTTTGACATGTTATCCATAGGTGTTTGTATAACCAGGCACTGGCAAACGTACGGTCGACTGGTGCAGGAATTAAATGTCTTTACTGTATATCATTTTGACTTTTGTAACAGTGCACATGTGCTAAGTAGATGGATACTCTTTTCTGTAATAAACATATTTTGATCCTTTGTCCAGAGCGCATCTCATTTTTGATAGAATTCACACGCACAGGTGATTTGTTTTATGCAAAAGTATATGTGCACCTTTTATGTGGACTAAATTTGTAATATTTCTCTTAGTCATCGTTTGGTGACTAAATGTCTTTCTATAAATGTGTTTGTTTGAAACTAATTGTACAACGTATGATTCTGTAGCTTGCAGTTTACAGTCAATAAACATAAAGTGCAATACAATTAGCTTAACTATATATATATATATATATATATATATATATATATATATATATATATATATGTATATATATATATATATATATATATATATATATATATATATATATATATATATATATATACTTTATTGACTGTAGCAAAACTACAAAGTGTACAATATACAAAGCATAATACAAAAGAATAATATATAAGGAAAACTTATGGAGAAATTAAGATAAATTAATATAATAGGAACTTAATAATTTAAATAAAATGAAAGATATGGGTTAACATATGGCTTAAGGTGGAAGCACACTGTACACACAGAATGTGTTACAACAGGGTGTTTTATCAAACCGGGTCATAAGTCAAGGTCTTGTCCGTGGGGGCTGTCCAGAGGGAGAGGATATAACATTAACCCACGCCTTGCCGTTGATCCAATACAAACTTATATATAATACAAATGTGCTTCCCCGAAATACGCCATAGTTTTTCCATTACATCATACCTACAGTCATTGGGGCATTTGCCCAGTAAAATAGACATATTATCCTGTTCATATTGTATTAAATGATATATCCGTTATCGTCATAATATTTATCCACCTTCTAAAATATGTTCCGATGGTATATAGTGTACCGTGCAATAGACATATAACAAAACGTATGCAATTCATGAATAGTTTGACTATTTCTAATAACCTCTGTAATGCACCATCCTATTGCAGAATTTGGTCGTAGGGTTATATTACAAGGCCAATATTTTACCCTAAAGTAGGGTTTGCAGTGACGTTATGCAAAAGGTTTCATTTATAATGGAAATTTACAGACTAACCTAGCAAAGCCAGCCCTATACATCATTCTAGGTCATTATCAATCATTGTGGTAGAGGCCATTACCACACTCATGGGAGCTTATATACAGTGAGGCGAGGGAGCTTGTTTTGTATAATAATTCTCATCGTACGTCCTACAGTGCTGACATGTAATTTCAGCGTAAAATGCGCGGCCAGCCCGGGCATACTACACCACTGCACGTCCGATTGCCTCACAGTTTCCAGAGCATAGATGCATTGTATGACATCACAACTGAACGTAGATTTGATTCGCAGGGTACGTGGGCCATTGGTGAGCTTGACTTATTTTTTGACGTGTTATACATGGCTGTTTGTACAACCAGGCACTGCCAGACGTCCGGTCGACTGGTGCAGTAATAAAAAGTCTGTACGGTATGAGCTATCCGTCCTGGTGGCAAACCACAACAACTTTAAGTTATTACTGTACTATATCTTCATTGTGCATGTCGAAGTAATACTATTATTGTACTCTATCTTTATCACACATGTAGTATATTGTATCATTCATTTTCCCTTTCGAGGGCCTTGTATATACGTTTATCATCAGTATGTTCTTTTCGTACATCAGAAAATGTCTGTATTCGCTATGATTTTGTACCTCGCCGTACAGTCAATAAACATACAATACAATACAATTGTACTGTATTGTTATTGCACATTGTAGTACATCATATCATTTATTGTTCTGCATTTTTATTGTACATGTACTATATTGTATCATCTATTTTTCTGCATCGTTATTGTACATGTAGTGTATTGTATCATCTAATGTTATGCATCTTTATTGTACATGTAGTATATTGTATCATTCAAGTTTACTGTACTATGTAGTTATTGTATTGTATTTGATTTATTGCATTACATACTAGTATCGATAACTTTGCATTGCAAATGCATTGTGCTGTAACGTATCTGTATTGCTATGCATCACATTTTATAGTATTGCTTCTTTATTGCTTTTTACTGCATTGCACTGTTTTGTACATTTGTATGTGAATATATTTTCCCTATTTGATACAAAATGATAAAAAATAACCTTTTGGATTTGAAATGATAAACAAAAAAATAATTAGTTGTTGTAACTGAGTTACATAAGGTATAAACGAATTTTGTGGTGTTATTACAAGACCATATACTGGTATAGGGCAAGTGCTATTTCATTGATTTTCCAAATTCTATAAATACTTTATATAACTTGTTCCAGATGATAATTCGATGTGTCATTAAATCTCAATATCATATACGTGTGTACAATCCCGTATGCATTGCCCACAGTGAAATAAACGCTCGCGTGGATTTTGAAATATCATTTTTTCAAATATCAACATTAATGTGCTCAGTCGTGTGTACAGGGTGACATTTAATTTGTTCGCATCAAGCAGCTTCTCACGAGGTTGCACCGAATGCATTACGTACATGTAAAATACAGGCAACTCTGCTTAATCCGGACATGTGTAATCCGGATTTTCGTCTAAACCGGAGAGATTGAAAGGTCCCAGTTCCTTCCTATCCATATAATTCCTATACGCAAAATCCGAATTGTGCCTAATCCGGACAGAAATTTAGGGTCCACATCAATCCGGATTAAGCAGAGTTGCCTGTATCAAAAACGTTTGATAAAAGCAATATTCAACATGCATTAAATAATAAAGCGCCTTTTTGGAGTGTCGTTTTTGTTGAGCGGGCCGCGGGATGCATACTTTTTAAACTCAACTTTGGATTTTGAAATTCATATCCCATTAATGGTCACACTATCGGCCACCTTACTACCAGCTGTTAGCGGAGGAAACCGTAGTACCCAGTAGAAACCACCATTCGAAAACGGCACCATTGACAGGAGTAGAGACAGAATCAGTCAAAACAGTGTTCTCAAATCAGTCGGCTATCATGGCAACAGTGGCAGAAGTAGTAGTAGTAGTAGTAGTAGTAGTAGTAGTAGAAGTAGTAGTAGTAGTAGTAGAAGTAGTAGTAGTAGTAGTAGTAGTAGTAGTAGTAGTAGTAGTAAGGGGGATCCATGAGATATGTGTAAGCTTTGTATTTCAGTCTCCCTTCTTTATCATTTCCTGCCCTAATGTCCTAAGCGGCCTTGTCGGCGTGACATTTCCATAAGTCATTTCCTGTCCCAATGTCCTAAGCGGCCTTGTGGGTGTGACATTTCCATACGTCATTTCCTGTCGCAATGTCCTAAGCGGCCTTGTCGGCGTGACATTTCCATACGTCATTTCCTGTCCCAATGTCCTAAGCGGCCTTGTCGGTGTGACATTTCCATACGTCATTCATCATCTACAGGGAGAGGGGGATTAGTGAAGAGAGGCGGCCAAAAAAGTGTAATCCTTCACTAATTTCCTACGGTGAGGTCTGAGGCAACAGGTGTAATTTGTTTTTTAACGATTCGCGGAATCCACACCAAGACACAGTCATTCAGGTTGCATTGTTCTTTGTGTGTAGTGGCAGTATTGTGTGCATTGACTGTTCTTGTTGTTTTCTGTGGTTCTTTTGAACGAAGCGGTCCGCAGGTTAGCGTAGTGACAAAAGAATAGAAGAAAAGTATTGTGCGGACGGTTAGGATGCAATAAAGATAGGGTTCAGTGAGCGTAGGTGACGCAGCCAATTAATATAGGGTCCAGTGATTCTGGACGATAGTTATGTAAATTATAACTGTATATAAGGAGCTCTGGACAGAGCATAAGTCATTCGAAGCTCGTACTCCTGCTCGTAGGGTGCGACTTCTAGATCAAATTGCAGGAGGTTGGTGCGACGTATCCGTGTCTGGAGAGGTGGTGGCCGTATCCCAAGTGTTCTGCGTGGCGAGATTGGTGTTGGGTGAGAGACAGTTGTACATGACATTACTAGTAGAACATCTTAGACTTTGTGCTGTTATGCTGAGCAGGTGCCTGACAGTATTGGTTCTCGTGATACTGGGGGTGCGTTTTTTCGGTCCGTTGCCGTTTTCTGGTTGTGAGGTGCGTTTTCTCATCATGGCTGAACAACATCATGGTTCGAGGGCACAGACCATTCCAGGGGTGTCTGTGTTGCATGCATCCAGGCCAACAGTACAAGTTCCAGACCCTAATGAAGCTATGTTGGCTAGACTAATTGAAGGGGCAATGCAGAAGTGCAGTAGCCAAATTTTGAGCACTGTAACAGACAAGTTTGATAGCTTCAAGAGGGAGCTAGGGGAGCAGGGTGCAGTGCAGCATGAGGATCAGCTGCATGAAATCAAGCGTATCAAGGTGGATATCGAGAGGCATTCCTTCAGGTCCAAGGGGAACGAAGAGCAGTTCAAATTCAACAGGAAGGTGGCCAACACTATGGAAGATGCCAGGAGGCATCTAGCCGAGCAGAAGTTTGACGCAGTGGTGGAGGATATCAAGGAAGGTGAGAAACTTATCAGTCAAAGACAGAAACTTATTCTTATAGCAGATAAGTCAGAACATGGTTGGGCAACCGCTAATGAATACGTTAAAGATGAACTAGCAAGTGATAGTGAAGATGAGAAGAGGCTCTACAAGGCCGAAAGTAGAGCCAAGACCAAGGTGAGAGATGCGAGAACTAAAAAACAGAAAAATTTTAATTTCAGAAAGCCAGTGCAACAATGGGGTGGACAGGCTAGCCAAAGCTCAAGACCAGGAAACTGTTTTGCGTGCGGTAGGCCAGGACATTGGCGTAGCGAGTGCAGACTTTTTAAATTCATGCCAGGCAATCAGTCAGCAAGTAACTTTCAGCAGCAACATTATCAACAGTTGCCACAATTTCAGCAACCTAACAAACCAACTCCAGGAATTCCAAAGTAAATTTGATATACCAGGTTTTGTAACGGTGGAAGATTTCATGGAATGGAGTGATTTCAAACTGGGTGATCCACCCAATATTTCATTAGTAGGAAGACTCAAGTCTAAATTGGAAAAATGGCAAAAAATTGGATCTTCGCAATTTATTTTGGATGTGATTTCTACAGGGTATAAAATTCCATTTTTTGACTTACCGAAGCAAGCAATCATGAAAAATAATAAATCGTCTTTGGAATATCCAAATTTTGTCAGGCAGGCAATTGATGAGTTGCTAGAAATAGGTTCGGTCGTAGTGTGTGACAAGTTGCCTATAGTGATTAATCTACTTACAGTTTCTGTGCAGCCAAATGGTAAGAAGAGGTTAATTTTGGATTTGAGGATGGTTAATTTGTATTTATACAAACAGAAAATTAAATATGATGACATAAGTGTTATATTGCAATATCTACAAAAAGATGATTATATGTTTTCTTTTGATCTGAAATCCGGTTATCATCATATTGAAATGTATTCTGAGCATACTGATTATTTAGCTTTTGCATGGCCAGATAAATTTGGTAATATTGTCATATATAAATTTGTTGTATTGCCTTTTGGGCTCAGCTCAGCTCCATATATTTTTACAAAATTACTTAGGCCAGTAATATCTTGGTGGAGGTCACATGGACACAGGGTGTCAATTTTTCTAGATGATGGTCTAGGTAACGCTCAAACTAAAGAAAGATGTGAAATTTTGGCAAAAATTTGTTGCACAGATTTATTGGAGCTAGGGTTTTTACCAAGTCCTAGTAAGTGTGAATGGTGTCCAAAAACAGAAATTATTTGGACTGGTAATTTAATAAACAGTGTAGAAGGAAGGTTATTCGTTTCACCCAGAAGGGAAGAAAAGATCCTAAAGTTTTTTTCAGAATTGGCTGAATTTCAAGTTACTCCTGTAAGGAGTCTGGCTAATCCACAGGAATGATCATTTCGGCATTAAGGAATATTGGAAATATTGGGAGGTTGATGACAAGATATTTATTTAGATGTATTAATAAAGCATCCACTTGGGATGAGAATATCGAAATTGATGAAAAAGCTAAAGAAGAAATTGTATTCTGGAAGGATAATTTCAGAGATCTTAATGGTATACATATATGGGAAGAATTTAAACAGGATGTATTGGTTTATTCAGATGCATCAAGCACAGGAGGTGCAGGTTATGTAGTAACACATGATGGTATTGCAATTTCGCATGAACAGTGGTCTGAATTTCAGAGAATGAAAAGTTCAACTTGGAGAGAACTGTATGTTCTGTGGTATGTTTTGGTGGCAATGTGTCATATGTTTGTGGGTAAAAGTATTGCGTGGTTCACAGATAATCAAGCTGTGGTATGGATTATGCAAATCGGAAGTTCAAATATAGATTTACAAAATTTATCTTTGGCAGTATGCCATTTATTGGCTAATAATAATATACAATTGTTGGTTAATTGGGTACCTAGAAACAGGAATATACAAGCAGATTTTTATTCTAAAATGTTGGATATTGACGATTACGGGTTAGCCAAATCCGTGTTTGAATATTTGAATTTTATTTGGGGACCGTTGACCATCGACAGGTTTGCAAGTTACTATAATGCAAAATTAAGTAGGTTTAATTCTTTATTTTGGAATCCGGGAACAGAGGCAATTGATGCTTTTTCTCAAAATTGGGCAAATGAAAATAATTACATTATGGCTCCTACAAGGGTTATAGCAAAAGCATTGATGCACATGGGAAGATGTGGAGCGAAAGGAGTAGTTATAGTACCAGTATGGAAATCTTCAGCATTTTGGCCTATATTAACCGAGGATGGTGTTAAGTTCAGAGATTTTGTATTGGATTATATAGAGATTCCAAATACAGTTGATGGATTTGAGAAAGGCAAGGCGCCATATTATACGTTGTTTGCTAACAGAGACTTAAAATTTAAAGTTTTGGCATTGAAAATTGATTTCAAAGGACAGGTGAAGGATAATAAGATTATTCAGTAAGATAAGTATCTGGGTGATACGGGAGTTATGGTTGTATACCTGTTCAGTCTTGTATAGACTATGAATATATTTGGTCATGTATGGATTATGGATAATTTGTAAAATTATCATGATGAATGTTTGTGAAACATATGTTGGCATAAAGTAATGTCAATCAAGAGTTTGCATATTAAAGATATATGATGCAGCGTTATTGTGATTTTTGTTATTATTTGATTTTTAAAGTATTGTTTTTCTATTTATTAGATGTATACAAGCAAGGGTTTTGGGGGAGAGAGGAAGTTTTCCAAGATCAACTGCTAAAAGATTTGTCCAAGAAATTGCCGGAAGTAGTTGTACAAAATAAAGCCTATAGTACAGCATATGGTTATTCTAAAGCATTTCTAAGATGGAAAAAGTTTGCATTGTCAAGGAAAGATAAAATTTCTGTTCTACCGGCACAGCCAAATCATGTAGCTTTATATTTAGTTTATTTGATACAAACATCAAATTCTCCTAGTCCAATTTTTAGTGCGTTTCATGGTATAGCTTGGGCGCACGAACAAGCAGGTATTATTTCTCCTACACAAGACATCATGGTCAAAAATGTTTATGAAAGTGCTACTAGAATTTTGGCAAAGAAAACCGAAAAGAAGAAACCATTTAAGCTAGACCACTTGCAAAAAGCAATGGTGGTGTATGATGATAACCAATTAATGAATTTGAGATTTTTGGCATTTATGCTGTTGTCATTTGCAGGGTTTTTTAGATCACAAGAAGTTTTGAAATTAAAAGTAGGTGATATAAATTTCGAAAATGATTACATTTCTATTTTTTTGGAATCTTCTAAAACAGATCAGTATAGGGATGGATCATGGGTTTTGATAGCTAAAACCAGTAAGATCACATGTCCATATACAGTTTTAAAAAGATATATGTGTAAAGCTGATTTATTCAAAGAACTGGAAACGCCATTATTTCGGAATATATGTAAAACAAATAAAGGTTTTAAAGTTAAAAAACAGCCGCTCACCTACAGCAGAATAAGAGAGATTATCAAAGAAAAAATGGAACCTATAGTGGGGGATATTAAAAATTATTCAGTTCATTCTTTGAGATCTGGAGGCGCAACCGCTGCTGCTAATGCAGGTGTTAAAGATAGATTGTTTAAAAGGCATGGTAGGTGGTTAAGTGAAAGAGCAAAAGATGGCTATATAGAAGATGATTTAAAAGAGAGGTTGTTAGTTTCGCAATCTTTAGGGCTGTAAGTTCCCGTACTGTAGGGTCGAATCGGATGTTGCATCACACATCAGCGAGCATCTACCAACAGTATATTGGTGTTGTTATTTCTTATAATAGTCCGCACTTGTTGTTTTCTGTGGTTCTTTTGAACGAAGCGGTCCGCAGGTTAGCGTAGTGACAAAAGAATAGAAGAAAAGTATTGTGCGGACGGTTAGGATGCAATAAAGATAGGGTTCAGTGAGCGTAGGTGACGCAGCCAATTAATATAGGGTCCAGTGATTCTGGACGATAGTTATGTAAATTATAACTGTATATAAGGAGCTCTGGACAGAGCATAAGTCATTCGAAGCTCGTACTCCTGCTCGTAGGGTGCGACTTCTAGATCAAATTGAATTTTTTTATTAAAAACTGAGGTCGGAGTTTGTGGGGTATGATTGCATTGCGCCGACCACAGGTTTCCAGAAGGCTGGTTTTTTCTGGGCGGCAACATACCATAGAGGAAATTATTTGTTTTATACAATGTAATATACATATATATATTTATCATATAAATAAATCGGATGTTGCATCACACATCAGCGAGCATCTACCAACAGTATATTGGTGTTGTTATTTCTTATAATAGTCCGCACATTGACTATCATAGGATACTGTAGAATCAGAGAATGGTTCATTTTTACGTAAGTCTTATTTTCCCGTTTTCCCCGAATGTGTATTAATGTTTATTAAGTCCGGACATGTACTGTATTGTTTTTTCCTTTGTTGTTTATTCCCGTTTCGGGAATATTAAAAACAGAAAAAACAAACACATCTCCTCTCTTAGGAAATATTTAGAAATGGAAACACCCCAAAATGAAAAATTAGGGAAAATTGTCACACGGAAAAATCAGCCGTTCTACAGTAATAGAAAAGCATACATGTACCTCGAAAACAAAGTGTCAACTTTAAGCACAAAAAGAACGGAAAATATAAAAAGGGCAGATGAGGTTAGTAAGTTAACTACTACAGCCATTACTACTACTACTACTACTACTACTACTACTACTACTACTACTCTTTAATGATCACATAATGGTTACCTAATTTACGTCATAGGTATAGGTAAGTACTTACACTGATGAAGTTGGTATAAATACCATCCACTGTTACCTCTTTTGGCTGTTAGAAGTTACCGTTGGTTCATTAGTTGAGTAGTTGCTAATTGCTTGACTAATTAATTACACGAGAAGAATGGACGTGCTTAAGAGAATTAGTATAATCAAATTGGGATATGTCACTTAGATCCGTCTCTCAATGAATGATTTGATGCGCTTATTCAGTAAAGCCATCTGATTCCTGTCCTTAACCCGAGGGCAGACCGGGCATTTTACACGACCGTATGCCCGGGTGCCTGGACATACCGTACCGTATTGTATCCCCGGTCATGGCATGGGTTCAAATCCCCCCTAAAAAATTGTATATTTAAGAAAATCTCCAGTGACCAGGGGTTTGTTGTTGGTTGTCACCAACAATTAAAGACTTTACACATTTCAGGCACTAAATGGCAGGAAAGTGACCACAGTGAAACCTCGGGGTTTTGAACACCTTGGGACCAGGGCAAAAGTGTTTACAATAGTGCATGTTCATATCTCTGTAGTCTTTTGAAAAAGTAAAAGATACTAACAGGAACTATATATTTGTTTCAAATATATAGTTCCTGATACTAATGAGACAGGGATTTTGTTCTCACATTATGAGGTGTTTACATATCCGGGATGATCACTCGGGTTCCGCACTTGGGAAAACCATCCTCCCTCTGGGAGGCATTCCATCAGGATACCCACACTGGCATGGCATATTTGTTTTATTATACCGAACAAACTCCAATTTGGTAAAATATCAATGAAAACAACAATGACTGCCGGTAGATCCAGTGAGAACGGTGGACGTTTTGCCGGTGGACATGATGGAATGGCCAACCTTTGTAAGCCAATCCCGGCTTACGATTTTCACGTGAGGTATAATGAAATGAGTTGTTTCATTGTATGATCCAGCTCTCTCTCTCTCTCTCTCTCTCTCTCTCTCTCTCTCTCTCTCTCTCTCTCTCTCTCTGGTATGTAAAAGGTTAACCAGAAAATGGAGCTTTTGTGATGAGATGTGTTTGTTTATTTTCTTTCTGTATGGATATCATCTTAATCAAAAGCATTCAAAGGACACTGTATACCGTTTCCCCATCTATCTAAGACTGTCAAACAGGATACGAGCAATTCTAAACCCTTTTTTAAATCACGCCCCGTATTGTTCACGATCTCTCTCGTCGGATCTGATGGTGGCCATTAATGCTCGAAGCAGCCAAAAGCGGCCTGCCAATTTTGATCAAATCGTTCAAGCAAAAGCATAGTTGCGAAAATATTTGGAGGATAACTATTAAATAGAGTACTACTAACAAGTCTCGTTCAAATATTTTGTAAAATTATTTTCAATTCTCAAGTTATTGTTAAAAGTAATTTAGATGCAGACGACATTTTCTAGAGGAACTCTTAAGCATTAATAGATTAAGCTACGAGCAATAGAAGCCAATATCCGGCTAGTGATCTTAGCCCTATCATATTGTGGGTGTTCACCATCATATCACATTACTTTGATATGTCACAATACACCTACTAATACTTCATCGGTCACAATGCATTGCGAACAGCGTATATAAACGTAAAATGGTATTAAAATGGCAGTATTCAAGTTTAAAACAACTTTGTTTATTTGATATACTTTACAGTTTTACTGTACAAAAATGAATCTATTTCTTCGATATAGTTTATATGTTTGATATCAAAAAGATCATTGATTTAGTTTTCAGTTTTGATATACAAATAGCAAATTCAATTATTTGATACGATGCACAGTTTAATGTACAAAAACATTTATTTCTTTGATATAGTTTAGAGTTTTATTGTACACACTATGAATGTATGTACGTATGTATGTATGTATGTATGTATGTATGTATGTATGTATGTATGTATGTATGTATGTACCTATGGATTCGTAACATGTTTCCATATCACCTGGCTGTGGACTAGGTACGAGTCTCTCTGAACCTATATGTAATGATGCCCCTTATTGTTTACGATATCTCTCTTTAGATCTGACAGTGGCTATCACACTACACACATCAGTAACCTATATCCGGCGAATGATCTAAGTCCTACTATCGTAGTGCAGGTGTTCATTAAGCATAACGAATGACGCGAAAGGAAATTACTAAGGTATATAAAGGGGTTTAGAGGATAAAAGCACCAAATCAACTTCATTCCTCTGATGTGAATTTATGGTTGATGTACGTAGCTCCTCAAGGAACGTGTGTAGGTTGTGATCATGTTTCTATTGTTAACTGCATTAGTAGCATTTCATTTTTCTTTCCTTCTGCCGTGAGCTTATTTTGCTAGTAGTAGTAGTAGTAGTAGTAGTAGTTGTAGTAGTAGTAGTAGTAGCAGTAGTAGTAGTAGTAGTAGTAGTAGTAGTAGTAGAAGTAGTAGTTGTAGTAACAGCAGCAGTAGCAGTAACAGTAGAAGTAGCACTGGTGGAAGAAACACCTTTATCAAAAGCAGCAACAGCAGCAGAAGCAGCAGCAGTAGCAGTAGCAATAGGAGTAGTAGTTAGTAGTAGTAGTAGTAGTAGTAGTAGTAGTAGTAGTAGTAGTAGTAGTAGTAGTAGTAGTAGTAGTGGTAGTAGTAGCAGCAGCAGCAGCAGCAGCAATAGTAGTAGTAGTAGTAGTAGTAGTAGTAGCAGCAGCAGTATTAGTTGTAGTAGTAGTAGTAGTAGTAGTAGTAGTAGTAGTAGTAGTAGCAGCAGCAGCAGTAGTAGTTGTAGTAATAGTAGTAGTAGTTAGTAGCAACAGCTGCAGCATTAGAAGCCTATTAAAAGCTGATGATGTACGCCTCAAAAGATTAAATAGATCAACAAGAATTTGTATGTTTTGTGACCTCTATGAGGAAGACAACGTCAGGCATCTTGTAATGCAATGCCCGATGATGCAAACTGAGAGGACCCAGATGTTTAATGAGCTGAGAGCTGTAGAGGGAGGATGCGGATCCCTAATCCTTGATAATGCTCGTGACCTCCTAAGCATCCTATTAGGTAAACCGATAATTTCATATACATTTCCAACTTTCCTGCGTTTGCTGATTTATGTAGAGAGTTGTCAGACTGCGTTTGCACTACTTACAGGTTATGACACATGGATTTTAAGCTTTTTGTTTATGAATTAATATTAATCTAGAGTGAGTTTAAATTAATAATTTATTATATTAGTTTATATAAGATACATAGTTGTCCCACATAAATTTGGGCTACTTGTTGTTTCTCATTTGTAAGTTATTATATTTGCAACCTTTAATCTTTTTCTGTAAATATATATGCTTGGTTTATATGTTCATTCTGTATGAAGTATGACTTTGTATTCAAACCGAATATAGTTGATAAACATACACATACAATTACTGCGTGCATTGCTGGAATGTATTTCCTGCACACAATGCACAGGCATCCCGGGCATTATACACGACCGCATGTCCGGTTGTCACCCAGTTATCTGGGCATTGATGCATGGACGACCTCACAACTGAACGTAGCTTTGATTAGAATGCTACGTGGGTCATTTGCGTGCTTGGCTTATTTTTTGACATGTTATCCAAGGGTTTTTGTACCACCAGGCACTGACAGACGTCCGGTCAACTGGTGCAGGAATACTATACTGTATGTATAGTCATCACTATCCATTCAGTATACTATTACGTTTCACCATCTCATTAACCCTATATTATATAGTCTAAGGAGGAAATTAAAGAGCCATATACGTTCTCAAGTTTGTCTTTAGGTGTATGCCTTTAATCATTATTGTAAAACTATCCATATAAGACATACCAATCAGCCTCCCAATACGGATAGCTTTCTTAATCCCCATAGTACTTGATATGGGACAAATTAGAAAGTGAAACGAGAAAACTTTTTTGCAAGACCAGATTGCATATATTCGTAACCAAAACATTCCGGATGAATAAAACAGAATTAATCGGTTCGAATAGCGAATATGATTGGTATTGAAACGTATATGTCTAAATTATTGGTCACAAATACTGCTTAACTTATTGATGCGAACTGCAGCCCAAAACAGCCTGACACTTCGATGAAAGCTTGCAGTCAAGAACATTGTTAGGAAATATTTGACAGTGAAATCTTCCACAGAACATTACCAATAACTCTTCTTCAAATATTTTGTGAAATCTTTCTCTCTCCAAAGTTATTGTCAAAAGTGTCTAATATTCAGACAATAATTCCTGGAGGAACACGCGCGCGCGCGTGTGTGTATGTATGTGTGTGTGTGACTGTGTGCGCGCGCAAACACCTTGATTTAATATAACTTGAATATTCATTCTCGTTTGTCTAGCATTGCGCCATTCAAACTGCACAATCATTTGATGTGGGCGTATTTTTTGGAAGATTTTCGATGACGTCATTCACCCACCATTGCTGTTTTTTATTGCGTCACAACACAAATAGGGCTGAGAAGCTAACTGGATTAGCGTGGCATTGATTCCGTTAATCTAATTCGGGCTCTATGCGAGTCTGAGAGTGCAATATATAGTGATATTACACGCTAATCGTTGCCTTGCCCGGTATCGAAATCTAGCGTGGTCATATTTATGTTGACAGCTCCCATTACCTTAGTCCATGATGTACGTCGCGCCATTACCTTATTCCATGATGTACGTCGACGGGTATTATGTCGGCGCGTAATAACGCCATGTTGTTTTACCTCCCATTTGCACTTCTTTCTGTGCTCAGGCACTTACCTGAAAATCCCGGATACTCTTAAGATGATGAAAACTTCTGCGGCTCAATAGAGACAGCTTTCCACCCTGTCATCTCAATCTTATCACACTTTTCTTTGATAACAATGCGTATTTTAAGACATGCATTTGTTTTACCTTTCATGGCATCTTAATTAACATTTTCTTAAAACACTCCTACAACTAGTACCATTTCCTAAGATATGTACATATTGTGAAATATTCGTTGAATTTCTTGATATGAGCATCCGTAATACATGAAAATGTTTCATGTTTTATGTTTGTTTAAGGAGCAAATAAAAAACAGCATTTTGCGAAGTTAAACTATTGTTTTACCTATGGTACAAATACAATGCAATATGATCAATATGCACTTTTAGATGCAATGAAAATCATCTCCTTGAGATGTTAACCCTTCCAATGCGGAGGCTACTTTCGCCCAAAGCACATTTGGAAGCAAAGAACTTTGAAAACCATCTAAACCATCTGTTGGTATTAATAAGTTAGCTCTAGCTGCGAACTCTCAGATGATTACCCATGTGCCAGAGTTTCAGTCATTTTCCAGTTTTTTTGCATCATTTTGTATTGGTTAAAATAGTATACTAGTATTTCTCTAGAAGGACACGCAGTCGTTTCAAATGGCTGAATGCATTTATGATCACTGCTGCCAAAAGCAAAGAGGCTGACGATTCGCTCAAGCAAAAGCATAGTTGGAAACATGTTTGAGGGAGAAATGCTAATTATAGCACAACCAATAATTCTCCTTCAAATATTTCATAATTGAGTAATCGTCAAAAGTATCATAGATTCACACGTCGGACCAATATCAAAACTATTTGTCAGACAAAAAACAGGGGTTTAACATACACATTGCACATGTTTTAATCTCTCCTTCTTTAACAAAATTTGTCGGGGTAAAGAACACTTCGTAAAGTTACTTCAGAATAAAGTGAAGAAAATCGCAAATCATACGAGCAATAGTTGTTATTTTGGTTCTGATTGATATTTTTACTTAATCATTACCAGACTAAGACTAACATTGGAATGATATTTCTAAAGATAACCGGGCCCTTTTAGCATATACTGACATGAAAGGCTTAACCTATTAATGCTCACAGCCGCCTAAAGCAGTCTCACAATCTAAAGAAAATCTAGCAGGCAAAAGCAAAGCCAGCAAAATACTTGTTGGAGAAATGTCTTTCCAAATAATACCTACAACTCTCCTTCATATGTTTTTAAAAAGTTATTGTTATAAGTATCATAGATCCAGAACCCAGAAGACAAATTCTGGTTTACCAATGGGTTAATCATATCGATGCTTCATACCCACTCTATTTATAGTTAGGTTTGCAGTTTTAGTGAGGCTTGGGGAATGATATTTGAATATCGATTTCTCACGGGGGCAATATATTTAAACTACATTGGCCACGTTCGTGCTTTGTTTTCTTATCAAAAGCTCAAGTGGTTAAGTGCGGATTTCCCATATGTAACATTTTGGTTGGCTCTGTTATGATTGGCTATCCTCATCAAATATTGATAGTAACCATTCTATAACTTAATAATCCCGTATTTTGAACAGTCTTAAGGATGGCCAATATGTATATATATATATATATATATATATATATATATATATATATATATATATATATATATATATATATATATATATATATATATGTTTAATATACTAGTATACATATATGTATATACATATATAAGTATATATATATATATATATAATTATATATATATATATATATATATATATATATATATATATATATATATATATATATATATATATATATATATAGAGAGAGAGAGAGAGAGAGAGAGAGAGAGAGAGAGAGAGAGAGAGAGAGAGAAAGTGAACTGCCGTTCCAACAACATCGTATACTTTTTTATGCTGTAACATGTGCGGTAGACATTATGTAGGCCAGACCAAAAGACCTCTAGTAGAGAGATTACGTGAACACATCCGTAATATCAACCAAGAAAACCAAATACACATAGTGGGCAGGCACTTCAATGAACCTGACCACACCGGTACACAAGCCCTCGAAGTACAGGTATTAAACTTCGCCAGAGGTCACCCAGACTCCAAGACCAGCCTAAATATGCGGTTGGAGCTCGAATCCAAATATAGTCCAAACTATATATATATATATATATATATATATATTATATATATATATATATATATATATATATATATATATATATATATATATATATATATACTATATATATATATATATATATATATATATATATATATATATATATATATATATATATATATATATTATACACATATATGATAATGACAGACCCAACCATACACAATACAGTCATGGGAAATGTCAAAAGTGGTCTCTTAAAGGGGCACTAAACCCTGAAATACATCCTAGCTTATTTGAAAGGATTTACACTTTAAAGCCATCAATCATATAGACCCAATCCAATTAGGTCCCACGGGGTAGAAACGTGTATATTCTAGTTGCCCCATCTCCTCTCTGTGCGCAGCCATATATCACCCATCCTTCTGCTGCCAGAAAGTCACAGTTACCCTGTTGGCAAGACAGGAATAGCTAGTATGCATGCAGTGCATACACCCTGTGTTTCTACTTTCAATTTCCAGCTTTTGGCTGAGGTGAATGGACCTGCAAACGCTGTTGATAGCACCATCATAATGGCGAATCCACGTGTTGCATTTGGCAGTACTAATAGATTTGGAAGTGGCGTTGTCTTTCACAAGATTCCACGTGTTAAAGAGACACAGAAATTGTGGCTTATTGCACATACACTTGCTAAGCCACTTTATCTAAAGCATGCCTGTGTGTGCTTTGAGCCTTTTCTGGAAGGGGATACTACCCAAATAGCAAAATGCAACCAGAAGTAATTTGTGGAAGTGCAAAGAGCAGATACTTGTGCAAATCTGCCGTACCAAGTGTGTTTTCCTTCAACTCAAGGGATCAAGAGTAAGATAAGCTAGACGTAAGTCTCAAAAAGTGTATCATTGTCTCACTAGAAATCAACTAGATCATGTAAATCTCAATAAGTATTGCAAAAGGAATTAAAGCAATACTTGAAATAAAGATAATATTAAATTGTCCAAAAAGGTTTCTCCATAGTTCAATCAACTATACTTGAGGATTTAATAAATAAACTCTAGTGGTCGTTTGATCAAGGCAAAATATACTGGAAAAGTCTTGGGGGTTCTGAAAGTGGGCGTGCACAGCAAGTGGTCGTTTAAAAGAAGTGGTAGTTTGTACAAGTTTGACTGTATATTTCTATTTATATCATAGCATGCGTCAAAGCCGTGCCTCTAAGGAGGCAGGAATAAACATCTAGAACCATTATCATGTCATTACCGTAATTAATTGGCAGTTTTAAGTGACTAATTGCAAGTAATAAAGACTCTAAGAGGCAATGAAATTAGAAGAATGTGGCAATTAATGAGTGAAAAACATACTGGCGGAACCAAACTGTATAACATAAACATCGCAAGGCAAATCCGGATCCGTAAAACAATTCCCCAAAGTCTCCATACAACGTCATACAATTTATGTATTGACAACATGGAGTCAAAATAGAACTTTGAGCAGTTTTTAGGAGATACATTAAGACTGCCACACGCAGTTACCATTTCAACTCACGATCTCAATGTAATACAAAGAAATTATTCTTTAGATGTGTCGAATGTCAAAATGGCATTTGATAATCTAACAAACATTCACAACAACATACATAAATTTTCTGAATTCTACTCATTCGTGCTGTCTGTTTCATTCATAATGTTTTCGACAATAACCAAAGCACTTTGCCATGGCATTGACTCACCATCATAATTTGATTATAGCAGGAATAGAAGGCCCAGCCTGGCGGGATAGCATACAGGCAATATACCAACAATACAGAACAGCCTCAGCTAACCATAGGATAGTTTGGACTATGAATAAACACAAAGTACTCGGCAAAAACTAAAACTGCTGATAAGGAACGGAGCATAAACTCACAAATAGTTG
>OZ012695.1:38335407-38339686 GCA_963942565.1 Maea johnstoni
TGCGCTAGCTGGGAAATTTAGATTTGGTATTTCGATTATATATCTACATCTATCTATATATCTATATCTATCCACCTTTATAAAACATAAACATATATATATATATATATATATATATATATATATATATATATATATATATATATATATATATATATATATATATACATATATATTCTTAAAGAGAGGGGAATTTATTACCGTTTCTGAGTTTCTATCTTGCAGCGATATGATTTTAACAGAAGAAAGAGACATACATGTAGAAACCAATACAAGTCCGTCTTTCATTTTACAACATCATGGACCATTCGGCTCCAGAGGCAGACCTATCTGGTGGCAAGAATATGCCACCTGATGGTCGTACTTCCTATTTTCTCCCCAACTCAGTGGGTCAACACATCAATCGATCCCCCGCACCTGATGAAGTACTGTAGCTCAACCAGTGTCAGGAAACTGGAGATTTCGTACCCAAGATAAATCGTAACCAAGAGACTACGTAACCAAGACATTTTCTCAGCACCATTTCGTACCCATACGGAATTTACTGACTTGGACAATGGCCAATAAATCTCGTAGTTTATAGTTGAATTGGCAATATTTACAAGATAGTATGGCCTTTAGCTATGTGTTTAAATGAAATCACTTGGTTGCGAAGTATCTTGGTTACGGTATCTCTTGTGTACGAGATCTCCTGACACCTACTCAACTGGCGCCTCGAACAATAGACTCGCTACTACTACCTGGGCGGAAAACGCATTTGCCGTGTTTACCCTAGGTCACTTAGCAACCTAATTTCCCTCCATGGAATAACGGGCTGAAAACGCCCCGATAAACCATCGGATCATGAATTATGGGTATGCTGTGATGAGAAATTGTGTTGACGGTGTCCTTCTCGAAGGCTTTTTCGACATCTGTATATTATTACTGTGAGGTAAACGAGCTTCATGGCTCATATATTGCGGTTAGAAGACAGTTTGCGAGATGTCTGCATTACAAAGATGTCATCAAGCTTGTAAGGTGGGAGCTTGAAGAAAAATAGACACGCTGATATTATGACACAGACATGATCTATGGTGCATAATACAGAAGATAAGAACACAGCTCCTTCGATATCTTATTCTTCATTTCCATTTATACTGACTTTTAGTCCCTAAATGGATTCGTCTATGTAAATGCAACAACAAGTATAAACGCACCTATTGCATATATATATATATATATATATATATATATATATATATATATATATATATATATATATATATATATATATATATATATATATATATATATATATATATATATATATATTTATCACATGCTTGCCCTATATTCCCATTGTTGTGGCCATGTGGTAAAATTGATATAACATGTTCCGGAGTGAAAAAAACCCATATCAAGTGAAAAAAAACCATATCAAGTGAAAAAAACCCATATCAAACCATATCACACCTTTTATTGTTGGCCTATTGTTAGTCTATTGTTGAAGAACGGCAGGCCCTGTGTTGAGTGTCCTTCTCATGACGTCAGTCCTTTGTTGGCCGGCCCATGACGTCATGACCTGTTTCAAGACGCCTGACCTATTCAAGATGGCGGCAGCTCTGTTGGAAGCCCCGCTTCGCACAGAAGAGGCGTGATTAAAGTTGTAATGCATCGTAATTTCACAAGCTTCCCTACCGCTGATGATTCAGGATGAGGGGATAAGCAGGAAAAACTGCTTCTCACGACATTTGCGCATACATATGCTGTTACAGATGCTCTTCAATGTTTGACAGAGCGCTCATACACGCGCGACCCACGGGTCATAAACAGGTTACATAATTTATTCCTTAGTTTGTTTCTTTGAGTATAAATAAGCATGTAATAAACAGGTTACATAATGGTTGTGGGTGTGATATGGTTTTATCGCTTGTGGCTGTATGATATCACTCACTCGTTCGCTACCGCTCACTCGTTCGTGATATCAAACAGCCACTCGCGATAAAAACCATATCACACCCACAACCATTAAGTAACCTATTTATATATATATATATATATATATATATATATATATATATATATATATATATATATATATATATATATATATATATATATATACATATATATATATATATATATATATATATATATATATATATATATATATATATATATATATATATATATATATATATATATATATATACGCATATATATTCAGGAATTCTGAATTATTTTATCCCTTAAGATTACATATGATTTCTGGCAGGAGGGGGGGGGGTCGAATATTTATTTATCTTCCGTTCCTCCCCCTACTACTCTTTTAAATGGAACGGCCCTAAACTGAACAAAGGAACAGTGAATTTCGATTACAATGATACTTGAATCGTGTTATATTGCTCATTAATTGACCTCATTCCCTCTGGTTATATATTTTGGAACTGCAATGAGGCACTTATGCTGAAGTTTTGAAATTAAGTGAATACCCCCCCCCCCCCCCCCCCCCCCAATTCTCACTGACGAAATCCTGAATCAACTCCCGAAAGGAGGATACGTATTAAGCAAATATATACCTTTGACAATGGAATGGAATGCGCCTTTGTGCATGTTTATATGGAAAGGGCGCAATATCAAATGACAACATTATTATTATTATTTATTATTATATGTGTTTTAATGCTGTTCTAGAACTACAAGTACGCTTTTTGTCAAATTCCTCATAAAAACCAAATGTAACATATACTACACCTACACTATACCTTCGTATATATATAATTCCTAGATGCATAATCCGGATTTTGCCTAATCCGGACAGAAATTTAGGGTCCACATCAGTCGGGATTAAGCAGAGTTGCCTGTATTAGTAAACTTCCTGTTAAGGGAAGTCCTTTTCGAATATAGTTTGCAGAGCTAGAAATATTAATGCAGATCAGATAGCTTAGCAGTTTAGGCATCAAACCTTAGTGATAGCAGATGATTTCTCTCTGTGTATTAACAGTTTTGTTAATTTTGAAAGGTATGAGTGATTCTATCAACAGTTAACAGCTTCTGTTTACATATAACAGTTAACACATTCTGGTACCAGTTGACAGATTCTGCTAACATGACATGTTTGGCGTTTAGGTGTACAGGAAAATGGAACGATACAGTAGAGACATTTAATTCTTGCACCAGTTGGCCGGACATCGACCAGTACCTGGTTGCACAAACACCCATGGACAACACGCCAAAACATAAGTTAAGCACATCGATGACCCGTGAATCAAAGCTACGTGTGAGGTCAGGAACCTGTGGTCGCGTTCATGCCCAGGAAACTTGATTGCAATCGGGCGTGCGGTCGTGTATTATGCCCGGACTGCCCACGTATTTAGTGCAGGAATTAAATGATGGCACTGTATAAATGTTACGCCCACGCGGAAATTGAACTCTCCCACTGTATGTCTTTGGTGCTAAGATACTAGTTAGGACGTTCAAACATCCGCTAAAATCTAAGACAACACCGCATTGTATAATCCAAGGATAATATTGTATGCCCCATAAACCTATACACGTGAGTACAGAATAAAAGACACGTGTCTCCCTAATAGAAACGCTAAATAGCCACTATTCATTATCGATGGAATAGGCTATGCGAGTGCCTGTCACAATGATATTGCATACTACCCTTTGAAGGTTATGATATATTGATTATTATTGCATAAGACCTGCTATGAAATGTACAGTAGGTATTCGTATATAGAGATGGGTAATGGATGCTAAGCAGTTATACTTATCATGTATTCATAATGAATATACTAGCACATGACCCTATTAACCTTACTCCACGTACAATTCTAAAATCCATTTTAGAATGATGTTGTATAATATTCGTAAGACATGATAGGTAATGTACAGTGCAATACCGACAATTAATTCCTGCACGAAATGGGCGGACCACCCGGACATAATACATGACCACAAGCCCGATTTCCACCCAGCTTTCTAAGCATGGATACATGGATAAACTAACAACTGAACGTACTTTGATTTGCAAGTTACGTGGGCCTTTGAGATGTATTTGCTTATTTGTTTGACATGTTAGCCGTGGATGTTTGTACAACCAGGCACTGGCAGACCTCCGGTCAACTGGTGCAAAAAATGAATGTCTGTGCTGTAGGTATTAATGTATACATACACACACACACATACGTGTATATATATATATATATATATATATATATATATATATATATATATATATATATATATATATATATATATATATATAATATATATATATATATATATATATATA
>OZ012695.1:38342386-38347386 GCA_963942565.1 Maea johnstoni
ACTAGAAAAAAAAGACACATATTGACAATTACATAACTATTTTAGGCTCCTAGGTTTGTAAATTTTTACACATTCCGTACCTTGCCGATTATTTCTATCCTAGGTTAGATAATTCTTGAAATGCCCTGCCCCAAATCTTATCAAATACTTGCTCCATACTATAAGTCCGGGCCATGTATTCTTCCATTTGCTTTTTGGTGAAATAGGATGGCTTTAAACTCTCCTAAATCATAATTTCCCCCTAATTGCCTATTTCTATATATTACTTGTTTTTAAGCTAGTCCGGTTCTACTGATGAAGCTATCAAGACTTATAAAGCCAATTTCTTTATTTGTGTCACCAATTTTCAAAAGAGGGTCGATTAATTTATTTTTAACCAATCTTCATTTTTTTCCAGAATCATGATGACCTAGTGGTGACGATACCTGGCTTACAAGCGTGAAGTCGCAGGTTCAAGTCTCCGCTAGCTCCCCATTAGCGGGTTGGCCTGATTCCTATATATAATGAGCGGTGTTGTGAAGGGATGTCTTATGGCGCTTCTACAACTGAAATGCCCCTTGGAACTATTTGTAAAGAGGATGGAACATTTTGTCATCGGCTCCTTGTTTCAATCTCGGCGCGACATGAACTTAGCTGTTTAGAGTGACATAAAAACCAATTCCTCACTCGCTCTCCGAGATTTGCCACATTACATTCCTTTTATCTTTGGAAACATTTTTTGTAAGGGTTCGCAACCCCCTTTTTAAAGGATGGCTCAGACATGTAGGAAGGAGAGCTTTTTTGTATATGCAGACGGCACAGATAGCATGAACGATGATAAGAAATAAGGATGAAACTCTTCAAAGTAATCACTCCCTATAATTGGGCGTCAGACAATAAAGAGTAAGAAATGAAGGTTTTCGGTGGTTGCCCCAGTTCACAGGGAAATCGAACCCCTACTCACCCCGGCCTGGGACTGAACTCTGGACCCCATGCCTCTCAGCACTCAGGCCTGAAATCTTGCCACTGGACCATTGAGTCTGGTTCTTTGGAAACATGGATATACAAGAGTTGCAAGCGCGAAGAAAGCACATATTGCTACATTAGACTACTCGGCCAAGGAGGCAGTCCCAGAGAATTGCCATATTTGGTATTCTTTCATCTTTGGAACCATGAATACAGAAGGTATGATTGGAAAGTATCTTGGACACGCAGCGCTACATTTCACCAATAGGCCATTGAAGGGGTATCGAGTATTGAGTATTGCCACATTTAAGCCTTCTTTTATCTTTGGAATCAATAAAACAAGAGGGTTATCAGAAACAAGGAAAACATCTATATATTGTGACTCCGTATATAAAATACATATCGCTACATTAGACTGCTCTGATAATGAGGTATCCCCTAAGCTTTGCCACATTGGTATACATTTGTCTTTAGAGTCAATAGAACAAAAGAGTCGTAAGAAGTGACAAAAGCATATTTATAACTCCATATATGAAATGCAAATCGCTACATGAAACTGCTCAGATAAGAAGGCAGCCCCTGAGAATTGCCACGTTTGTCTTCTTTTATCTTTGGAATCAATAAAAGAAAAGAGTTGTTTTCAACGAAGAATGTACCTTTATATTGTAACTCCGTATATGAAATGCACTTTATTAGATTGCTTAGATAAGGAGAGAATTGACACATTGGTCTTCTTTTGTCTTTAGAATCAAGAGAACAAAAACGTCGTTAGAAGTGGCAAAGGCATATCTATGCCCATATATGATATGCAAATCGCGACTACTCAGATAAGGAAGATATCCATGAGAATTGCCACATTGGCATTCTTATACCTTTAAATCAATGCAACACAAGGGTTGTTAGAAATGAAGAAATTATCTATGTATGATGACTACGTAAATGAAATGCATATCGCTACATTAGACTGCTCAGATAATGAGGTAGCCCCTAAGCTTTGCCACATTGGTATACATTTGTCTTTAGAGTCAAGAGAACAAAAGAGTTGTAAGAAGTGACAAAAGCATAATTATAACTCCATATATAAAATGTAAAACGCTAACATCAGACTGCTCAGATTGTTATTGTAACTACGTATATGAAATGCACTTCATTAGACTACTCAGATTGTTATTGTAACTGCGTATATGAAATGCACTTCATTAGACTGCTCAGATTGTTATTGTAACTGCGTATATGAAATGCACTTCATTAGACTACTCAGATAAGGAGACAGCCCTTGAGAACTGTAACATTGGCCTTCTTATATCTTTGGAATCAATGAAACAAAAGGTTTGTTAGAAAACGAAGAAAGCATCTATATATCGTGACTCCATACATGACTACTAAGGTAAGACTGGCAGCCCCTGAGAATTGCTCTTCTTTTTTAGTTTTGGAATCAATAAAACAGAAGAGTTGTTAGAATTGGAAAAAGCATCAATAACTTATGACTCCGTATATGAAATACACATCGCTACACCAGACTATTCAGCCATGGAGGCAGCCCTGAGTATTGCCACAGTATCCTTCTTTTATCATTTTTGACTTCAGAAACTGAGAAAGAGGTTTTATTATTAACGTAGAAAGGGCCTGTGTTTTATCGAACCTCGACTGAAATACGACTTACTCCATTAGATTTGTATGAGTTTGTAAAGATGAATTTACAGCAAATAAACACACGACTACGAGTATTATTAAGGCGCTCGGCCATCTAGGTAGTCCACTAGATTAGCCACATTGGTCTTCTTTCATCTTTGGAACCAGGTACAAAGAAGATATATGAGGAAAGCGCCTGCATTTTGGGATGTTAGGGAAGCACGAAATTTGCAACAGGAAATACGTAAACAACATATTAGTAAATATATAGTCGGACATGAGAAAATACACACAACTAATTTGCAACATTTTACTACCCGGCCATCTAGATATGCCACTTTGTTATCAATACACGTGCGAGGTGAAAATCTCCTATACTAAGATAATACTTATGTAATTATAATCCATTATCTATTTCTATTATTATTATTTGTATGTTCCCTTTTCTTGATTTTTCTATACAAAATATGCATCTGTATTTTTTTGAATGAAATTTTTGCAGTCAATAAAATATACAATACAATACAAACTCTTCTTATATCTATCGAATCAAGAGCATTAAAAGAAGTTATAAATGACAAAAACACCTGTGATCTACTACAACATACACTGTATATGAACTTGACATTGTAACATTAGTCTGCTCGGCCAAACGGGCACCCCTCCCCAAGTTTGTCACAAAGGCATTTTTATCTTTGCCGTAAATACACTTTAACAGCCATGAAGATATCGACCAAGATAATTAGATCGTCTATACAAGTTTTTTCATTTCCGTATTGGGGGTTTCCATTGTATATGGTCGCGTGCAAGAACACGATGGAATATGTCAAATAATGATGACGATGACGAATAGCTAAAACCTACATGTAGAAACTATCTATCACTATCAGGTTTAGTCACAAAGTAATAAGAAGCATTGAAATCGAATAAATTGTATGTTTTCGGCTAAAAATGTCATTGAAACCGAATAAATTGTATGTTATCGGCTAAAATGTAAAGGATTATAATCGAACTGACACAGCGCACTTGGAGTTTCAGTATTGCAAATTCCACACTTTCAGCGTGGTGCATAACTGTGCATGTACAGTACAGACATTTTTCCAGGCACCAGTCGACCGGACGTCTGCCAGTGACTGGTTATATAAACATCCATGTATAACATGTCAAGAAAATAATCCAAGCACATCTGTGACCCACGTTGCTTGCGAACCAAGGTTACTTTACATTTTGAGGTTATCCATGAGTCTATGCCCAAGTAACTGGGTGGCAATCGGAGTGCAGCCGTGTATCATGCCCAGGCTGCCCACGCATTTAGTGCAGGAGTTACATGTCGGCACTGTATGAATAGTTCATCCATATAACAAATTAACCTAAAACCATACGCTCTAAACAATGGTGCACATTACCGAGTCTGATTTAATCTGAATTGTATATGTTTATCCCTTTTGAATACAAATGCCAATGCAAATGTCAGGTGCGGATCCTAATGTAAACGATGATTAGTGATGTAACTGAAGGTGAATAACCTGTCCACGGTGCTAATATATCGATAAAGTTCTCATTGATTTTACTCTCGCAACCCAGCCGCACTATCAGGTACGAAAAGGACGATGAAAAATTACAAATCTCTTTGGTTATGTCATCTAATGTACTGTAGAATAGGAAATTAATCCGAGGTGCAAATTCACCGAATTTTTGATTTTTGATTTTTCCGAGATTTTTTATTCCGAGAAGCCAGTGTTGAAGGTCGATATTATAATGACAGGAGTAATACATTTGACTTTCACTATACCGAACTGAACCACTCGGTAAAGTTCGGCAGAATAATAAACCATTCGGTTTAATTTCCTATTCTACAGTATGTAGATGTCAGTCGAACGTGAGAAAACGGTACGTTGTGGAGAGTAAATTTAAGACTCACGTCTTTTTAAGATGTCTTGATAAAACCTGCTTGCTATACATGTATATACTGAATTGCTTGGACCTTCAAGGCGACGAAAAACCAGTTGATAGAATAATATCACTATCCTGCTACCAAATGAATCTCGTGAAAGTGATATCTTAACAAAATTTTCGATATTCTAAAACTCCACATAAAATGGCAAATTACGAAGCATGCAACAAATCTCGTTATTTTTTTAAAAAGCAACTTTATGCGATAGTTCTTTGAACGCTTTTTAAAGGAGAAAAATTGAGTTATGACTGTTTTGACTTTTAGCTATTATCAAAGATTTTTAGAAAATGAATTATAGTTTCAGACGTTATAAAAAGGATTCATCATATTTTAAAATTTTCATAAAAAATAAGAATGTTAAATATAAGATATACCATTTTCTGGTAATTTGGAATTCATTTTGACTTTGACCTTATTTGTAGCAAAATGTATGTAGTTAAATTGCTTCTTATCTGTCTGTATCCACTTT
>OZ012695.1:38349886-38366437 GCA_963942565.1 Maea johnstoni
ACATATGCAAATAGATCGAGAAAACGAGAAATGATAAACATTAGTACTATATAAAGATAATAATATATAGGGTTAGGTTAAGAACAAAAACGAAATTGCATACATAAACAGGACGAGTGTGTGTATTATATATTTTATTCACTATGATGTTATCTTTATTGAGTATTATTGTTTATTTCCGGCTGTATTTGTATCTTGTATGCATTATCATAGTAAATAAAGTATATAATACACACACTCGTTATTACCTTTATTTAGTACTAATGTTTATCATGGTCCATGACTATATGAACAGATGAACAAATCGTTAAACAGGGAATGTACTTTTCTGTTCTAAATCAGTTGGAAAAATTAAAATAAAAGCTGTTTTTATGTAGCGACAGGGTATTAAATGTTGATATTTTACTAGGTACTTTGGTACTAATTGCTCGATATGTACGGAATGTACCTTTTTGTTCAAAAACAGTTTTGAAGTTGTATATTTGTAGCTACAGGGTCTTAAATGTTAGTATTTTACACGTCGTGCTATACTATATATGCTCTTGCAAAACTGAATTTGGTCTAAATGATAACGTATCAGCTAAGATATTAGCGAAGTTACGTGATTGAGACGGCGTCACAAACGCCTGTTGGACGGAGATTACAGTGTAGACATTTAATTCCCGTATCGGTCGACCGGACGTCTGCCACTGCCTGGTTGTACAAACACCCATGGATAAAATTAGAAAATGAGTCAAGCACATCAGTGACCCATGTAGCTCGTGAATAAAACAACATTCAGTTGTGAGGTCATCCATGCATCCATATCCAGTGTCAATCAGGCGTGCGGTCGTGTATTCTGTCCGGGCTGCCCAGGCAATCAGAGCGGGTATTGAATGTCGGCACTGTATATAAGCAACCTGTAGCACACCTCGGAGGGACGTTTTCTATCAGTTTATTTATTGATAAAGTCAGTTCACTTAATCTTCATCAACACGTTAATCCGATCAAATAAGATGTAGCATTTGTCGCCAGCCAGATATTGATGTTAACTCGATTAGTATGATTACCGCATCTTAGTTTGGTAATCATACTAATCGAGTTAACATCAATATCTGGCTGGCGACAAATGCTATATCTTCTTTGACTCGGATTAAGTGTTCGATCGAAGATTACAGCCTGAACTGACTTTATCAATAAATAAAATGATCGAAAACGTCCCTCCGAGGTGTGCTACCAGGATTGTGCTACATACAGTAGCCGAACATCTAATTCCCGCACTAGATTGCCTGGGCAGCCCAGTATAGTACATAGTATAGTATTTATTGACTCTATCAAAGATATAAGAAATACATCATTATACAGGTTAAGAATAGTAAAAAAGACAAATAACAGAACATAAGGTATACACAAATTGTTACATCTATATACCACCCAAGGATTCGTTTGTCCAGGTATGTATGCGCCAGTCAATGTCCTTTGTACCCCTATATTACCCGTTCCCTTTAAAGGACTAGGTTAGCCGACGCCAATTCTGTCTCTTAATGCTTTTTTCATACTTGTGGCTAATCAAGTTGCCTGATATATGCCATAGTGCGAACATTTCTTTTTCATCAAAGGATGGGATCTCACGTCCCAGTAGATAGTAAAGGCAATATTACACGACCGCAAAACCCGACTGCCGCCCAATTTCCAGGGCATGGGTGCAAGGATGACATCACAATTGAACCTAACTTTTATTCGCATGGATCATTGATGTGCTTGGCTTATTTTTCAAATGTTATCCATGGGTGTTTGTACAACCGGACCAGGCACTGGCATACGTCTGGTCGACTGATGCAGGAATTACATGTCTATACTGCTTCTAAGGGCAGTATGGAGAAATTGCGATATATGACACGATACCACATATCAGACACTTTAATCAAAATCCCAGCTTTAATCAAAATGTGCAAAGTGATGTCGAAACCTATTTGCCACTCACCCCTATTTAAGTGTGACGACCGGCGACTTAAAGGCCTACCTTTAAGTAATAGGATGTGCGATGCAGCATGTTCTCCGTTGAGAACATACATCACTTAATAATGTCCAAATGTCCAAATGTACAAAATATAAGGGAGGAAATGTACAGAAATACAATACAGACATTTGATTCGTGCACCAGTCGACCGAATGTCTGCCAGCGACTGGTTGAAAAAGCACCATGATTTTGATTTTTTTAAATTTGTATCGTGCTTGATGTGTTTTGAAATTATTCTTCGGTGTACTACGTGGTGATAAACTGATGACGTAACTGGTCCATGGCGGGCCGTTACAACATGGATGTTTAAGTAACAGACAAGTCAGAACGGGCATGTTAAAATACGTGCCCGCATACGGGCCCGCAATGGCCAGTTAACGTATACCTGTGTACCTAGAGAGAAATGCACGACTATCATCCTAAAAACGCAAATAAGATACAATACAATACAAAATTTAACAAAGGTAGTCAACTAGCAGAGGGCCTGAGTGACAAGGCCCATAATAAACAGGATGTTGTCTAATTTGGTACATAATTAAGCCATAGCACTGGATGAATAGCGTATTGACAAATATGTGTCCTCTTGTAAAACTGATTTCCTGTCTTAATGCGTTGTATTGCACACCTGATCTCATTATCTGCATCCGTGTTACCAGGTAATATAACAAAACGACCAGTAGAGTAGTACTAGGGCCCATTCTGACACCACAGTATAGTGATTTGTCAAAATATCCACTACATAGTTAATGGAAATCCAATTAACGCTTATGCTGCTGCTGGCTAAATTAGCCATTACAAAATGATGCAAAAATCTGAAAAATGACCGAAACCCTGGCTAATGGGTACTCGTCTGAGAGTACTCAGCGAGAGCTTTCCAGTGAATACCAAGATGACAGCTTTTAAATGTTTTTCAAAAGTCTTTGCGTGCTTGGACGTTGGACAAAAATAGCCTCAGCAGTGGAAGGGTTAATCGTGTGAAAACCCCTATGAGGCCGTTCGTCACACTTTACCCGAACATCAGAAATGCTATGAATATTAATGATATTGCTCTTAGTGATTCAGGTTTAAAAGTGGCTATGCATTAAATCCTGGTGCTTTATCACATGTAAATCAATGCACCCTCGATGCATGTTTTATGGTTAGCTAATGAGTTGTCAGTCTGTATTTTGACAGTAAAGTGGTCTATGAATAAGTGAACTAGAAGCGTACTTTATACACGTATGCGATTTTCCTAGAATTGGTCCGGAACACACTCATTGTCAACCCGTTAACCCTTCCATTGCTGAGGCTACTTTTGTCTAAAGTACAAGAACGCAATTTTCTTTGAAAAAACATCCATACCCTGTCATGTTGGTGTTCATTGGATAGCTCTCGCTGAGTACTCTCAGAGAAGTACCCATGTGCCAGGGTTTCGGTCACTTTCAGGTTTTTCCCATCATTTTGTATTCGGCCAAATCAGATACCAGCAGCATGAGGGTTAATGCAGCCAAAAGCAGATTGATATATTTCATAAAAATCTTGCTTGCAAAAATAGATTTGGGAAAATATTTGACGGGGAAATGGTATTCAGAACGTTACCAACAAGCCTCCTCCAAATATTTTACAAAACAGGCAAAAATATATTTGGGAAAATACTTGAATGAGAGATGTTATCCAGAACGTTACCAATAACTCTCCTTCAAATATTATCAAAAATCCATTCTTGATACCAATGTTATTATAAAAAGTATCAAAGACCCATACAGCAATTTCTGAAAGATATCTTAGTTAATACACGATTTGATATTTTTCTAGAATTGTCGGAAGTAATTCTTAGTTGATACACGGTTTGATATTAATCTAGAATTGTCGTCTGGATCTCTGTGACTTGTGAAAATAACTTGGAAATAAGCCACTATTTTACGAAATGACTGGAGGAAAGATTTTGAAGCATTCTGGTCCAGACACTTCCTCTTCAAATACTTTCCCAACTATGCCTTCGTCTGAAGGATTGTAGCAAAATAACCAGGATGGCCAGACGGCTTGCAAACATTGTAATATTGGACCGCCCGGCCGAAGGGGCAGCCCAAGATATCACAAACGTTTTTCTTAAAGACTAAGTATATACAAACACGTTTAGATACTAGTATCCATACAGCTCTCTCTCTCTCTCTCTCTCTCTCTCTCTCTCTCTCTCTCTCTCTCTCTCTCTCTCTCTCTCTCTCCTCTCTCTCTCTCTCTCATATAAAGGTCAACTCTGCTCTATCTCTCCTATTGTCTAGATTTCGTCCGTTAACGCACATTCAGGTAATTTTTTATACGGACGTAAGTAAATCTATCTGTATAACTTTCACTAACCTCTACTACGTTCATTACTGTGGCATGTAAATGTGGTTGCTGGGCACAATTTACTAATGGATATCTCAATCGTAAAAGAGTGTTTCCTATCAAAAGTTCCGATTGCAAATTGCCGTACATTTTCAACTTTCTAAGTCTCATACCACGATATCTTAATTGAAAATAAATACCTAGCCACTCACTTTGTCTTTGATTTTACCTATTTAGATGCGATAGCTTATGATATTCTCTGAATACTTTTGGGTGTTTGCCATCTTTGACATATGTAGCTTCTACAGTGCGGATGTTTAATTCCTGCACTAAATGCGTGGGCAGCCCGGCCAGAAAACACAACCGCACGCCCGATTGCCACCCATTGTCCTGTACATGGATGCATGACTTCACAACCGAACGCAGCTTTGATTCGCAAGCTACGTGGGTCATTGATGTGCTTGGCTTATTATTCTTATTTATTGTCTATGGGTGTTTTTACAACCAGGCACCGGCACACGGCCGGTCGACAGGTGCAGCAATTAAATGTCTGTACTGTAGCTTCTACATGGCGTCATGCCTTTGTGAAAAAAGTTTACAATAAAAAGGAATTCATGCCTTAGAGTATAAGATGACTCGTCACTAAATACCGGTTATCAATTTGAATTGGAACTTTCATGCAAATGGCAAGATTCCTTTGCATTCTTGTGTAAACAAATGACTCATCACTAAATACCGGTTCTCTGTCGGAATGCAAATGGCAAGGTTCCTATGCATTTTTAAGAAAACAAAGGCTATACAGCGGAGTAACATTTATGTTTAATGTCAACGGAAACTGCAAATAGCATACGCAGTTTGCTGCTGGGATAAAATAACGTTCTAACTTGAAGAGTATTATTTACATCCGTTGCTATGGCGATAATATATTGCTTTAACCACACCATAAAGTCTTAACACGCCATGGTAATGTTATTTTCCACTGCTATTACCATGGCAACGTGTATGTTTGTTTTTGGTAACGTTACCTTAGCAACTGACGAAAAAGATGTTTTTCATTTTTTGCAATCTCATCGCAAGATAACGTTATGCTCAAGTCACCGCCCTTTCGACTGAAATTTAATACTAAAGGTCTTTGGACTATGAACATGTGACAGAAGGAGCATACATACGCCATGGCAGTGTCACGTGGTCGCTGTTTTGTCGCTATTTGATTGATCTCGTCCTATTGAAATCACTGACGGAATGTTGACATAAATGACGTCAGCGAGACAGAATACACCCAAATATGGGCATGGCCAAAAATAACGGAAGGAGCTGTTGATATCGAGTGAGATCACAGAGGGAAAAACAGTCGATGATACATGACTTACCGCAAAGACAGTTAAACAACCCATTTCAAACGTTAATGATTTAAAACGAGTCAAGGGAATGAAACATGGACAAGCTGTATTTTCATTGTTTTACGACATAAGCCTTTTTCATATTCAACCTTAATTCTTTTGGTGAAAGACAACCCGAATAAAACTAAATAATTAAGAAACGATAAATGAAAGAAAACAAAATATACTGCATGTGTTTAACCCCTTAAGTTTCTTGTATGCTTTCCCAACATTTTTGATATAGAAATATGTATTAACTCCAAAACCACAATACTGTCTATCCTACAGTGCCGACATTCAATCCCTGCACTAGATGCGTAGGCAGCACGGCATGATACATGGCCATACGCCCGATTGCCACGTAGTTTCCTGGGCATTGATATGAACAGGATAACCTCACTACTGAGCGTAGCTTAGATTTGCAAGCTTCGTGGGTCATTGATATGCTTAGATTATTTCTTGACATATTACCCATGGGTGTTTGTACAACCAGGCACCTGCAGACGTCCGGTCAAATGGAGCAGGAATTGAATGTCGGTACTGTACATGTAGTACCTATTTACACCATCGTGCGTTGCTGCATACATTGAGAGGAGGCCTGTGCAGGTACAATGCCGACATATAATTCCTGCACTAAATGCGTGGGCAGCCTGGGCATGATATACGACCCACTCCCGATTACCACCCAGTTTCCTGGGCATAGATTCATGAATAACCTCAAAATTGAAAGTAACCTTGATTCGCAAGCAACGTGGGTAACAGATGTGCTTGGATTATTTTCTTGACATGTTATACATGGATGTTTGTATAACCAGTCACTGGCAGACGTCCGGTCGACTGATGCAGGAATTAAATGTCTGTATTTTAGGTCCCATAATATGAAATGCTGCAATATACGCACACCACTGCAGGCGTGCACCTATAATATTAGTCGATCGGACACTTCTAAATGCAACATTTATGTAAATATTAATCCATTAAGCAACAAGGCCAGATTGCCTCTCACAGACTTCAACCAGCACTTCTACCCCATTGGGGTAAACGCTATTGTTTAGCTGGTTATACCACTCAAGTACATAATCAATCATTATAAATGTTTTACCTGATGCCATAACATGTGATATAGGTAACAGCATCAAGGTGCACTCCATTACATTGTGGCTTAATGTTTGTTCTTACAGTGCCGACATTTAATTCCAGCAGTAAATGCCTGATCAGCCCGGGGAATATACACAACCGCACGCCAAATTGCTACCCAGTTTCCAGGACATGGATGCGTGTACGACCTCACAACTGGACGTAGTTTTGTGTTTGCAAGCTACTCTGTGCTTGGCTTATTTTTGATACGTTATCCATAAGTGATTGTACGTCCAGGCACTGGCAGACGTCCGGTCAACTGGTGCAGGAATTAAATGTCTGTACTGTACATTGCAGGTTTACTTTTATCATACCTTTAAACTGCATACTAGAAATTAGTTCTGTACAGTACTGACATTTAATTTCTGCACCAGTTGACCGGACGTCTGCAAGTGCCTTGTATATATATATATATATATATATATATATATATATATATATATATATATATATATATATATATATATATATATATATATATATATATATATATATATATATATATATGTGTGTGTATATATATATATATATACATACATATATATATATATATATATATATATATATATATATATATATATATATATATATATATATATATATATATATATATATATATATATATATATATATATATATATATATATATATATATATATACACGTACCATTTAATTCTCGTACTAAATGCGTTGGGGGCAGCCTGGGCATAATACACGACTGCAGACCCGATTACTACCAAGTTTCCTAGGCATGGATGCATGGGTGAATGCATGACCTCCCAACAGAACGTAGCCTTCTTTCGCAAGTTGCGTGGGTCATCGATGTGGCTGGCGTATTTTTCTAAATGCTATCCATGTGTGTTTGTACAAAAAGGCACTGGCAGACGTCCTGTCGACTTATGCAGAAAATAAATGCATGTACTGTATGTTAACTCACATGCTGAATCACTCAGTAATGACTCAGCCTCCCCGTCTACGAACTAGCCTCTTAATAGAGGATTGTTCAACGCGATGAAACCCTATGATAAAAGCACTTATACTAAGAGAGGTCTAGACTTGGAAGTGCAAATATTTGATGATATCACCATGATTCACCAATAGTTCCTTAACGTGATTTTCTTTTCTTTTGGTAATCAATATATTTGAAAGAATGCTCCTGAGGCGATGTCTCTTCATCGGAGTTATTAAACTTCATATTGTCCTTTGATATCTGGTGGTCACTTTACATTTTAGTGCTGAGATCGTTCCAGAGAGGGACATGTGTGTGTGTGTGTTAAGATGAGTGTATGTGAGTTTAGATGTATGTATGTATGTATTATTGATGTATGTGTAGATATGTGCATGTATGTACGTATACATGCATGTATAGGTGTTGTGTGTGTGTATGTATGTGTGTGTGTGCATGTGTTGGTGTGTATGTATGTATGCACGTATGTCTGTATGCATGCATGCAAGTATGTGTGTGTGTCTCTGTATGTATGTATGGAAGTATTATGTATGTATGTAAGTATGCATGCATGTATGTATGTATGTACGTATGTTTGTGTGTGTATGTATGTATTCAAGTATGTATGTGTGTATGTGTAAAAATATGAATGCATTATGTGTATCTAACTATCTATGCATGCGTGTATCGTGTATCTGTGCAACGCTCAGTATACCTTAGGCACATGGTTCATGGTAAATAAAGTTATGGTTTCTGAATATCTGAAGAATGAAAACAAAGATCCACGCATGAACAGGTCAACCTCACACCCGCAGCCTCGAGCTACATTGTACCATGTCAATCAAAGTTCACCCTAAGTCGACGTCAGTAAAGAATTAAACATACCACTCAATTAAGGTTGACAGACATTTCCCATTGAAAAGCAACTCCTCTTGTCACATTCTAAGAAAGAAAATCAAATCCTTCTACCTTTCATTTTGGTGGGATACGCAAAGCACCATCTCTGAAGTTAAATTATCGTAGATTTATTGAAAGAAATTCGATTTCTTTCACATATTCCCCCGAGCTCGTCTTATTGACGGTTGGTGCAGTTGGAGGGAATTTATCTCGACGCTGTCCTATCTGTCTTAATTATCCAGCGAATTGAGTGATGTTTCCCCTGTCCGCTCCAGGCTCTCCCTCTTGCATTTATCTTTACACGACCAAATCACTTCTACTTTAAGCTGACAAGTTATCAAGACGGAAGGTACGGATGGATTTTGTTTACCAGATCATGTTTACTTAAGGTTGACCAGATTTAAAGGATTTTGTTTACCAGATCATGTCTACTTAAATCTGACCAGATTTAAAGGATTTTGTTTACCATATCATGTCTACTTATAGCTGACCAGATTTAAAGGATTTTGTTTACCAAATCATGTCTACTTAAAGCTGATAAGATTTAAAGGATTTTGTTTACCAATTCATATCTTCTTAAAGCTGACCAGATTAAAAGGATTTTAATAGTAAGTTGGGTAATCAGATTTTACCAAGATGGATGAAAAAAATGGAGTGTATATGCTATCTGATTTAGTATCTGCAAATGCTAAAATACTGAGCCAGAGCGAGATTGAATTGCAATATGGTTTGAAAACTGGAATACGTTTTACAAATGATGAAATAGAAAATTCCTTTATTTTAAATCATAAATCTAATGTTACCATGTACATGAGATATATCCAGTTTAGAATAGTACACTATAGAATTGCAACTAAGACAGAATTGTACAAAATGAAAATTGTTACAGAAGATTCTTGCAAATACTGTAAACAAGTGGAATCTATTGAACATTTATTTTATGCATGTGAAAAATCTACTTTGTTGTGGTTTGAAGTTCAGGAATGGATCATGAGAATAGGTTTTGGCAATTATAATCTTGAAATATGATCTATTATTTTGGGTGAGTCTAGGAAGAAATACAAACTAATAAACATCATCTTACTGGCTACAAAAATGATCATATACTCAAACCGCAACAAATCCTTTAGATTGTCATTGGAGCAAGTCAAGATTGTAATGAAAGATCTCTTCCACATAGAAAAGCACTGGGCTGAAACCAATGATAGAATGGCAATTTTCTTAGGTACTTGGCATCCAGTATATAAGGAAATTATAATTGCTAACCTCCTGCTTAAAACACTCGATAGAACTTACCCTAACATCCAGGTATACAAAAACAGGTATGAAGGTAAAATTATGTGGACATTTGATTTTTTGCTTTCTAAATACCTATATATATTACATGTTATTGTATGTATGTACGTATCTTTATTGACTACGTCTCGGTGACATAAAATGATACAACAGAAATAATTGTGTGGAATAAAGCAATTGTCCAACAAGGGAAAAAACAAAAAGCAGTACAGAACTGAACAAACATAAACCAAAAAAAGAATTAAATTAAACTCAACTGCGAATCTCCTATTACGTGGAGGTCACGATTAACCCTTCAAATACTCGATTACACATAAGGCGAGTAAATTGAAAAGTGATTCTTATTTGTTTAAAAATGAAAATTCTTACTGTGACATGTGCCAGAATCTAGCTTATGAAGATGCTGAACACCTTATGATGTATTGTCCTTTCTTTGATAACCATAGGGAAAAGATGTTTACAAAATTGTATGAAGTAGAATTGAACCATGATGTTAAGATACTCTCACCAGGAGTAAATATGTTCCATATATTGCTAGGGAAATTCCCACCTGAGTGTGAACATAACGTAGTGTTTGAAATGCTTAAAATCATCGCCGTCGGTATAGAGCACATGTATTCAATCCTAATTAAGAGTAGGGAAGGTATATTGAAGAACCTATACTTAATCTCTTAAACATATGCTTGCTTAAGGAAAAATACTCTTGTGCTACGTTACTATGCTTTTATGTTACAGTACTATGCTTTTCTTTCTTTTCGCAATACCTTTAGGGAATTCTATGTATTGGGTGTTTATGGAAATTCTTAAGGATTCTCTATCTGGTTGAGGCTGATGGAGTTCTGCGTTTTATGGCAGAGGAAATACCCTCTTCTCCTTATCACCTCCGCGGGTTTTTTCCTGCCTCTGTAACAGTGCTCTCCTCCAAATTATTTTGTATAAGCAACGACTGTAATGCCTTTTTCTCTTCGGGACATTACTACCTTACCTCCTCTTACCTGATAATTTCCATACCAATGTACATCGCTTTATTTATTTTTGTTGTACATAGAATTAAACACACCAACCATTAGCAGTTATTTGTATATGATTTTGTAATTGTAAAATTACAGCCAATAAACATATATATATACATTTGAGATAGAGACAAATGAGAGATTTGAGTATAGGTGAAATAAGTTGTTGAAATAGTGAAGTTAATCGCAGCCATTAAGGAGACTAACTAAAATAAAACTGCTGGGTTCTAACTCAATCAAAGAAAAATAAAATTAACGACTAGCAATATCGTGATCTATTGGGAATAAGTGGTCCGTAGCAAGTAGATCAATCAAATAATAGAACAAGTGCGCTAGCCAACTCCGACAATTTTTCTACAAATACGCTTATATATGTTGGCAATATCACCACCTGAGATCACCCATACCTTATGCATCATGTTTCTATCTATATTTGGAATGTATTTGCCTATTAGCCAATTAAACACTTCATTCGGACTCTCCTCGAATGCTGTTTTAATCTTAACATCAATGTCTGATATGCATTTCAACGTCAGTTTCATCTTCGCTTCGTTAAAAGGGCATTGCATGATTATGTGGAATAAATCTTCAATCACGTACATGCTACAGTTAGAGCACATCCTATGCCGGATCCTATGACTGGGCGTCAGGCTTTTCAGTTTTTGGTCATCAGCTTTAAGTCTGCTGGCACGACAAATTAATCGTGCCATTGTTCCACAAGTGCCAATCATACTCGGGGTGGTATCACTTAGGTCCCACCATGGGAGATACATAGATTTTCGTTCTAACCTGTTTAGTAGGTCATTATTCTTATTAAAGATATTAGTTGTATGCCAATACATGTCATCTAATTGCCAGGCTTTTGACCATATCAATTTTGACCATGTGACCTTCGGTATGATGTGCTTTTTACCCATGGTCATGTCGTACAGCAAGTTATACACCCCAGCCTTTGCAGCCTGGTTCAGAATATCAAATGTAGGGCTTCGGTTAAGGTTATATCAATGAACATTTCTATTTTCATGATACAAATTAACCTTCATAGTAAAGATCTTCCTAACTATATTTTCGGGTTCGAGTCTGAGTAGTGTGAGAGCAAAAAGGAGTTTTTTTTACTATGATATAAGTGGTTATTCTTAACCACCCCAAACCATAGAAACTGCTACAACTTGGTGATCTTGCTGGGAAGCGTTGGATACGTCTTCCAATCTGTCTTTGAAATATACTGAGATCATTATAGTCTTTGTCTGACAGATACGACAACTCGGACCCGAAAGTAACTATTGGGATAACAATTCCCCAGAAAATAATATTACATGATTTCATGCTGATTGGACAATATATAGTACTCTTATGTATTCTGTACTTTTCTCGTCCATATGAACAATTGTGATGTTATGTCAATTATACAGATATGATCCAGAATAAGTTCACCTATGTCTGCAAGTTTCATGATAACATAGAACCATTAATTCACCTGTGTCAGTATCTAGAGGTGTTTACCTCACCTCTCTGAGGTGATGGTATCATTTGGATGCTAAATTCTCTACCAGTTCATTGACCTCACGTCTTGGTCACGCTAAATCACAATATCCTTCAGGTAGCTGACTAGATAATCAAGATAAGTTGGAAGAAAATACGTGGCTTCGATAAGCTGATTTGTCGCACCTGCCCATCTTAACAACACGCCTTACGTATATAACAATAGACAACCGGCATTCTTCTTTCTTGGCTTGAAATCGATAGTGTCAATTACGCTTGTCTGGCCTCACGATACATTCCAGCACGTACTTCTGTTGTGCCATTTCCATTCCTGACCTAATTAGAACGGCGCATGACGTCATCCGACCTTGCCACCCACACCACTCACTGGACCTGTTATTTGAAACTTCCAAGCACAAATCATCGAACCGTCACGCAATTGGAAATATATTAAGTATATTGACATCGTTAACAAGGACGACAAACGAAAAACAATATACACATGATTCATATGAATAGATACACACAGACGTATACCAAAAGACACAGGCACGAACACACTATATATATAATATATATATATATACATATATATATATATATATATATATATATATATATATATATATATATATATATATATATATATATATATATATATATATATATATAATAATTGATATTTGATATAGCGCCCTTTCCACCTATAATGTTCAAAAGCGCTTTGTACATTATATATATATATATATATATATATATATATATATATATATATATATATACAAAATTTAACCTATACCTAGACCTCTGAATGGGGGCAGTGTGACACGTGCTTTCCCTCAGAGAAAAGGGGTAAAGGCACTTAATGTGTTGAGTGCGTTGGCGGGTATACATGTTCCATTGACGTTGAAGTGGACAGACTTGGGGCGCTAGAGAAATACCATGCCATATGACCTTTACCCAGATTTTCGTTGGTATATATATGTATGTATATATATATTTATATATATATATACATATATATATATATATATATATATATATATATATATATATATATATATATATATATATATATATATATATATATACAGGATACAGGAACGAGCCCTACGCTTTGTTTACAGGGATTACACAAGCAGCTATGAGAAGCTACTAGACCAGGCTAAACTACAAAGCTTACATCTAGGTAGACTGAGATCCCTAGCTACAGAGATTCACAAAGCTGTCCATGGAGGGGCCCCTCCCTATGTCAGCTCTCTTTTCACAGAGAGAGAATCTGAATACAGCCTTAGAAGGAACCACTCTCTAATATTACCTCCATATAACACCATCTCCTTTGGGAAGCAATCAATTAGATATACTGGACCTAAAGGTGAGGTTCCACATAGAGCTGGCTGGAAATTCGACCAGTTTGAAAAAGTTTGAAAAAAATCGCTAAAAGTCGAATGCGACACGTAAAATTGTCATCGGGTTAGGCATTTTTAGGCGTGTCGAATGCGATGTGGAATCGCTAAACGTCGCTAAACGTCGCATTCGACGTGTTCGAAGTCGAAAGGTCGAAAACGGTTGTGCGAACGCACGAAACACTTGTCGAATACGATTTTATGCAAATTACCTGGTTGATTGACAGGTTAGGTCGAATGCGACTTTCTAAAAGTCGCATTCGACATATTAATGCGCATTCGACATTTTAAAAGTCGCATTCGATTAGTTGAAAGTCGAATGCGACTTTCATAAATTCGAATGCGACTTCCAGAGTTTTGTCACATTCGACCTTTTCAAAGTGGAATGCGACATTGGATTAGTCGCATGCGACAATTAAATGTCGAATGCGACCAAAAAAGATGTCGCACGCGACATTATTTCTTCGCATTCGACATGGAACTGGTCGCATTCGGACTTTAGATATGTATCTATTTATCGATATATCTATCTAGATCGATAGATATCTATCTAGATATTTATATAGATATCTTTATCGATTCAACATTTTTTTTTTTTAATATTACATATCAGACATGAAAGCAGTAATAGCAATAACTTAAACTTCATAGGTAAAGTTAAGTATTGATATTATTTCCTTCATGTCTTTTCTCAAATGGAAATCATTTTTTTATTATGAAAATGATAACATATACAAAGTTATATTTTTATTTTTCAAAATTAAACACAATAAAAATTTTTTACAAAAGATACAAATAAATATTATTTATTTACAAAAAATACAAATCAAAATTAAAAGTTATCCTTCTGTCGAAGAGTAGGGGTTGCCATCAACCATCTCCATCTCCAGTTGTTTTGAGAGGTGTGCTGATCTCGTGGCTTTTGTTGTCTTTCTTCTTCTTGGGTGCAGGGCCCTTTCCTTTGCCTTTTCTCTTCTGTCCAACTCGGTAGTCCACTTCTTCCTCCTCTTCGTCATCTTCCACCCAAAGAAGTGATTCTGCATACTCTTCATCCTCTTCATCGTTATCGTCCTCTTCATCCTTATCATCCTCTTCATCCTTATCATCCTCTTCATCCTTATCATCCTCTTCATCATCGTCAACTACTACCACCCAAAGAACTTGCTCTTCTTCGTCTTCTTCGTCTATGGGTTCTGTGTCTGGTGATGGTGGTGGCGGTGATGCTGATGGAGGTGGTGGTGTTGGTGGTGGTGGTGGTGGTGGTGGGGATGCTGCTGTTGCTTGAGATTGAGCTGCAATAGGCCTCGTTGTTCTCTTGGTGATTGCCATGTCTACTGGAGATGTTTGCTTGTCGACGGTCAGTTGCGGTATGAGATATGAGCTAAGGACTTCCTTTTTATAAGCTGCAATAAGTCGTATTCGACTTATAGTAAGTCGAATTCGACTTTTCGTATGTCGAATTCGACATGTGAAAAGTCGCATTCGACTACTGAAAGGTCGAATTCGACATCCACTTTGTCGAATGCGCACTTATAAATGTCGAAATCGACTCTCTGAAGTCGAATTCGACATTACAAAGTGCGCATTCGACCTTCAAGGGCGTGGGAAAACTTTACCAATTTGCGTGCGGAAATAAATGGACATTAGTCGAATGCGCATTTGAAATGTCGAATTCGACATTACTGAAGTCGAATTCGACATATATTAATCGCATTCGACCTTTCAAATGTCCAGTATGCTTTTAATATGTAGAATTCTATTACATTTTGTCGAATTCGACATTTCAAATGCGCATTCGACATTTTCATTGTGGGGAAATAACCACCATGATCAATTTATCGAATGCGTAAGTTTATTTTACGCATTCGATTTCAAATAAGTCGAATGCGACTTTAAGAAAGTCGCATTCGACTTCCCAGATGTCGCTTTCGACTTTATGCAAATGAGGAAATGGGAGTTAACTCATTAGCATATCGGAAAAGTCGACTCCGCGCGAATGCGCCAAGATAACGATGTTGGGGCCTTCCCAACCGTTTGGAAGGCCCCAAAATGCGAATGCGACTTTTGATTTTTGAATTCGACTTTTCAAATTTCGCGCCAAAAACAAGGTCGAATTTGATTTGCCGAACTAAGGGACAAAAGTCGATTGCGACTTTTTCTAAACGTCGAATTCGACTCAAAAAACTCATTAGCATATCATTTGCATAAAGTCGCATTCCAGCCAGGTCGATGTGGAACCTCACCATAAGGTATGGAACTCCCTACCTAACAACTTAAGACAAACAACATCACTAAAAGAGTTCAAAAACCTAATCTCAACCTGGTCTGGAACTAACTGTACCTGCTCTCTCTGCTGCTATAAGTAATACCAGTTAATGAGCAGAAGTAGTTTCTATTTTACTCAATAATCATAAACACATGTCCTGAAAGACTGAAGTTATTACTCATTGTCAATTAATATGTGCCAACTTACTTCCCCTCTACTGATCATTTATATTGCTGTTAAACCCTGTATGTTATATTTTGAATTGTTATTTTGTAGTCGGCCAAGAGCCCTGGCAGCTCGTGTTTACTATGTAAAATTATTACCGACTTGAAATAAAGATTATCTATCTATCTATCTATCTATCTATCTATCTATATATATATATATATATATATATATATATATATATATATATATATATA
>OZ012695.1:38366637-38381637 GCA_963942565.1 Maea johnstoni
GCCAATCCGCAGAGAATTTAGCCTGCGAAGTCACGCTTGGGAGCCGGGCATCGCAAACACTAAACCAGGGTGGATCCCCCTGAACGATTGATAATGGATAGAAATGGAAGATGTCCAATTGTAAATGGTAGAATTTCTCTACAATGCAGACATTCAATTCCTATATTATATATATATATATATACATATATGATATATATATATATATATATATATATATATATATATATATATATATATATATATATATATATATATATATATATATATATATATAAATATATATATATATATATATATATATATATATATATATATATATTATATATATATATATATATATATATATATATATATATATATATTAATATATATATATATATATATATATATATATATATATATATATATATATATATATATATATTATATATATGTATATATATATTCATATATATATATATATATATATATATATATATATATATATATATATATATATATATATATATATATATATATATATATATATATATATATTTATATATATATATTTATATATATATATATATTTTTTTATTTATATATATATATATATATATATATATATATATATATATATATATATATTATATATATATATATATATATATATATATATATATATATATGTGTGTGTGTGTGTGTGTGTGTGTGTATATAAAGCCAGGAAAATAAACAAAAAAGGCACGAACCTGCCAGCAAGTTTGTATTTGTTATGTCCAAGTTGTTCCCAGGCGCCGAGATAGAGGATTCCTTTGACGTCGCCCTTGGTGAAGATGGACCACGTGGCAACTTTTCCCTCGCAGGGGAATTTCATCGACAAGAAAAGGTTCGCCCAGTTGCCTGTCCCACCTTCAAGCTCTTCGGGGCTGCCATCGGTATAACACACCGCTACTGAAATCAATAATGTCGATATGAAAAACACGTGGCCAGACGATGTGTATTGACCCATCCAATCACTGTACAGTGCCAACATTTAATCCGTGCACTAAATGCCTTGGCAGCCGGGGCATAGTGCCCCCCCCCCCCCCCCTGGATCCGCCCCTGGCACGCCAGGTTGCCACCCCAGCTTCCTGGGTATGGGTGCATGAATGGCCTTGCAACCCGACTTAAAACGCGACAGCACGCCAGATTGCCACCCAGTTTCCTGGGTATGGGTGCATGGATGGCCTTGCAACCCGACTTAAAACGCGACAGCACGCCAGATTGCCACCCAGTTTCCTGGGTATGGGTGCATGGATGGCCTTGCAACCCGACTTAAAACGCGACAGCACGCCAGATTGCCACCCAGTTTCCTGGGTATGGGTGCATGGATGGCCTTGCAACCCGACTTAAAACGCGACAGCACGCCAGATTGACACCCGGTTTCCTGGGTATGGGTGCATGGATGGCCTTGCAACCCGACTTAAAACGCGACAGCACGCCAGATTGACACCCGGTTTCCTGGGTATGGGTGCATGGATGGCCTTGCAACCCGACTTAAAACGCGACAGCACGCCAGATTGATACCCGGTTTCCTGGGTATGGGTGCATGGATGGCCTTGCAACCCGACTTAAAACGCGACAGCACGCCAGATTGATACCCGGTTTCCTGGGTATGGGTGCATGGATGGCCTTGCAACCCGACTTAAAACGCGACAGCACGCCAGATTGACACCCAGTTTGCTAGGCATGGATGCATGACTCAGACCTCAAAACTGAACGTAGCTTTCATTTTCAATCTGTGTGGGTCATTAATATGCTTAGCTTACTTATTAAAAATGTTACCTATAGGTGTATTACAACCGGGCACTGTCAGACGTTCGGTCGACTGGTGCAGTAGTTAAATGTCGAAACTGTACTTGCAGCAGCCAAAACATGAGTATTTTGGTTATATATAACTTTCTAATATAAAATAACATCTTGAAAATACGTCCAGCTGAATTGTTGATCTCAGTTTTACCCACAACTCTTCTCCAAATATTTGGCAAATGTATACATCCTCACGAAAATGCATTAAAAAGCAAAAGCACTTACAGCAGACAAGTCATGATTAGCCTATTATGGCAGGAAAAGAGACCACTATCGAAATTACAAAATACCGAAATGTAACATTTTTACTGGTATGAGTGTGTTCAGTAATATATAGGCGATTCGTGCGGGTTGCCGGTTCAATTCCCAGCAATGGTTATTGGGTTTGTCCCTGGGCGAGACAATTTTTAACGGTTTCGTAACGAGTGAGCTACAGTACAGACTTTAAATTCCTGAACCAGTCGACTGGACGTCTGACAACTTCTGGTTGGACAAACACCCATGGATAACGTCAAAGATAAACCAAGCACATCATGAACCAATTATCTTGCGAATCAAAGCTGCATTCAGTTGTGAGATTCTCCATGCCCAGAGAACTGGGGTGGCAATTAGGCGTGCAGTCGTCTATTTTGCCCGGGATGCCCACATATTTAGTGCAGGAATTAAATGTCGGCACTGTATATGAATGGAATTTCTGACATGAGGCGTATCATTTTCGATTTTTGGAAGGAACCTCGAATAGTACACAGAATGAACGAATGACCCAGTATACTTCAGTATAACACGGAGAGAGGTGGTGAAGGGCAACATGACTATTGTGAACAATCTCAAAAATTAATCTTCCCTAATTTATTGGAATTATCAACCCCTGCATCAGCTAATTCTTCACTGCGGCGGTTAATCAGTCCATTCAGTGGCTAGTTCATCCTTGCAGGGGCCTGCCCTGATAGCCGATTAGCCTAAGGCGTTGCCACTGACTGCTAACTGTTTCTCACCGCTGTCCGGGTTCTAATCCACTCGGGGCATGTGAGAGAGTTGCCAGTGACTTGGGGTTAGGCTGTATGTTTTTGCTGGGTACTCCTGTTTCCTCCACCAGTTACAATTATCTATTCACGACTTCGCCGCAATATGGCAGAAAAGGTGACGAAAAACGAAATTCCAAATTCATCCATGCAGTTGCTAATCCATTCTTGCACTGGCTAATTCATCCTTGCACTGGCTAATTCATCCTTGCACTGGCTAATTCATCCATGCACTGGCTAATTCATCCATGCACTGGCTAATTCATCCTTGCACTGGCTAATTCATCCTTGCACTGGCTAATTCATCCATGCACTGGCTAATTCATCCATGCACTGGCTAATTCATCCTTGCACTGGCTAATTCATCCTTGCACTGGCTAATTCATCCATGCACTGGCTAATTCATCCTTGCACTGGCTAATTCATCCATGCACTGGCTAATTCATCCATGCACTGGCTAATTCATCCATGCACTGGCTAATTCATCCATGCACTGGCTAATTCATCCATGCACTGGCTAATTCATCCATGCACTGGCTAATTCATCCATGCACTGGCTAATTCATCCTTGTACTGGCTAATTCATCCATGCACTGGCTAATTCATCCTTGCACTGGCTAATTCATCCATGCACTGGCTAATTCATCCATGCACTGGCTAATTCATCCATGCACTGGCTAATTCATCCATGCACTGGCTAATTCATCCTTGCACTGGCTAATTCATCCATGCACTGGCTAATTCATCCTTGCACTGGCTAATCCATTCTTGCACTGGCTAATTCATCCATGCACTGGCTAATTCATCCTTGCACTGGCTAATTCATCCATGCACTGGCTAATTCATCCTTGCACTGGCTAATTCATCCTTGCACTGGCTAATTCATCCATGCACTGGCTAATTCATCCTTGCACTGGCTAATTCATCCATGCACTGGCTAATTCATCCTTGCACTGGCTAATTCATCCTTGCACTGGCTAATTCATCCATGCACTGGCTAATTCATCCATGCACTGGCTAATTCATCCTTGCACTGGCTAATTCATCCTTGCACTGGCTAATTCATCCTTGCACTGGCTAATTCATCCTTGCACTGGCTTATTCATCCTTGCACTGGCTTATTCATCCTTGCACTGGCTAATTCATCCTTGCACTGGCTAATTCATCCTTGCACTGGCTAATTCATCCATGCACTGGCTTATTCATCCTTGCACTGGCTAATTCATCCTTGCACTGGCTAATTCATCCATGCACTGGCTAATTCATCCTTGCACTGGTTAATTCATCCTTGCACTGGCTAATTCATCCTTGCACTGGCTAATTCATCCTTGCACTGGCTAATTCATCCATGCACTGGCTTATTCATCCTTGTACTGGCTTATTCATCCTTGTACTGACTAATTCATCCTTGCACTGGCTAATTCATCCTTGCACTGGCTAATTCATCCTTGCACTGGCTAATTCATCCATGCACTGGCTAATTCATCCTTGCACTGGCTAATTCATCCTTGCACTGGCTAATTCATCCTTGCACTGGCTAATTCATCCTTGTACTGGCTAATTCATCCATGCACTGGCTAATTCATCCTTGCACTGGCTAATTCATCCTTGTACTGGCTAATTCATCCATGCACTGGCTAATTCATCCTTGCACTGGCTAATTCATCCTTGCACTGGCTAATTCATCCATGCACTGGCTTATTCATCCTTGCACTGGCTAATTCATCCTTGTACTGGCTAATTCATCCTTGCACTGGCTAATTCATCCTTGTACTGGCTAATTCATCCTTGCACTGGCTAATTCATCCTTGCACTGGCTAATTCATCCTTGCACTGGCTAATTCATCCATGCACTGGCTAATTCATCCATGCACTGGCTAATTCATCCTTGCACTGGCTAATTCATCCATGCACTGGCTAATTCATCCATGCACTGGCTAATTCATCCTTGCACTGGCTAATTCATCCATGCACTGGCTAATTCATCCTTGCACTGGCTAATTCATCCTTGCACTGGCTAATTCATCCTTGCACTGGCTAATTCATCCATGCACTGGCTAATTCATCCATGCACTGGCTAATTCATCCTTGCACTGGCTAATTCATCCTTGCACTGGCTAATTCATCCTTGTACTGGCTAATTCATCCTTGCACTGGCTAATTCATCCTTGCACTGGCTAATTCATCCTTGTACTGGCTAATTCATCCATGCACTGGCTAATTCATCCTTGCACTGGCTTATTCATCCTTGCACTGGCTAATTCATCCTTGCACTGGCTAATTCATCCTTGCACTGGCTAATTCATCCTTGCACTGGCTAATTCATCCTTGCACTGGCTAATTCATCCTTGCACTGGCTAATTCATCCATGCACTGGCTAATTCATCCTTGCACTGGCTAATTCATCCTTGTACTGGCTAATTCATCCATGCACTGGCTAATTCATCCTTGCACTGGCTAATTCATCCTTGCACTGGCTAATTCATCCATGCACTGGCTAATTCATCCTTGCACTGGCTAATTCATCCATGCACTGGCTAATTCATCCTTGCACTGGCTAATTCATCCTTGCACTGGCTAATTCATCCATGCACTGGCTAATTCATCCTTGCACTGGCTAATTCATCCTTGCACTGGCTAATTCATCCTTGCACTGGCTAATTCATCCATGCACTGGCTAATTCATCCATGCACTGGCTAATTCATCCATGCACTGGCTAATTCATCCTTGCACTGGCTAATTCATCCATGCACTGGCTAATTCATCCATGCACTGGCTAATTCATCCATGCACTGGCTAATTCATCCATGCACTGGCTAATTCATCCTTGCACTGGCTAATTCATCCTTGCACTGGCTAATTCATCCTTGCACTGGCTAATTCATCCTTGCACTGGCTAATTCATCCTTGCACTGGCTAATTCATCCTTGCACTGGCTAATTCATCCTTGCACTGGCTAATTCATCCTTGCACTGGCTAATTCATCCATGCACTGGCTAATTCATCCTTGCACTGGCTAATTCATCCTTGTACTGGCTAATTCATCCATGCACTGGCTAATTCATCCTTGCACTGGCTAATTCATCCTTGCACTGGCTAATTCATCCATGCACTGGCTAATTCATCCTTGCACTGGCTAATTCATCCATGCACTGGCTAATTCATCCTTGCACTGGCTAATTCATCCTTGCACTGGCTAATTCATCATTGCACTGGCTAATCCATTCTTGCACTGGCTAATTCATCCTTGCACTGGCTAATTCATCCTTGCACTGGCTAATTCATCCTTGCACTGGCTAATTCATCCATGCACTGGCTTATTGGTCTAGCTAGGTTTTTTTTGAAGACTCTGATTTACTTCTGTCACTATCATTTTAAAAACCTAGCATAAAGATTCGTTCTTTTGATAATGTCTTTTTCTAAGAAACAAAAAAGGAGGGGGTCCCAATGTTAACTTAGAGTTAAAGGCGCCGGTTCCTACAAGGTGCGGTCTAGACATATATTATTTATACCTGCCACTGGCATGTCAATAGTCCTAAATAGAAACTTGAAAGAAATGAATATGTTAGTGCAACATGTCTGTCATTAGATAATTAAATCGAGAATTGGCCATAAGGGCACGAAATAAGTTATATTCTTACCTCCCGTTTCCACGTATGCACCCGCGAGAACCAGATATATCACCAGGTTCTTCATTCTTCTCGAGTCTGTCGCTGTTGCTGTTCCTCTTACGAACTCTTTTCTTCGCTTTCCTTTCTGCGCAGTGGTATATGTAATGAACACCAAAATGCATGTACGTTGTTTAACAAAATTAATGAAGACGTTGTATGTCTGCATGTATGTGCAGTACCGATATTTAATTCCTGCACTATATGCGTGGGTATACGTGTAATACACGACCGCACGCACAATTGCCATCCAGTTTCCTGGGCATATATGCATGGATGGATTACAACTTTACAATTGAACGTAGCTTGGATTCGCAAGCTACGTGCGTTGTTGATACTACTTTTTGGACATGTTATCCATGGGTGTTTATACAACCAGGCGCTGGCAGACGTCCGGTCGACTGATGCAGGAATTTCAATGCCCAGGAAACCGGGTGGCAATCGGACGTGCGGTCGTCTAGTATGCCCAAGCTGCCCACGCATTCAGTGCAGGAATTAAATGTCGGCCCTATGTTAAGTCCCCTTGGATGATGAATTGTATGTGAATGTGCGTCCTCAGGTTTACTCGGCTTCGTTTCGCAACAACTATCGAGTACTATCAATTGCAACTTTACGAATACAGAAAACCTCGCTTACCTCGGACTCGCTTACCCCGGTTTTTCATGTATCCCGGACAAATGTACTGGTATCAAATAATTCCTATCTACTTGAATGTTGATAATGTAACTCGGATTTCGGTTACCGCGGACACTTTTGCTTGGTCCATATTTGTCCGAAGTAAGTGGGCTTTCCGTATCACATGAACATTTCGTCCTGTAAGAAAATGCACACTTCTGTATGTAAAGTGAAAAAGAATAGAAGTCGGGAATTGACCCAAACCGTACGAGAAATGACTTTTTAGAAAAACAACTCAACTGTTAAATTCAGTTGTGTTAAAAAGTAATGATTTCCGTATCTTTGATCTACATACCTAAATTAAGTGTGCATTTTCATATTAGGTTTTTGTGAAAATACAAAAATTGTAAAGTTTATATCATACTAACGCATACAAATCCGTGCTGTTGCGCAAATGTTCCACGACTCGTTCTTCGTGCGTTGCCCTTCAGATTCCACGATGAGAATATAACTGAACTTATCACACCGGAAAACAAATCTCCGATAGTTGCAAGTGCGCATGCGCTGATGTGATTTTCTTAATAGTTAAGTAGGTTTAGTAAATACCCTAATGTTAATTGCAAAGCGATGTGGTAAACACTGCGAAGGTGAAAATCGATTCGTCGTTAATCTTCATGCTGCTGGCGGCTAATTTGGCTAATACAAAATGATACAAAAACCTAAGAAATGACCGAAACCCTGGCATATGGGTACTCATTTGAGAGTACTCAGTGAGAGCTATCCAGTGAATACCAGCATGACATGGTTTAGATGGTTTTCAAATATATGTGTGCCCTTGTGCTTTGGATGAAAGTATAGCCTCAGCATTATAGAAGGGTTAACCCATTCACGCCTTGACTATTTTGTAATATGTACATGTAATAGATCAAATAGTGTTTCGGTGATATGTAATAGACCACATAGTTTTCGGAAAAAATGTTCGAAGAATGTTCATTAAAACCTTACCAACAGCAACTATTTTAATGTTTAATAAGTGTAATTGCTATGTGTGGGTGTTTCATTTTCAAAGAATATTTATAGAATGTCAAGATCTCAGGGGATAAATGCGGTGTTATTCAAGACCAAGTAAAATATAACGATTAACCTGACAGGTACGGGGTTATGGGGAAATTGCAATGGATTTTTTGATTGGAAATTTCGTCGTATTTAACACACTATTATTATAGTGTATCGCGACGAAATCGAAACCCAGCGTTGTGTTTTATCTAAATATTGGCAGGCGAATCATGTTCATAATCAAACCCTGTAAACTCAATAGTGCCAATCTATTCAAATCTCATGTGAACAACCGATCAGACACGTTTGGAGATATACTGTCAACAAGGCATCATTTTAATAAATGTTGTACTAGGATTTTCAGTTTTTCGTCACTTTCTTTGCCATATTGCGACTAGCCAATTGGTACTGGTGGAGTGTACCGGAGTTCTCAGCGAAAACCTCCGCCTAACCCCAAGTCACTGGCAACTTTCTCACATCCAATATTGGACTAATGCAAATGAGTTAATGGTGGATACATAACATTTCGTACCCTTGCCACTCGAGTGATTTACGAAAAAAAACACACCTATAGTTTATTGTTACATATTGCATATTTTGTGTTTTTTCGTTGCGTGTTTAATTTCAACTTATTCGCGTTTGCAGAAACCAACCCTGAGTCAACAAATTGCAGCAAAGGCGTCTGCTTTCTCTTGATGAGAGAAACAAGCACACAATCAGCTGTGGACGCATGGATACTTATTTCTCATATCATTATCTGACATCTCCCTGCTAACCCCAAGATTCAGCTACTGCAATGAACTTCTCTGTGAAATACCTGAAGAGCTAATATGTAAGCTCCAGAGAGTATAACCTAACGCTGCCAGGAAGCACGACCATATCAATCCAGTACTAAAGGAACTGCACTGGCTACCAGTCAGGAAGAGAATTGAATTTAAGGTTCTGCTACTGGCGTACAAGTGTTTGCATGGAACTGCACCTTCTTACCCGAGGGAATTGCTGAAAGAGTATGTCTAACCACGTACGGACACTGAGATCAACATCCAAGAACTTACTCTGCAAGCCGAGAACAAACATGAAAACCTACGGTGACAGATCATCTAGTGCCTGTGCCCCAAAACTAAGGAATCAGCTCCCAAATAATATTCGGGCATCTGGTAGTGTGGCAATCTTCAAACGACAACTGAAAACACATCTTTTAAAAGATGTATATATCAATTAACTAAGTGGATATCAACATCTATCCTTTGACAATGGAATGTAATGCGCCTTTGAGCATGTTTATATGGAAAGGGCGCAATATCAAATGACAATATCATTATTATTATTATCATTATTATTATTATTATTATTATTATTATTATTATTATTATTATCTCCTTCGCCTAGATTGTTTCTCAGCCTCTCACTCTTTGTTCTCTTTCACGTCATCTTGGTACTCCCCTGCCGTTTTGGTCCTCCCTCGCGTATTATGTTACAAATATGCAAAGGGCATGCCATATTCCTGACATTTGAGAAAAGGACAACGATTTCTCTCGGGATTATCGTTTTGTGTTATAGTAGCGGGACACACTGATCTGGAGATTGTGCACTATTTGTCGTCGACACAGCGTTGTTTTCTCAACTGGCCCTGACCTAGATTGGACGCTCTAATTTCTATTAAAATAAACATAAAAAAATGGCTTCTTAAGAGGAGAACGAGAAGGTGACAAACTCCAAATTTGCATGATTAGCAAAGAAAAACATGAATTATGAGCTTTATTCCGAGCAAGACATCGAAGAAAACGGTGCGCGCCACCGGCGAAATCGATCGTAGATGCTGTGGATCATGTGGTGCCGTTTTTGTACACGATCAATAGCGTTCTTTCCCTGACACTTTTTGGCAAAATTAATTGACATCTAAGTCAATTAGATGTCTGGGAACATTAACATGTACTTAGAAATTAATATTTTCTGAGTTGTAAAGAACCAACTATGAGTTGAAGACAATGGGATATCGCTGTTGCATTATCTCCCACTGTTCTTTTAACCTTTCCAATGCTGGGGCTACTTTCGTCCAAAGGACCGGAACACAACGATTTTTGAAAAACATCTAAACCCAGTCATGTTGGTATTCATTGGATAGTTGTCACTGATTTCTCTAAGATGAGTACCCATGTGTCAGGGTTTCAGTCATTTTCAGGGTTTTAGTTCGCATCATTTTGTATTGGCCTAATTAGCCACATGCAGCATAATGGTTAAAGGAAATTCATTTTCATTACAAGAGAAGTATGTATTTCCATGTAGTCTTTTCTCCAGTCATTTTAATTTCGGACTTGAATTGAAGCAAAGTACCTGCTGCAACAATGGCGTAAAATAGTTCCCCAAAAAAGCATAACATATAGAAAAATATTTACTGCTTTCTACAAAGACAAAATATGATATAACTACCTACATGCAGATGGATTAGTTATAATGCTGGTATAGCCAAAGTAAATAGTTTTTAGACATGTGGTCCAATCAAAGTCGACAAGTGACACCAAAATCATTCTCAGCCAAACACGTGTACTATTGTCGATGACCGGGTTGGCAAAGTCGATTAATATTCGACATGGTTGGGTTAAACTCATGATCATCATTTATGAGGCTTTATATATATATATATACATATATATATATATATATATATATATATATATATATATATATATATATATATATATATATATATATATATATATATATATATATATATATATATATGTATATATATATATGTATATATATATATATATATATATATATATATATATATATATATATATATATATATATATATATATATATATATATATATATAAAACACGTACGGGATCTTGCAAAACAAAGAAAATATTCCTTGCAATAGATATATTTGGAATAACTTAATTTTGATAAGGTTAATGTCTGAACACGTTTATCCAAACAGACACAGTGTAAAAGGTTAATAGAAGTCTCGATTATGCTAATCAGTCTGATACAATGCAAAATAGTTACAAATTGCATCCAGCCTCGATAACTAGTTGAAAGGCCTTCCATAAAACCTGAGTGTTTGAACTGAAACTACTGACTGCTTGCTGTCTCTGACCACTTTTTTCTCCAGAAATTGGCTGGGGCACGTGGAAAGGTTGCCAATGACTTGAGTTCACTTGATAGTTTACCACCAGATACTCCAATAAATACTCACGTAAGGTGCGATATGGTATGAACAAATGATAACTCTGACATGACATAATTTGTTGGTACCTGTTTTTTTTATGACCTTAACATATCGAAACTACTTCTGTGGCCACAGTTCCTATAGGGTCTTACCCATTCTCTTAGATGACCTTGGTGAATTACCTTTCCTTTATTCTCTTATGCTTATTCTTTTTTAAGTTACGTTTTCTTTTTCTCTCATTTTCGCATTGGTTACTGTTTTGCATATAGTGAATTACTTGTGTTTGTTTCATTCTCACTATTTCCTGTTTGTTCATGATTAATGTTCGTTATATTTAAAACCTTTGATTTTTGTTTGTATTTGCATATTTCTATATCGTCGATTTGGTCAATAAACAAACAATACAATACAATTTCAGCCTGTAAAACGAAGACAGTGTGTATATAGCTTGGTCAAATATGATTCTTCATTTAAACATACATATTATGCATACATAAATGCAGCACTCAATTCATAATGCCATAGCACATTAAAGTTAACTGGACACCAACTGAATGGAATGTTAAAAATTAGTGTGCCCTTTAAAAGCACGATCTGGAAGAATCATACTTGTGTTTTGCAAGGATATAATTCACAACCTGGTCGCCTGAAAGTTGTTAGTGGAGATATTCATAATAATATTTATCTTTCTTTCATGTATATGCCCAAATGATTCCAACGATTTAATTGAGACCACACTGTATTTTAGGACACTGAAATAATATAAATCTCTGCGAAAACAGAAGTGCCGAGGAACATCGCCGCCCAATCAAAGGTCACTGGCACCTTTCTCACTTTTCTCGAATACTTACAAATGTTATGGACTGCTTCCACTGGTAGGCGATCAATTGGATTCAGGTGATTTTACAAACTTGCAATAGATGGCAGGACTGAATGGGTTACAGGATAATGATACCGCAATATGTTTATTCCCACATCAGCCAGATATTTTCAGTTATAGGTTCAATGCGTAGTCGTACTTGTAAGTGATACATAGTCTAGTTTAATACACGGAATAACCGAATTGGGCTTATTTTGCGTTAAGACTCGGAATGAGTCAATGTACTGGGTGAAGAGTGCAGTGGTTTATATATATAATACTATATATATATATATATATATATATATATATATATATATATATATATATATATATATATATATATATATATATATATATATATATATATATATATGTGTGTGTGTATATATATATACACACACAAATATATGTATATATACACACACACACATATATATATATATATATATATATATATATATATATATATATATATATATATATATATATATGTATATATATATATATGTATATATATATATATGTATATATATATATATATATATATATATATATATATATATATATATATATATATATATATATATATATATATATATATATATATATATATATATATATATATATATATATATATGTATAGCGTCATTTCCCTATTAGATCTATTCTCTGGTTTATCTTGATTTATTTTATGATATCGCTTTTGATCTGTGCTTATCTAACATAATTTATAGACAGAATGACCTTTTAAGTGGATTCAGGATGAATTGTGTTTAATCCTTTACGTTTTATCCTTTACATTTCTCAAGAAATTTATTTAGCCTTATTTGGCTCCAAACCCAAATTGATCCAGATACGAGCGTTCTTTTAATTCTCTGTAAAACAGATGTTTTTTTGTCTTGTAAGTTCACTCAGTATCGTCATACATGTATATTCATAGAATGATAATCTTGTAAAGATAATGTGTCCAGGTACGAGTTAATACTGACATACCCACAGATGTGCTTTCATCTTTTCGGAATTAATACGGGTCCCTTGTTAAGTAAATTGAAAGGCATTATAGGAACTGTCCAATGTGTTTGTGAACAAAATTGTGTAAATGAATAATCAGTGATCAATCAGTGAGCCTGGAAAATTAAAACTATTTGAAAAAGAAGGCTTGGTAATTTCTTGAAGTTTGTTCCCACAAAAGTCTCTCAAATCGAGTTCAGCCAGTAACCAACTGCTTGTATCTGTGGAAGTCTCCAGGATCTATATCATCCATTCTACCAGATCTGTACAGAGGGATTTGATTCGCATCGTCACATAATTGTCAATGATAACACATGTAGAATGGGTCGGAATGAATGAATGGGGGTTAAAGGCACATGGGTACACAAAGGTCATTTAGTGCCTTACGATATTACCAAGAATTGGTTCTTTGTCATTGTTGAAGACCAACGACAAATCGTAATTATTCTATGTAAAAAAAAGAAAAAGGTGGAGAGTAAAAACAGAGCCTTCAGATCCAAAGAGAATAAAGGGCTCTTTTAGATGCATGGTATCGATAGACATATCCTCTCATCCCCCTTCTTTTATAAGGCAATCAGAGTGCCACACCAGCTTAGGGTTCCCTGGGAGGTGCCAGCTCCTATTGCACACCATTGAGCAAGCCAGTAGGGTGTGCACATTGCGGGTTCGGAAAACTGATCACATATGGAAATGTTGACATATTAAAAATATGCCCGTTCTGCAACTGATATGAATACTTTGGTTTGGTATTTAATATCCTATATCATGCCCTAGATAGAGGACGCATGCGTGTACGTGCACGAGTATATATCGATATGGCTGTCTCCGTATACTGGGTGACCTTGTAAAGGGATTTCTCTGATATAAAGTACATTGATCTTATTGAATTTTTGAAGCGGCAGACATAGATAGTGACTGGGTCACTTGTGTTTGTAGCTTGTTTACTACACTCAGCAGGTCACCACAATTCATTTTCTTCGCATATATATATATATATATATATATATATATATATATATATATATATATATATATATATATATATATATATATATAATATATATATATATATATATATATATATATATATAAATATATATTTATATATATATATATATATATATATATATATATATATATATATATATATATATATATATATATATATATATATATATAATATATATATATTTATATATATATATATATATATATATATATATATATATATATATTATATATATATATATATATATATATATATATATATATATATATATATATATACGAAACGACGTTTATATTTGGATTAAGTGAACATTGGCCACAGATGGAAACCTCGACATGATGACATGTATAGGTCAAATGACTACTTGACCCGAATATGTGATTTATCTCACAAGAGACAACGCCAGGTATAAAACATATCACACATTTAGGCCCAGCAGTGGATTTATGGATTTATAAAGGTATAGGTCTCGAGATGCTATAAAAGTTAACATTATACCTCACGTGAAGATTCTTGATTCTGGTTGGTCATGGGCCATGGATTAATCGTCATGATTTCCTCACTCTTTAGTGACAGGCTGTTGTCCTTAACAGCTCATGAAATAGTTGAATAATTCACGACAACAGCCATGAATTAGTTCAATAATCACAGTAGCCCGAAGAATAATGCCCGAACACCTGCGGAGTTTGCCGAGTGACCTACCGGTGAAACTAGTTCAACAAGGCAGACGACGAGTACTTATCCA